>CM052660.1:4078574-4201935 GCA_028533165.1 Leontopithecus rosalia
TTTGCTGAGAATGATGTTCTCCAGATTCATCCATGTCCCTACAAAGGACACGAACTCATCATTTTTGATTGCTGCATAATATTCCATGGTGTATATGTGCCACATTTTCCCAGTCCAGTCTATCATCGATGGGCATTTGGGTTGATTCCAGGTCTTTGCTATTGTAAACAGTGCTGCAATGAACATTCGTGTGCATGTGGCCTTATAGTAGAATGATTTATAGTCCTTTGGATATATACCTAGTAATGGGATTGCTGGGTCAAATGGAATTTCTATTTCTAGGTCCTTGAGGAATCGCCACACTTTTAAATAGAGGAAGGCACAAAGGTCAACGTGCCTCATTTTATTCTTTTCCAGAATACTGTTCCCAAACTAACTGTGGGGGCAATGCCATGACCAGCACAGGCCGACCTTGTTGGCTGCACCGTAGTTTCTGCCTGCTGCACTGGTGTGGAGAGAATATCTGGAACTTGTCTTTTTTGGAAAAGTCCTGCACCCTCTTCACTGGGGGCCTTCTGATGATTCAGGGCTCTAGGGGTGAGTTTAAAGGAACCGATGTAGCTGGGGTCATGGTCCCAAACGGCCATGCTTGGCTGAATGTAGACATCAAGATTTTGATTGAGGGCAGCTTAGGAATGAAGGAAAGAGTAAGTGACCAACCAGACAGGGACATGGAAGTCTGAACACCAGCTCACGACATAAAAATGAAAGCCTAGCTTATCACTGGGTACAACTGGATTCCCATTATGTGGGGCAGAGGCTGTGTGTCTGGGGCCAGACAGGGCTTTCTCCCTGGGAACGGTGTGCACTGGCTTCACGAGTCAACACTGAGGGTGTCTTAGTTAGCTGAGAGAGGAGTCTTCTGTGGCCTGTGCTTTCTTTCAGTGCACAGGTGACTAGTCAGTTACTAGAGTCTGCTTTCTCTTCTTCCTGGCTTCACATTTCATTTCATTTCTTTTCTGACTTCCCTTACAGTTGGAGGTGGCCAAGTCCTTTCTGGTAGAGGTTGAGATGAGTGATGTGGCATTTCTAGGCCAAAGCTGTGCCCTCCTTCCATGGCAGAGGTTGAGGAATGGCAGGACGCACCATGGCGGAGCTCCCATCCTTCCATCCCCACGTGGAGGATGGCTTCACACTGGCGTGTGAGTGAGGGGTACATCTGTCGTGTTTGACCCATGACACATTTGTCGACCTGTTTGTTACCACAACCTTGCCCATCCATACAAAGCTTGGTCAGAGTGGCCATGACCATGTTGTGGGGATCCCTAGGGACAATGGTTAAAATAAGGGGTCCCCTGGGAAGTTTGATTCACTCGGTCTGATTGGGTGTGGGCTAGTCATTCGTTACCTCATGTGAGTTGATTCAGTTCAGGAACACTGCTGTAAGTCATCCTACTCTTTTAAAGGAAAATAAGAAACAAAGATCATATGGACCTTGCCGGGCGCAATTATGGAGTCAGTTTTTCAAAGTTCAGGTTTGGATATGCCATTAAAATCAGAACTTTTAGGCTGGAGTTTATTCCCTTTTATAAATTAAAACATTTATTTTATAAAATATAATTTCTAAACTGTTTTTGGAAAAAGATATTACTAATGTAATACTAAAGGACAGGGACTAAAAAAAAAACACAGTCCAGATAGTTTCATAATGAAAAGAGCTTCCCCTGCTGCTTTCGCTCCCCGTCGTCCCTCCCTCTACAGTCCATGGGGACTCACTCTTAATTTTTTGTAAATTTTGTTTTTGCTTCATAGAGATGAGCTGCATACATCTATTTTTATTTCTGAATTTTCCAGTTTTAAATGCTGCTTTTAAGATGACAGCTGTGAAAGATTTAGCTACCTTTTCTCCCACATCTCCACTTTCTTCCAAGTTGGTTAATTCACTATTTTCAGTTCCTCAACCGGTGATTTTTGAAAAATCACACAACATGATTAACCTTTTTTCCCCACTGAAAGTATTACTTTTTGAGTACCCACTCACCCTTCCCTCAACCTTTTACCCACTCATCCACCTCTCTTTTCTCCTATTTCTCAATTTTGTCAGCTGCTCATTTCTTTTACAGTATCAAGGTTCTAACTTTCATATTCTGATATTTTTTCAGTTAGTCTTCAGTGAATTTCATCTGGAAGATTGTTCCAAGGTTTCAAAACCAATGAATACCATTTACATTGCTATGATTTTGAAAATGATGTTCACTGCAGAAATAAGTGCTCGGCTGTAATTACATTTTCTTTGGTGAATTGGCCCTGAGTAGCTGTGTGAAATGTTCCTGACACTAAGTTAAAACTGATTCCCCTCTTTTACCTGCAAAACTTCTCAACTATTATGCAAGCTCTCGATTGCCTCATCTTGCCTGTAGGTTTTGTTTGTTCATGGAGACCTCCTAAAGCCCTCTTTCTAACCTGAACTGCTGGATCTGCATTCAAAATGCATTTAAAAATGTAGCTGTCATTTTTGAATTTTGCTTTATTCTCTCTTAGGTTTAATCTAATAATTTCTGGTCTCAGGGTCTCTCCATTTTTGTGGTTTATTTCTTTATTATATAACTAAACAAATCCTTGAAAATTGGCTTGGGAGCTAGGATTTCCATATTCTTGCATGTCTCAAGATGTTCTTATTCTGCCTTCCTGTTGACTGATAGTTTGACTGGGTATAGAACTGAAGGTTTAAAATAGAACTTCAAAACTTTGAAGGCGGCCAGGCACAGTAGCTCACACTGATAATTCCAGCACTTTGGAAGGTCGAGGAGGGTGGATCACTTGAGGCTAGGAATTTGAGACCCAACCTGGCCAACATAGCAAAACACTGTCTCTTCTAAAGCTACAAAAATTAGCTGGGCATGGTGGCACATGCCTGTAATCCCAGCTACTCAGGAGGCTGAGACATTAGAACCGCTTGATCCTGGGAGGCAGAGGTTTCAGTGAGATCATGCCACTCTGCTCCAGCTTTGGCAACAGAAGGAGACTTTGTTTAAAAAACAACAACAACAAGCTTTGAAGGTATTGATTCATTGGCTTCTAATAAGCAACATAGCTTTGAAAATCTTGTGCTTACTCAAAGAAATCACAGATGACACAAACAAATGGAAAAATATGTCATACTCATGGATAGAAAAATCAATATTATTAAAATGGCCACACTGCTCAAAGCAATTTACAGATTCAATGCTAATCTCATCAAACTACCAATGACATTCTTCATAGAATTCAAAAAAGCTATTTTAAAATTCGTATGGAATCAAAAAATAGTCCAAATAGCCAAGGCAGTCCCAGGCAAAAAGAGCAAACCTGGAAGCATTACATTACCTGACTTTAAACTACACTGCAAGGCTGCAGTAACCAAAGTAGCCAGCACAGCACTGGTACAAAACCAGGCATACGTCACCGTGGAATAGAACAGAGAGCCCAGAAATAATACCACATACCTACAACTTTCTGATCTTCAGCAAAACTGACAAAAGCAAGCAATGGAGAAAGGACTCCCAATTCAGGAAATGGTGCTGGGGTAGCTGGTAACCTTACACAGAAGATTGAAACTGGACCCCTTTTTATACCATATACAAAAATCAACTCAAGATGTATTAAAGACATATATGTACAACCTCTGAGAACCCTGGAAGGTACCCTAGGAAATACCATTCCTACACATAGGAACTAGCAAAGATTTTATGGCAAAGATGCCAAAAGCAATTGCAACAAAAACAGAAAGTGGCAAATGAGACCTCATTAAACTAAAGAGTTTCTGCACAGCAAAAGGAACTGTCAACAAAGTAAACAGACATACAGAATGGGAGGAAATATTTGCAAACTATACATCTGACAAAGATCTAATATCCAAAATCCGTAAGTGAAAAACCAACAACCTCATTAAAAAGTGGACAAAGGACATGAACAGACACTTTTCAAAAGAAGAACTTAATGTGTCTAACAAGCATATGAAGACATGCTCAACATCACTGATCATTAGAGAAACGCAAATCAAAACAGTGAGATACCATCTCACACCAGTCAGAATAGCCATTATTAAAAAGTCAAAAAATTACAGATGCTGGTGAGGTTGCTGAGAAAAGAGAATGCTTATACATTGCTGGTGGGAGTGTAAATTAGTTCAGCCATTGTGGAAAGCAGTGTGGTGATTCCTCGAACTGAAAACAGAATTAATATTTGACTCTGCCATTCCATTATTGGGTATATACCCAAAAGAATATGAATAATTCTATGATGAAGACACATTGCAGTACTATTCACAGCAGCAAAGACATGGAATCAACCTAAATGTCCACTGATGGTAGATTGGATAAAGAACATGTGGTACACATACACTGTGAAATATTATGCAGCCATAGAAAAGAATGAGTTAATATCCTTTGCAGCAACACGGATGGAGCTAGAGCAAACTAATGCAGGAACTGAAAACCAAACACTGCATGTTGTCATTTATAAGGAGAGCTAAATGATGAGAACCCAGGGACACATAGAGGGGAACAGCAAACACTGGGCCTTCTTGAGGGTAGAGGGTAGGAAGAGGGAAAGGATCACAAAGCATAAGTATTGATACTATACTTAATACCTGGGTAATGAAATATTCTGTATTCCAAACCCCATGACACACAGTTTACTTGTATAACAAACCTGCACATATACCCCTGAACCTAAAATAAAAGTAAAAAAAAAAAAATTGGTGTCAATCGATTTCTTTTCCTTTGTAGACAACCGAATTTTTTCCCTTCATAGCAATTGTTATCTTCTCTTTATTATTAGTGTTCTGACTTCGTGATGATCATTTTGTATTTGATGACAATGGTGTGGCTGACACGTTTTCAATCTTAGAATGCGTCTTTAGTTTTGAAGAACTTTCTTCCATTATTTATTTCCTTTCTTCCGTTCACTATGTTCTTTCCTGAAACCCTTGTTAGAAGGAAGCTTGATTCCATGGTGTATATGTGCCACATTTTCCCAGTCCAGTCTATCATCGATGGGCATTTGGGTTGGTTCCATGCAACTGTCTTGCATGTTCCGCACATGTACCCCAAAACCTAAAATGCAATAAAAATTTAAAAAAAAAAAAAAAAAAAGAAGGAAGCTTGATTTTATATTATTGTTATATTTTGCCTTATTTCCTTTCTCCCTCATGTTTTTTATTAGAAAAAATATTTACCTCTACATTCCAATAAACTTATTTTTTATTAAATGTGTTTTTAATTTTCTGGAAATGTCTTCTTATCCCTTTCCCATCCTACCCTCTTCTTGCTTTGTCGATGCAAGTTATCTCTCTCAGAATATTGATTAATACTTATACCCGACTTTACAGGAAGTATTTATACTTTTTCTGGAATCATGGTTTCTGTTTATCTGGGCCTTCGTCTTTGCACGGTACTGCAGGATTTCCTATGGTGATTGTGTTTGTTATGCTGAATGACAGGATGATCTTTCTGGCAGTTCCGGGTTGTCTAATTCCATTTAAGTGCAGGACGCAGCAAGGCTGACCAGGAGCTCGCTGCATGGCGTCTGTCAGGCTTGCTGGATGTTAACTGGGTGGCAGGTCAGATATGACTGGAAGAATCCATGCCAGAATTTTCAGGTTTTTTGTGGGGGTCACTAATATCTGCGTAATTTCCTAGTTCTCCCTAGGCTCATTTTCATTCTTGAGAGAAACATCCTCAGGTGTCAGTAGATAAATGCCTGCTGCTAGCTCTGCTCTTCAGGGTGGGTATTTGTTTTCAAGCCCAAGGGTCATTCATGCCTTTTCTTGTCCCAGGGCCTACTTTGGGCACCCTGGTCCCCTCAGAACTGATTCTCTCTTCAGGTGCCCTCTCAGCTTCGCCTTGCCCTGCTTTTCCAGTGACCATTTCTTGTTTCACTTTTTGTCTTCCAGAAACTTTGTTGAAATCATTTTCTTGCTGATGGCCCCACTACGTGTCTTTATGAAATTATTAACACTTTCTCAGGAAATACATGCCACCATTTGGAGTGGGAAGCTCTCAGTTCTTCTTTATAAATGATCTCTTTATTTATGCTGCATTTTCAGTGTTGCTGGTTTGTAATTTTCAGTGGAAATGAATCCAAAATATATCATCAGGACACCGTGTGTTTATTTCGGAAGAGCTTGTTTGGTAGCTAAATGAGAGGTCCACTACACAGAATCCTCAAAGTAAAAATCCCTACTGTCCATTTTGAACAAGAGTTTGGGCTTGGGAGACCTGAGCTCAGTCCTGAAATACAGAGTCCTCTCAAGAGGGCAGAGTGGCTGATCCTGCCCTGGTGGTTCAGTCATCGTGGCCTGAGGATCAGGGTTCCCCTAGGAGACAGCTGGGCTCAGAGGGGGGCGTTACCTTTACTTCAGATGATCGGGAGGAGTACAGCTTCTGCTGAATTCGCATCATCTGGGCTCTCAGGCCCAGCCTGTTTCCTGCCTGACACCTGACATTTGGGTGTGTCAAGAAAGGGAAGTCCTCATCCCATTTGGAGCAGTTTCAGATCAGCCCAGGTGACAGGTCTCACTGCTTTGTCCTGTGTGCTTGGTGTGTCACCCCTGACTGAAGCCTCGTGCTCTGTCTCTGTTTCCTGGCATTGCACTTTCCTAGGTCACTGTGTCTGGTGTCTGTAGTCTTGAGCAGCCACTGATAATAAACTAACCTGGTTTAATGGACCAGAAAGAAGGGTGGGAGTCTTCCCCTTCTTCAGAACAGTTCTGCGTTCACCTGGGATCTGTAAATGTCATTTCTTCCAGTCTGTGCTCTGCACAGGGGAGGCGGTTCACCAGGCAGGCAGGACAAGGGCCCCTGCTTCTGGCCTCAGGAGGCAGGCAGCTCACGACTGCATGTTTGGTGACGTCAGCCCTTCAGCTCTCTGCTTCACGCCTTCCCTTTCCGTGTCTCCTCTGAGAGCTCACCATGTTGTTGGAAATGGCCCAGAGGTTCAGTCGATGAGCAGAAATGCAATATGCAGAACAGGCATGTCATTGACAGTCAGTGAACGACTTCAGGTCCCTCCCTCCGCACCCTGTCAGGTCTGCTGCATCAGGTGATTGATAGCTGGGTGCGTTCTGGAGGCGCCGAACATAACCTGTCTCCTACATGTTAGTAGCTCTTGGGCCAGGGACCTTTACCATTCAGGACACATGGCTTTGATTTTCTAGAATCATCTCAGGATAATAACCCCTCGTTTGTAGAACAATGCCAATATCAGAGATACTACACAACCTGAACAGTGAGGTCTGATAAGAAGATTCAGAGTAGGTACTTGGTAGACGGATATTTAAGAACCAGCTGAAGTTCCTTTTAAAGTTGCTCATCTTTTAAAGTTGCTTGCCTTTTAATTAAATAATTAAATATGTGCATCATTTTATATCTTAAATTAGTCGATGATTGTGAAGTTGCTGGTCTAACAAGAAAAAATATAGAGACATTATGTGAATGAAATTAATTATATTAATTACACCTCGATAGTCACTGCGAGCCATGAGGAATGTTTTAGTCCAGAGTCATGTGAAGAGATTTGCACTCTGTGGAGCCAGCTAGGAAATACTTGGCATTTGTTCTCAACACTGACAACATGGTTGCCTTGCAAAATATCGTAGAATGAATGAGCCCACAGACCCCTAATATTTTAAAAATATAAATAAATATATTCCAATAAATGTAAATGGTGATATCTAGAAATAAGCCGAAATCACATCAGCTGACAGGTGAACAGCACCTTGAAAGGCTGTTGGATTTGGAAATTATGCCTTTAATATCAACTGTCTGTATGTAATATAGCTATCAGCCAAGTCGGCCACGTGACGCTGTGGGCCATTCACAAAGATGACCTATAATTGGAGAAAATGAGCCCAAATGTGATGCCCTCATGGGGATGGTGAGGGCCCTAGCATGAGCTTGTAGCCTGGAACATTCTGGAATGAAGGAGATGAGTGTCTGCAAGCTGCCCGTGCCCTGGCCTTGTTTAAGAGAGTTGGTGGGGACAGCGTGGTGGGTCTCAGGTGTCTGCTGTGCCATCGTTTTTCTTGAGCACAAACCAGATAGAATGAGGGAAGGCTGGTGGAGAGATGAGGCTTGAGGTCGAAGCAGGGAAGGAGGTGCGGGCACGCAGCCTCATTGCAAATCATCACATTCTCCTCAAGACCTCCTCAAGACTAGCCTCGGAGCCTGCGTGACGCAGTCTGGTGGGGCCGAAAGGGATTTACTCACCCCAGAGTGCCATCCCGCTTTTAGTGTCCTGCCTGCTCTCCACCATCCCGACCCAGGGGCTGGGCTTGACCGCCGCCCTCCAGGCCCAGCACGATCACCCTTGACCAAGAAGGCCCACAGATGGCTTAGTCAGCACAATCACCATTGGCCTTTGCCCACTTGGCATTGTCCCCAAGTGTTCCTGAGAGAGTGGACCAGGGGGACATGCCAGGACAAGTCAGCTGGGAGGGGCCCCAGTAAGGGACAAGAAGAGCCAAAAAAAGAGGCAAAGACATGCCTGCCCATGGGACACCCAGCAGCAAAGCGCCTGCCTCTGCTGTTAGGGGAGTCTTTTTGTTTGTTTGTTTTTTGAGACAGAGTCTGGCTCTGTCACCCAGGCTGGGGTGCAGTGGTGCCATCTTGGCTCATCACAACCCCCACCTACCGGGTTCTTGTGCCTCAGCCTCCTGAGTAGCTGGGACTTCAGACAGGTGCTATCAAACCTGGCTAATTTTTGCATTTTTAGTAGAGATGTGGTTTTGCCATGTTGGCCAGGCTGGTGTCGAACTTCTGACCTCGTGATCCGCCTTGGTCCTCCAAAGTGCTGGGATTATAGGCGTTAGCCACCGTGCCTGGCCAGGAGTCTTCTTTTTAGAAAGGAAACTAAATACAGTTTGTTAATAAACTAACCTTGTTTGACCCAAAGTCAGGATGGAGGCTGAGAACCTTAAAACCAGAGAATCTGGCATACCGCATTCAAATTAGACTTAGAAACAGAGGTCTTTTCTTTTTTTTTTAATTAAAAATGGAGTCTCCATTTTAGCTCACTGCAGACTCAAACTCCTGGACTCAAATCGTCCTCTTTTCTCAGCCTCCAAAAGTACTGGTATTACAGGTGTGAGTCACTGAGCTCTGCCAGATATGGGGGTCTTTGAAATGCAACATGGAAATAGGCCTGTTGTCTGTCAGTTCAGCATGCTATCACACGATGGCTACTGCCTGTCTTCTATGTTGAGTTCCTCTTGCTGGTCTAAAATTCCGTTAGATGCTCCAGCTTCCTGCTGTGCCCATCACCCACCGTGCAGGGACCTGAATTCCACGCCTGCAGTCTCATGAAAGGAACGCCTGCCCATGTTGGCATCTAGAAACATGTTTCTTTCTGTTTTGCATTTCATCCTCTTCTGGTTGTGATCCATTGTCTGCTTCTCTCTTTCCGTGTAGTGACCTTGCCTCACCTCCTGCTGTGATGGACTTCGTTGCTTTGCCTTAGAACTGGCTGGCATCTCATATTTAGAAATACAACAGAAGGAGAGGAACTCTTCTGTACAAATACATAAGACAACATATTAGGCTTGAAAGAACAGATTTGAGATACCTCAGTAGTGATGACCTACATTGCTTGTCCGACTGCAACTTCCTGTTTCCAAGACCTCGGGCAGCGACAGTTCATTGGCTCACTGATCCGGTTACTTCTGAACACTTCAGGCTAACTCTGGTTGAGATGCTGCTCCGCGGTGGGGTACAACATTGACCACAAAAGGTTAACAAATACAATTGTGGCTCAAGATGAGAACTGTCGGGGGCAGGCAAGGTAGGCTGAACCACAACGAGAGTACTTGGCAATCCGTCAGGCGGTGTGTGGCAAAGACAGTCAGGCGGCTCAGTGTCTGTCCTGCCAGGCCAACAGAGAGGGCCTTTCCAGTTCCTGGGCAGGGCAGGCCTTTCTGTGATGATGCTCCAAATGCTTGTGTCTCTAAGAATCAGACACACTGTACAATTGAAGTCTTGTTATTTGTGCTGAAAAGAAAGAGTGTTACCTGAATAGAAACTTGTAAGCCATAAAATGCTTATAAAACCTTTTTTGTAAGCCACAAAACTTTTCCATATACAAAAAGCCACAAAACTTTTCCATATATATATAAAGTACACACACACACACACACACACACACACATATATATATATATAAAGTACATATATATATAAAGTACATATATATAAAGTACATATATACAGTGCATAGATATGCCTTAATTTATGATAGTGTAATGTAGCTGATTATTATAAATGATAATGAATCAGAATCAACATTTGCATAAATACTGAGGGCATTCTGTGTGACTGGTGCTGTGCCAGGCGCTTAGGCTACAGGGTGAATGGAGAGAGCCCATCACCTTCTAGTGTTTGAGTCTGTTGGGGAGATCTGTGCAAACACCTGGATGGGCTCCAGCGGGGCAGAAATGGGGTCAGTGCCGCAGGTCAGGCTCTTAGTGGAGAGCTACTGCCGAGTCCTTGGGTGGGAAGAAGGCTCGGAACAGTACAGTTTTGAAGAACAAAGCCTTCATCTCTTAGGTATTTAAGTTTCAATAATAAAAAAGATCAAATCAAAAATCTACATAATTCTGTACTTTTTTTGAGACAGGGTGTCACTCTGTCACTCGGGCTGGAGTGCAGTGACATGATGATGGATCACTACAGCTCAGTGACCCGGGTTCAGGTGACCCTTCTATCTCAACCTCCCAGATAGCTGGAATGACAGGTGCATGCCACCACGCCTGGATATTTTTAACAATTTTTATAGAGATAGGGTCTCACTGTGTTGCCCATGCTGGTCTCAAACTCCTGGGCTCAAGTTATTCTCCTGCCTTGGCCTCCCAAAGTGTTGAGACTATGGGCATGAGCCACTGCACTCGGCCCAATTCTGCATCTTTATGTGGTCTGCCTACCAGCCCTTCATTCTGTTAGTTATATATCAATTCGTGTTTTTTGAATGAGGGGCTTCCCGTATCTCTTTCCTCCATCCTTTGACCTGACAGCAATCTCTGGCCTTTTGCTTTGCGGACAGGAACTACCCCATCCTTCCAAGACCCCGGGGATTGGTGTAGCTGTGGATCTGCAGATGCTGGTGCTGGGTTTGTTGTTGCCTTGGTTGTTTTTGGCCTGCTTATTTCCTCTCATTTTCTGGAAGCTCCTTCAGAGCCAGGCCTGTCTGCTCACTCCATGTCCCTCAAACCTGGAATGTGTGTGGCACGACGGGGTTGGTCAGTCAGCATTTGTTTTAATGAATGGCTGGTTGGACTGACTGATTGGACGAATGACCGGATGTGTGGCCCAGGCGGAGACCCTCCAGGGGCTGTTCTGACAGCCTCAGTGTGAGGGACGCTCTTCTCTTGGTAGAGTCATAAGGAAGACAGCACTGAGCTTCCGGCGGTCACACATCCCGCCAAAACCAAGGTGGGGATGGGGAGTCAGAGCATAGAGAGAGAGAAGTTGCCCCTGCCCAGGGGGATGGCCAGGGTCCTGAAGGCAGGGTGGAGGTGAGCGGGGAGCGTTGGGGATTCTCCATGAGAATTCAACCCATGAAGTCAGGAACAAGAGATCTATCTATGGTGACATATACTCGGGATTTTGTTTTTGTTTTCTTTTTTTTTTCAGTCTTCAAACTCTTTAGGTGTGTGTGAGTGTAGGTTACTATTCTGTGACCTTATAACATCACCCAGGTTTAATCTGTATGTAACTTTTGATCTGTGAAATGGGGACAGTTTGAACAAGACGGGTGCTTTGGCCATCTGGGGCCTTCTCCCTCTTTCCATATAACTCCCCACCTTCTCACATCCGTGCCACCCCCAGCCACTGCAAAGGGGCCTGGCACACGCTGCCTTCTCTCCCTGTGTGTTAGTCCATTCTCCCGTGATGATATACGGAATACCTGAGCCTGGGGAATTCATAAAGGAAAGAGGTTTAATTGACTCACAGTTCTGCCTATCTGGGAAGGCCTCAGAAAACTTACAGTCATGGTGAAAGGGGAAGCAGTCATGTCTCACATGGCAGCAGGTCAGAGAGAGAGAGCGGAAGTGCAAGAGAGCAGGGAACACTGCCTTGTAAAATCATCCGATCTTGTGGGAATTCACCGTCAGGAGAACGGCATGGGGGAAACTACCCCATGATCCAATCACCTCCTGCCTGGTCCCTCCCTCAACACCCGGGGAGTACAATTCAAGATGAGATTTGGGTGGGGACACAAAGCCTGCCCATATTACCTCACTTGCCCTGCCTTGATTCCATGCCATCTCTCCTCCTGCTGGGTCTTGGATGGCCTCTTGGCCTTCATCATTCCTTCCCAGGACCCAGAGTCACAGACGCTGTGACTCAGGAACCAGTCCACGGCCTCCATGCAGCCCTCCTGATGCAAGAACCTCGCTATGTCGCTCCCAGTCCCACAAGCCTCTTTGTGTCACTTTCTTCTCCATTTCTCTTTACCAGACAACATGCCCAGTTTCATTCTTGCTGTTCTCCTCCATCCTTGCCCTGTTGCAATCGGGCTGCCACCTCTACAGCACCACCAGGACCTAAAAGAATGCCGATGGTCTGCTAATAGATAGCATGTGTGCATTGGTGAACGCGTGCAATTGTGTGTGTGCATGTGTTTAGGGATGTGACTGTGTGCTTGTGCCTGTCACTGCTACCGGCTCTGCCACACACACCCACACACCCTTCCATGCTGAGCTGGATTCCTCCGTCTCTGTGGGGTCCCCCCTGCCCACCCAGGCTTCTGACCTCCCCTCCTCCAGCCCTCCACTCACCCTCAGGTCCCTTACTAGGCCACGCTTCTGCCCTTGTTACTTCTCCATTGGTTCTGTATACTTGGCTCGTCCTGTGCAATGTTTAATGCCTGAAACCAGGCTTCTGAGAAGCAGTTTAAAAACAAATGCTCACTTTGTGTTTACCCTGTCCTCAGGCCGTGTTGATGTCTTGAATTTTCACAAAGCTTTAGCACTTGCAGCTGAGGCATCTCAGAAAATGTTTCCGACTTCCCATCAAAATCAGAGAAATAACGGGCCTGGCTGATCCCCTTCCCAGGAGGCCCACACAAAGGCCGTGATGTTAATTGCATTTAACCTACTGGAGTCCCTCGTTTTTTTTCTTTCTACAATAACTAATATGTAAACTATGATTGCACTTGGAAATTACTTTCACTTAAATTCTATTATTGAGGCCCAGCACGTGAGAGAGCTATAACCCATTTCATTAAAAGACCAATCACGCCAGGTGTTGGCCTGGCCGGTTCTTTTCTGTGAGTCACACTGGCAAATGTGACATATTATCGGCTGGTTTTGAGGCATATGATAAGAACAATGGTGAGTATATAATTAAATGGAAATTCAATTCTGGCCCAATGGAGAAGAGTAGAACTTTTAAAATATAATAATAAAAATTGACCTACCCATAAAATTTACCCCCGATTAATCTTGTAAGGTGACACCGACGTCTGTGGGAGTGCACACTGGTATTGGGTAATGACTTTGTACTTTTTCTGGAGGGATTTTGACACGTGTCTGCTCAAGTTCATTAGTGTTCCTATCTCTGTGGACTCATTTGACGGCGCAACAAGGACGAAGGTCAGTGCTGGATGCTGACTCGGGTGGGTTAGCCCTGCTCTGCGCTTATGTTGTACTAACAAGCCTGGAGAACAGGCCAGCTTTCCCATAGTCGTGTCCTCGGCCTATACCCGACACCGTGGAATTGCAACACAAAGAAAAGCAGCTCAGAGACGATGAGGTGCCAGGTTCCAGGAGAACAGCAGGGCTGGAGAAGAAGCCTGGCCTGACCCACCCAACAGGGAAAACGCCACCCCTCACCACCCGGAGCCCCTGACCCACCCAACAGGGAAAACGCCACCCCTCACCACCCGGAGCCTCTGACCCACCCAACAGGGAAAACGCCACCCCCTCACCACCCGGAGCCCCTGACCCACCCAACAGGGAAAACGCCACCCCTCACCACCCGGAGCCCCATTCTATAGCTCTGTAGGCAGAGCCAACTCAGCATCTCTGGTGGGGCCACAGCTCTTCTGCATGGCTGACCAGGCTTCTCCTACACGGGGCACACCTGGGAAAGGCGTCTGCTTCTATGGGCTTTCCCTTCCTATATCACGTCCAGCTCCGCTGCCTGCCCCTGGACTCACATATTCGGCATCAGCTTCTTACCTGCTCCCAGCTCCGGGGAAGCAGACAGTTACCCTCCCATAGGTACGGTGTGGTCTGTGCAGTTCCTTGGATGACAGCTCCTCGGCAATGTTGGGCTGTTGGGTTGCTATAGTCTCATGGCTCAAGGGCTGGTCCTAAGGAAGGGGACTTTGACCTCTCAAAGTCCCTAAGAAAGGGGGTACCCTTCGCCCTCCCTGAGTCCCTAAGGATAGGGATACCCTTTGTCCTTCCCATGTCCCTAAGGATGAAGGTGCCCTTTGCCCTCCCCAAGTCCCTAAAGATGGGGGTGCCCTTTGCCCTCCCCGAGTCCTTAAGGAAGAGGGTATGTACCCTTTGCAGGCCCTGATCCTGGCTTCTGTAACAGTAGCTCCAACTTCCAGGCAGCTGAGGTGTGGCCACCTCCTCCTTGGCTTTTGAAGACTCAGGTTAGGAAAGTAGTGACCTCATGGGGGGCCCTGAGCTGCTGCCAGCTTCCAATATGGGACCTGAGAGGAGCAGACAGATGAACTCCCGCTCTGCAGGCTTATCCCCCTCAGGCTGGGGCCTGCTGGCGGCCTCTCCATCACTCACTGTAAAGGGCAAGGTCAGGAAGCTTCTGGTCTTGCCCTGACCCAGTCTAGCATGGAGGGGTGAGCTGTTGAGATTTGAGTCAGGCATGGAGCTCCAGCCCAGAAGCTATCCTGGGAGCTGAGTCTGGCGAAAGAGACCTATTTGATCAGCCATCCATGGAATCCCAGCCTCCTCTCCTCACTTGCAGCAGACACAGGAGGATGGGGATGGGGCATGTGGCTGAAAGAGCACCCAGGTGGGGGTGCCGGAAACAGTGGCTCCCCCCCGAAGCCCCTCCAGTTGCTCCCAGCTTGGGCTGTCCAACGGCTGCTGCAATGCTTGGGACACTCATTCCGCACCCCGATGTGATTCGCTGTCTTCGCAAGCGCGGGTGATATCTAATGTGCTTTCCTAGAGGTCCTGTGCTGACTTGGTGGCCCTGCGCTTTAAAAGAAGGCAAGGTCATGGGTTTTGTAGGCACCAATTCTTGGACTTGAATTGAGCTCTCCCAGGAAACAGTTCTTTCAACAGCTTCTCTCTGAGCCAGCTTCCTTCTCTGCAGAGCACCACGTCAGCCCTGGCTTCTCAGGGATGTTGGTGGAACTGCCCCATGCACCATCATGAAAGTGCCCACATCGTGGGGCACGCCAGAACTTCCAGCTCCATGCTGTGCCTGTCTTGAATTGGAAGAGGCGGGCGTCCCTGGGCAGGGTGCCTGGGCTGGGTTCCCTGGCTGGCTGGCGGGCTGAGAGCAGCTTGGACCCGTAAGTAGTGTGTCCAGAGAGGAAGCTCTCTGCTGCTCTCCACACTGCCTGGGCCCTGGGCCTCCAGCCTGTGTCCTGCAGGAGGCCTATTATAAACGTGCTTTGCTCTGGGGAGGGACCACTCTCCCAGGGATAATAGAGAAGCTGACCCTGCTGTGCATGGCTTGCCTTTCTGGAAGGCACTGGAATCCACAGAGGAACCCAGAGGTGCTGGATAGGGGCTCCTCTGGCCTCCAGGATGGCCGGCAGCAGGCCGGCGTCCTGCCCTTTCAGTAACTCCCAGGCTGCAGGAGGACTCTCAGCATCCTATAGCCCTTCACCTGTCTATTGGCCTCAGTCTTTCTTATCAGCCTTCCCATTTTCCATATGGGAACACTGAGGCCCAAGCGGGTGTATATCAGATTCACCAGGAGGAGGGTGAGAGGCTGAGGCAAGCTTGGGTCTTGTCACCAGGCCATGTGGCTACCTTCCACTCAGCACACTTGGCTGAGGACTTGCCTGCGGCAGAAAAGATTCTGTCCTCTGAGACAGCCCGGGAGGAGAGTGCGGAGGGTGGTTGGAGTGGAAAGATGTGGGTAGGGGTGCTTGTTATTTCTCAGCTGTGTGATCTCAGGAAGTCGCTTCCCACATCAAGGCCTTGGAAACAAGGTTTTGTTTCCTTTTTTTACAGGTGAAATGAAGAAATTGGAATTACTGCTTTCTAATAGTCTTTATGGCTCTAAAATTAAAAGACCTATTAGTGTTTCCTTGAGTGGGGTTTTGTTACCGTCCCTCTGGGATTGCGAAGGTGTGGGTGTCCGCCCAGATCCTGAAACTCAACTGTGTTGGGCTGGCCTTCTGGGCCCATTGGATCACCCACTCCTGTCTCTTGGTTGGGGGACAGGGGTCAAAGCTGTTCTCTGCAGCCCAAGGAGAGACCTGGTCTCACTGGGGAGGCCGGTCCAGTCCAGCATCTGTGTCCCCACAGCCACCTCTCCTGGGGGGCCCTACAGCCACAGCTGGCTTGCTTCTCTTTCACACTCTCTCTTTCTCTTTTTCTTTTAATTTCTCTTTCCCTCCCTCCTTCCCTCCTCCTTCCTCCTTCCTTCCCTCCCTTCTTCCTTCCTTCCTTCCTTCCCTTTTTCTTTCCTTCCCTCTCCTCTCTTCTTCCTCTCTCCCTCCTTCCTTCCTTCTTTTCTCCCTTCCCTCCTTTCTTTCCTTTCTCCTCCACCTCCGCCTGCTTCTGAAGGAGCTTGTAGACATGCTTCAGTCCATCCCCTTTCCCTGTAAATGCCCTACTGGGTCCCAGGGCTGGAGCTTCGAGGGCAGAGGTGTGGCTCCTGGTGAGGGAGTGGAGAGGGAAAGGGCCGGTCTTCTGGGCTCTTTTCCTGGTTGGATTTGTGCAGGTTCATTACAAGCGGACTCCCTCTTTGCATCTGCTGAAAGATAAGGAGGAGAGACCTGGGTTGGCACAGGTGGTCAGGGATGTCTCCCAGGGACCAGCTCCCCCGCCCAGCTCCTAGCTTCCTGGTGGGGCGCTGCACCTTCTCCACCCTGCCACACTGCCCAGATGCCGGGCTTCCCCGCTTATGGCATCCCAGCACAACACCCGCACACTTGAACTTGGTGTGGAAATAAAATGCTTCAGCCCGTCAATACTCTTCAAGAGCTCTTCAAAGATGTGATCAAAGGGTCGACGGCCTGCCCCCTGCCCAGCCCTTACACATCTGGGAAGGACCCCTTGGCTTGCCTGCATTGATCTCCCCCCCGTTTCCCTTGCCCCCGAGCTGCCACCCAGCAATTACTTATTACAATCGAGTGTTTTCAATTGTGCACGTGGGGGAGGGCATGAAAACAGAGGAGCTAAAAATAGGATCTTTTAGAGAAACCACCGTTAAGCCACACTCTCTTGATCTGAGTTTAAAGAAAAGAGTCAAGGTTTGCATTTTTTCCAAACATAATTGTACAGATAGACGACCAAGGCATGTCCCTGGACAGGTTAATGAATGACCCTGACTCTGCTATCCTGGGCAGAGTGGCCAGCAATCAGCTCTGGCCTGGGGTTGTGCACCACCATGGAGCGAGCTTCCTTGGACCCAGAGTGGCTGGAGCAGGGTGCCCTGCCCCCACACATGTGTGCAAAGACAGGAACAGACCAGCCCTGTAGCCACAACACTCTGCCCTCCCACACCTGTGTGCAAATGGAGGTTTACCTTCTTGGCATCTCTTCCCTCTACGGCTCCAAGGCTCCTCTGAGGTGCTCTAGGTGAGAGCCCTTCCCAACCTGGCCCTGGCTGCTGTCCTCTCATTTTATTGTTCCTCTGTCCTGCAGATGGCAGCTCACACTTCTGTGTCTTTGCACACTTGGAGTGCCTTGCCAGCAATGCCCACTCACCATACTCTCCTGTACCCCCTCCTCAGCTAAGCCTGCTTGCCTGGCATGCCCTCTGCTCTGCCCTGGTGTCCTCTCCTCCCAAAAGCATTTGTAAGCCTTTCTGCCTCACAGTTAGAGGGCTGCATTCAGTGACCCCACAGATACTCTTTGGATATATTCTTCTACTGCTGACCTTGAACCTGAGCTCTTTGGTCAGGGACTGTGACTTGTTCATCTCTGAATCTCTCAGTGTAGAGACAGGCACAGATTAAGGCTCCATCTATATTTGCTCACAGCATTTATGGGGCATAGACTTACTCTTTGAGAGGGACTTCCATGTTCCAGGGTTTTTGTCTCTGTCTGATGCCGGGGAAAGGCAGGCTCTTGATTCCCCTGCAGCCAAGAGCAGACTGGGGGCTGCCTACTGGACTGTGCTTCCTAACACGTGTTCACGTGGGATCAGCAGCTCCGGGTCAGGCTCGCCTGGGTCTGGAATCCACTGGTGGAATCAGCAGGTCCCTGGCTGGGAGCACAGGGTGACCACGTCCCAGTCGGGCATCTCAGGAGAGGGGCATGACTGCAGTTGGAGGGGCCACATTCCCGATTAACAACAAATAGTTCCATGGCCAGGGTTTTTATCTGCAGAAACAAAATCTTGGGTGTGTTTTTCTTCTCTGAGAAAGTGGATAAGTGCTGGTTGTCCTGTTTTTTCCCTTGGACAAACCATGCAAAAAACCCTGAACTCACAATGGAGCCACTTCCATTTCAGATCAGTTTCTCTTCCTCTAACATGGTCTATTTATTTTTATTGGTTTGTTTCTCATTAAATCCTTCAATTACTCTGCAGTGTAAAATGGTGAAATTATTGGCATGTGCCACCTTCATCATGTATCTGAGTTTGCTTATTACACTTGCAGAAAATGCCTGAGTGGTATTTGGTTCTGTTGTGAATTGAGGCAGAGTTAATAAATATTATTTGGTGTTTTTTTCCCTGAGAAGCACTGCTTTTCTTGATTGTTTTTTACAGTTGGATTGGGAATATTGATTTATTCACCACTGTTACAATAATTGTATACAAGAAACAAAAAATGCAGAGGTAACATTTCATCAGCTCCAGCAGATTAATTAGTTGTAGTAGATTAGGCACAGTGTTACAGGGAAGATTTGCATTTAGAGAAAGAAAAAGTTTCTTCTTCTCTTTTTTTTAATCTTAAAAAAGCCAAGAGAATTTAATAGAGATGTTTTACCCTAAGCTGCTTCACTCATTAGTCAATCAGTCTTTCCAGATGAAGCCTCAAGGATAAGCGTAAAAGAAAATATTGGATGAAATTACAGGGGAAAGGTCTAAGGAACATGGAGAGAGTGGAGTGATTCCCTCTTAAAGGAGAAGTTTAAGAAAATGAAGAGAATTTGAATATGCAAATGTTCAAAGAAAAGTTTCTTCTACGGATTTCGGGAGGGCTCCTGCACTTAAGAACTATTAGGTCTCCTCTCAGATTTTTATAATCAAATCCTAAGCATTGTGGTTTTGTTTGCATTTATTCTGTTACCAGAATGTGAAACAGCTTGAAGATCAGAAGAATCATTTTCTTTTTCAATTGGGCCACATGATGGGAAAATCTTTAGGTCCCCTAAACACAAATATGGCACAGTTTTCCCCGAGTAAAACGAGGCACGACTGAGCAACATGCAGACTACTAGGCGTCATTCATGTTGACTGATCCAATTGAACAAGAAATGAGACTGGAGGCATTGAAGGGAACACCACAGCTCTTCCTCCCCTGCTCTAAACAGAAGGCACTACTCTTTCGGACCACTTCAGGACCCCCACAGGGCTGCACTGCCCAGTGTCACAGTTTGGCGGGATTTTTGCTGCTCTTGTTACTAAGGGTTTTGGCCATTGCAAGACACATGAGAAGTTAGAAGCTGTTCCGGCTGCAATGTACATGGGAAAGTGTTGTAAAGGTGACAACTGCAAAATCCAATGAGGGAAAATCTCAGGGAATAAAAGCTAAAGTGGCAAGAGGTAGGAAGAGAAAATGGAAGAGGAGATAGGCCCAGACTGTGCAGTTACAGAGAGAATATTCTTCTGGGGTCACCAGGAGCCCACAGACAGGGATCGAAGGCTTTCTTTGTGACCAGGCTGCTAGGTTCCAAGCATGGAACAGGAGGGAGCTACAGGCAAATTCGACTCAATCCCAGCTCTCACGCCATAGACTCTGAGGCACGGACCTCTGCTGCGCTGCCCGTAGGAGGAGAGCTGGGCTCTCAGGCTTGCTCAGTGGTATGTGGGAATCCAGGGTGGCTGGCACTCAGCCACAATCTCTAGTCTCCACTCAGGGAGTGCACACTCCCATCACTCTTTGTATGAGCTCATCTGGGAGTTCAAGTCCAATAGGAAGCACTGGGTGAATTTGGAATCATGGAGGAAAGCACTTAGCAGATTGCCTTGGTTATTTTAACTTGGCTCTCCAGCTTTGGTAATTCCCCAAGATCGAAAAACAATGTCTTGGCCGGGAGCGGTGGCTCAAGTCTGTAATCCCAGCACTTTGGGAGGCTGAGGCAGGTGGATCACAAGGTCAAGAGATTGAGACCATCCTGGTCAACATGGTGAAACCCCATCTCTACTAAAAATACAATTAGCTGGGCACGGTGGCACGTGCCTGTAATCCCAGCTACTCGGGAGGCTGAGGCAGGAGAATTACCTGAACCCAGGAGGCGGAGGTTGCAGTGAGCCGAGATTGCGCCATTGCACTCCAGCCTGGGTCACAAGAGCGAAACCCCATATCAAAAAAAACAATGTCTCAGTGTCTGACTTGTTTATTCTTTCTGTATGTATGTTAGTTTATTGGGTTTTGTTTTATTTAGCCCCACATTGAACGTGTCCTGAGGATATTTTATTTATTTTATTTTTTACATGTTTCTTGATTTTTCAGCTTTATTGCAGTGTACTTGACAAATACAAGTACATTTCCAGTGTACGACGTGATGACTTGATATAGGTACATTCTGTCACAGTCATGATGCCCATCTAGTTAATTTACATGCTACCACCTCACCTGGATACCGTGCTGTTTTTTTTTCTTTTTTGTTGAGAATGTTTGGGATCTATTCTCTTAGTAAATTTTAAGTGAACAATAGAGTATTATTATCTATAGTTCCTTCCCATGTTGTTCATGAGATGCCTAGAACTTACTCATTTTATAAATAAACACTTTACCCTTTCATCAACACTTCCCAATTTCTTTATTTTATTTATTTATTTTTTTGAGATTGAGTCTCACTGTGTTGCCCAGGCTGGAGTGCAGTGGCATAATTTCAGCTCGCTGAAATCTCTGTCTCCCAGATTCAAGCAATTCCCGTGCCTCAGTCTCCTGAGCGGCTGGGACTACAGGAGTGAGTCACCACGCCTGGCTTTTTTTTTTTTTGGTATTTTTAGTAGAGACGGGGTTTCACCGTGTTAGCCAAGATGGTCTCGATCTCCTGACCTTGTGTCTGCCCACCTTGGCCTCCCAAAGTGCTGGCATTACAGGTGTGAGCCACAGAGCCCGGCCAACATTTCCCAATTTCCCTATATACACAACCCCAGTCACCATCCTTTTAGCCTACATCCTGTTTCTGAATTCACTTTTCTGCTTTTGGTTTTTAGATTTCACACATAAGTGATAGCATAGGTTTTTTAAAATTAAGTTTATGAGGAGCATGTGGTTATATCCAGGTGAATTAATGGGGTGACTTTCTCATTGTAAAATTTCTTAAGAAATGAGTCATGAGATGTCCCCAGTCTGCATTTTTCCTGTCCACTACAGACATTGCTAATTTCTAATTTGCTTTTTGTCTTTGAGTTTTTCAGTCCTACTTTGTAGATGCTCATTATCATTGTAATCACTGTCAGCAAGATAGGTGAAATCGGTTGCCATCCTGTTTTATTTTTTGTTTTTATTTTTTATTGCAGATTCTCAAGGTGTATGATATCATGTCTTGATATATACATACTAAAATGATTGCTTCAATCAGACAGATTAACATACCCATCTTCTCCCATGTTACTTTTGGAGTGTGTGTGTGGTAAGAGATTCTTAAATCTAAAAACAAAATTTAGAGTTGGAAAGGTTATAAGCATGTGTTGTAAAGTTCTATCTAAGGTTGTAACCTTGGTGATGTTCCCTTAAGAGTCTGGGGCTTCCTAGGGCTCTGCTAGGCCACATGCACCTGCTGGTGCCTTCAGGAGGGTCACCTGGGCTGCTGGGAATCTTGTTCTGCTGTCCTAGAATGATTTCAAATGTGATTAAGGTCAGTCAGGAGGGAAACTGGCCATCCCAGCACATTTCAGTTGCTACCGGGAAAAGGACACATGGCCATCTACTAAGCAGCTCATTTTATGTTTTTTATTTTGTTGTGTTTTTGAGATGGAGTTTCTCTCTTTTCAATCAGGCTGGTTTGCAGTGGCACTATCTTGGGTTGCTGCAACTTCCACCTCCTGGGTTTAAGTGATCCTCCTGCCTCAGCCTCATGAGTAGCTGGGATCACAGGTATGCACCACCATGCTGGAGAAAACTTCATAATTTTCCTAGAGATAGGGTTTCACCATATTGGCAAGGTTGGTCTCAAACTCCCAACCTCAGGTGATTCTCCCACTTTGGCCTCCCAAAGTGCCTGGATTATAGGCATGAGCCACCGTGCCCAGCCTGAGTAGCCCATTTTGAAGACACCTGTTAGAAGAGAGAACCTCAATTCTTAAAGGTGATCACTTCACACAGTGTAGCTTCCACTTTGAACCAATTGGTCACTCCATAGTTTTTTTTTTTTAATTCTCAATTGTATAACTTTCTCCAACTTTTTATTTTGAAAAATTTCAAACCCACGGGAAGCATTAAAGAATAGAACAGTATACAGCCTTTTCCTCTGTCTTCTGTTTTGCCACGTGGCTCCATATGTGTGTTTTCTGAACCATTTAAAGTGAGTGGCAAATAAGTCACTTCAGCACCAAAGACTTGACCTTACATCTCCTGACAGCAAGGATGCTTTCCTTCATAAGCCATTATCTAACTCAAGAAATTTAACATTGGCATAATAGTATCTAAGATCCCGTTGATATTCAGCTTCCCCCAGTTGTCCCACTAATGTGATTTATAGAATGAACTATCCACATATTTCATTAAGGATAACAGTGCATGTTGTTGTTTTACAAATTTTATAATTTTTGAAGAAGGAAGCATATTACATTTAATTGTAAACTATAGCTATCTAATGTTTAATAGGTGCTTCCAGGTTGGCTGTCACTTAATGCTTAGATATGATGTGTGTGTCCTTCACGTTTCCCCTTTGAGACTACTTTGGGGCAGCTTTATGTCATAAGTGGGTTAAATTTCTTTTGCAGGCCTTTTCGCATGGTGCTGTAGCTTACACGTGTTCCCCAAAGTCTGTGCATTGGGAACTCCATCGCCAAGGTAGCAGTATTGAGAGGTAGTTAAGACATGAGGACTCTGCTTTCACGAATGCAGTAATGTTACTGAGGGAGGCGGGTAGCTATCAGGAGAGTGGGCTTGTTGAAAAAGCATGTTCGAGCACCTCTTGCTCTCTTACAGGCATTCTCTCGCTGCCCTACCGTCTACCGTGGGATGACGCAGCATGAGGACCCATACAAGATGCCAGCACCGTGCTCTTGAACGTCCCTGCCTTCAGAACTGTGAGTCAAATCGATTCCTGTTTATTGTAAATTACTCAGTCAGTGGTATTCTGTTATGGCAGCATAAAATTGACTAAAACACTTTGCCCCTCTGGAGAAAAAGGGTCCAGTTGTCATACAAACTTGGGAAGCTAGTTTCCTATACTTCCCTTTTGGAGAAAGGAACATTATCAAATCAACGATATTGAAAAGTGAGGCACAAAGAAACCTCTTTACTCTGTTCAGCTTGTCTTCCCACACTCATTCCATAATGAATCACTTTACTCGGTAGTTCCTCTAGTTCCAAGAGACAGAGTTGCTGAATGGATTGGGACCTTGTGCAGTGAAAAACTGAGGGTTATCTCAGAGCGCTCTCCTGTAGCTTTGCTAGAATGATGCAATAGGAGGGCTAACACCTAGGACTTTCCCTAGTGAACCCAAAGATTCCCATGGCCGGGACATTGTGGGCTGTCCTCAGGAATGTCTTTATTTTGGAACTGTGTGTATGCTCTGGAGCGTGGGGCATACCTGGCCTGGGCTTGTAACCTGGTTATGGGGAGCTAGGTCCTGGGAGCACTGCAGCTGGAAGAGTTAGCCAAGGCAGTCTGACCTTGGGTTTTGTTCTAATAAATGTTGCAAACTAATTATTGTGCATGTGCCCAGAAGTTTTCACAATGGCCATGTAGAACAGAATACAGGATCAAACAAATTCCACTGTGGAAAAACAGACCCTACTTCACCAGGCAGATCTTCCCAGTACACTTCATTTATTGATGGCAATCAACAGCGTTCCTCTTCTGTCGTATACTTGCACACATAAAATATTTGGAAATTCTCTATCATGTATAGATTCAGTGTGTTAAAATACACAAAGGAATGCATCCTGCAAAAAGACAAGGTGGTGGTCTATTCACTGCACTGCTGTCAGGAAGAGGAGCTTGAAGCAGAAGGAATGGAGGCTAGCTCTGCTAGACGGGCTGCGGTCAGAGCGGCCATTGACTGCTCCGTGGCACAGAGCTAGAGGCATAGGTTTGATGCTAGGCAGCCTCACCACTTGCTCACCATTGTGACCTTGAACAAGAAACTTGGCTTCTGAGAGCCTAAATTTCTTAAAAACAAAGAATAATGGCCAGGCATGGTGGCTCATGCCTGTAATCCCAGCACTTTGGGAGGCCAAGTTGGGCAGATCACCAGGTCAGGAGATGGAGACCATCCTGGCCAACATAGTGAAACCCCAGTGAATCAGCCAGGCAGGTGGTCAGAGTAATCGGCTAGGATGTTGCAGGCCTGGGTTATGGTGGAGGGTCCCTGGCTTATCACTATTCATGCTTCTCTACTAAAATACAAAAAAATTAGCCTGGTGCGGTGGCATGTGCCTGTAGTCCCAGCTACTCAGGAGGCCGAGGCAGGGGAATTGCTTGAACCCAGGAGGCAGAGGTTACAGTGAGCCGAGGTCGCACCACTGCTCTCCAATTCGGTGACAGAGCAAGACTCCATCTGAAAAAATATATATACTACTATCTCAGCATGTTGCTAAAAATTTAGGCATCTATGTAATGATCTTAGCACGGCAGCTGGCTGCCAAGGCCCTAATCCACAGCTGCCACACCGCCAGGTAGGTGGTCAGAGTAATCGGCTAGGATGTTGCAGGCCTGGGTTATGGTGGAGGGTCCCTGGCTGATCACTATTCATGCCTCTCTCTGGGTTCAGTGCCCCTCTGAATTGTTAAGGGCCCTCCTGGCATTGTTAATCTACAAAATTCTGTGAAAAATGGCTTGAAGACAATGTTAACTCTTCTGTGAGTTGGTTTTCATGTGAGAATACCAGCGATGATTCTGTGCACATGGACCCTTCAGCTGCTGCTGATCAGCCCACCTCAGGGCTGATGGTTGGCAGGCCAGGGCCTGCCTAGTGTCGTAGCTGCACCCCTGACACATTCACCTTCCCTCAGGAAGTTCTCAGCCATCTCAGAGCTTAACATTTTTTGGATTTAGAGCTTTCTTCTGGACAATGGAATGAGGAATGCCCAAACATCTTCCCGATGCTTTGGGTAAAACGAACAGATGCTGATTAAAGCATTCTTTGCTGACATGAAGAGTCACTTGCATACACCCTGTACCTCTCTGCAGAGCCAAATAAAGTAATTCCAGATCTCCCTCATACAGAAGAGAATGTTCAGTGTCTTCCTTTAGGAAAAGACCTCTGGAAAGCATCGCCCCTCTCTCCACTTCCTCCATGCAATGCGTTCTCATGTGAGGCTGCCTTTAGGATGCTACCACAATGTCATACCCAACAAAGCAGGCTCCCAGTCATCGCTGACAATTCGGTCAATAAATCCGCCATCATCAATAGTCATCCCGTGCTCTATGGACTGGGCATGTTGATCTAGACCCTGGGGGAGGGGTGCTGGTTTGTTAATGTAGAAGGTGCAGGGCTCTGTGCTGGGTGCTGGGTGAGGAATGAGTGAGAGCTCTGACCACATCTCCATGGTTTGTCTACCATTAGCTGTGACAACAAGCCAGGAAGGATGGGGTCTTCGGAGCTGCAGAGACTAGGACTTCAGTCCTGGCTCCAGCCACTCAGCAGCCTTGACTTTTTGCTAAAATGTTTCTTCTGCAATTCTCAGTGTTCTCATGTGTTAAATGGGAAGAAACCAATCCTTACAAAACTATGATTGGTTTAAGTGGAATTATGTGAAGTTCTTGGCCAATACTTGCTGCTCAGCAAATGTTTACTGCCTTCCTATAGCTCAAATGTTCATGGATTAGAGGAAGCCTCTATGAGAGGACCATGGACCCATCAGCCCTAGGGCTGGCTGACACCCGTGGCAGAGGGCACAGAGCCTCAGCCCTGGCTGGGAAGCCTAATCCTGGTGCCTGCCCCCTCATCAGCACTGGCCTGTGCAAGTGACTGGGAGGAGCCACTGTCTCCCTGTGGGCTGAGCACATCATCTTCACTTCTTTCGTGGAGAGGGGACACTGCCAATCTGTGTCCCTGGGATCCCTAGATGGCTCCCCACTTCCCAGGATG
Source organism: Leontopithecus rosalia (assembly GCA_028533165.1). Lineage (NCBI taxonomy): Eukaryota > Metazoa > Chordata > Mammalia > Primates > Cebidae > Leontopithecus > Leontopithecus rosalia. The sequence continues at coordinate 4,105,094 of CM052660.1, forward strand.
ATTTGGGAGCCTTCTGGTCATTGGGGGAAGGAGTAGAAGGAGGAGTCCTTTCATCGCCCATCAGTTTCACAGAAGGGTATGGAGCGCATTGTTAGTCTGCTTTGCTTGCTATAAAGGAATACTTGAGCCTGGGCAATTTATGAAGAAAAGAGGTTTGTTTGGGCTTATGGTTCTTCAGGCTATACAGGAAGCATGGCACCAGCATCAGCCTCTGAAAACGCCTCAGGAAGCTTCTCATGGCAAAAGACAAAGTGGGAGCAGGTGTCATGTGGTATGAGGGGGAGTAAGAGCGGGAACAAGAGAGATGCCAAGCTCTTTTCAACAACCAGCTCTGGCATGAACTAATAGAGCAAGAACTAACTCATTCCCAAGGAGAGGGCACCAAGCCGTTGGTGAGGTATCCACCCCCAGGACCCAACACCTCCTGCTAGGCCCCACCTCCAACCCTGGGACCACTTTCAACATTTAGAGATTTAGAGAGGACAGATGTCCAAGCCATATCAAGCCCTTGAGTCCATGACTCAGCCGGGGTCTGCTCCGTGGTCACGTGCAGGAAGAAGGGACAGACGTGAATGGGGGAGCCCCTTACCCACAGCCTGGTGCAGCCAGACTGGGGCCTTCACAGGGCCTGTCCAGCTGGGGCAGTGCGGTTTTGAGAAGCTGCTCTAAGGGGCCCACCCCAGAAACAGATTTAAATTCAAATTTCCTGCCAGGTTTCGAAGCACTGGTTCATTTCCTTTCCTTGCAATTTGGCACTGACTTCAGAGTCTCTGCTCGTGTGAGCTGTACGTGGACGTTGTTGAGGATTCAGCAATCGATGATCTAATACGGAACTTCACAGCATATTTCTGATGAGGTAAAACCCATTTGGACGGAGCCAGATGGGGACTGGTGGGAGGAAGCTTACAAAATAAATTCTGGAAAGTAGCCGTAGTAGAATCACACTCTGCCTCTAATTGATCTTCTGCTTTGTCAAAGAAAAGGAAATTAACATCCAGTATGTGGATTTCCTAAGAAAACCCATGATTTCCCACTCAGAGGCTGTGTTTGCAGATCAGCTGACCCCGGGCTCCCGCTCAGTGAGGGATCCACTGACATTTAATGGAAGTGAATTTCCAAATAAACACCTGGACCTGGAGGGCTGCCCTGGAGGTGCAAGTCCTTGGCCTCCCTTTTGCTCAGGGAGGCCACGTTGCTCTGGAGAGCCGGGCTTTGCTCACTGCCAGCATAGGGGCCTCCAGCAAGGTGGACCAAGGGGAAGACCTCTGGCCAGCGAGGACACAGGCTCGATTTGGACGTGTAGAATCCGCAGCACCAACTTAGTCCTGGGGCCCTCCACTACGTGTAAGCACAAAGCGAGTTGCCTACAAACATATATGTGTGCTGAAATTAAGATTTATATTTTATGATAGACGCTTTTAGACCAGTCATCATGTATGTGTGTTTGTGTGTGTGTGTGTGTGTGTGTGTGTGTGTGTGTGTTCATGCTTGCTGCAGCTTTTCTGAGCATATGGCCCATGTACCTGTTTGCTGACCTGTGCTGTGAAGATGGGGCCAGGGGGCTCTTGGGAAGAGGACACTGACACAGAACCTGCTGTAACTCTGGATAAGGAGATTAAAAGCTCTCCAGCCCATCCGGGGTTAAATATACTCCTGATAAGCACATATATGAGGACCTCCCCTCACCCAAGGCCCTGGTGATGGCAGTAGGTGGCCGAGCATCCTCGCTGCTGTGGGAGAAGATCGACCCCGGCCGCTGAGGCATAGAACCCCTGTTGGGAATGGTGTGCACATGTTCCTTGCAGCTGTCCTGAGAGGGCTGTCATCAGCCTCAACCTCCAGATACAGAGGCTGGAGGGGCACAGACCTGGGTGGAAGCATGGCCCTGAGTCACACAGCCCACGCCACTTCTCTGAACCATTTTCCCACCTGTGAAATGGAGATAAAGCAAGACCCCCTCCCTCATGGGGTTGCCAGGGTGAAACTGGACCTGGTGCAGAGCCCACAGTATACGCACACGACCTGTTGTTGCTTTTATCTTTGGGAAGGTTGCTAGATGATTTGACAGAAGAGCCAGTATCAGTCCATGTGATTCGATTCAAGGTCATCACGATCTGACATAGCCACAGGTAGCACTGAGGACTGTAGGGAGCTGTGGCACGGGAGGGAGAAGATGCTGAGGGGCTGCCCAGGTGCCCAGGAAGGAGCTAGACTCTATGAGGGCATCCTGCTGAGTCCACCTGTCTTAACCTGAGCATCCAGAGCCACCCTCTGGGAAGGCAGGTGCCTGCTGTTTCTATTGTACAGTTGGGGCCTCCATGGGGCTGTTGGGCATGACACCCAGCATTAAGGGGTCAGGGCTGAGGCAGAGTCCAGGGCACTAAGAGATGTCATCAGTCCCAGCCTTTCTCAGTAACTTTTTACTCACTCCTCCTTGCAACTGCAGTTTAGCAAAAGGCGAGGCTCTCTTCTCCAACAGATGGTAAACCACAGGTACTGGAAGAACGGGGGCCCTGCAGGGCACGCCTAGCTTGGCAGTCTCTGTCTGGAAGCCTCTGTAAGTTTGGAAGAGTCAAGGGCTCTAGTGAGACTTGCAGGAAGTGCTCCCCGACCTTCAAGTTCCAGGAGCAGCCCAGCTGCAGAGCAAGCCCCCGCTGGCCTGCAGAAGACCTGTGGTGATGGCTCCGACACGGGGCCTGCACCGTGGCCACGTCCATCTGTCCATCTCCCACGCTGCGGGACTCGGGTGCCTTTGAGCTTCCCTTTCTTGCTGATAGATGGAAAAACTGTGCCTTAAAAAGATACTTGAATCTACAGGAAGAATCTGAGGGAAACAAAAGGGGTCTGGGAGAGGATAAACAGGAAGCTGCAAATCCTACACGTCACGTAACAGTCAAGCAAAGGGCGTTAAAAACCGAGGAATTCTGGACAGCTGTGCGGGAGAAGCGTCCGTTCAGCAGAACTTGGCAATGCTGCTGTGGAATGGTTTTAAATGTCTTTTCCCCCATAATCAGATTATTCAGTACAATGTCATTTGCTGCCACTGACATTTTCTTTAAAGTCATAAAGGCCTGCATGGTAATAAAAGGGCTCGGAATAAAATTAGGAATATCATGTATAAATTATCTTTAACCTTAGCTTCATTTGGACTATGACTTTTTAGACCTGATCAATTTTCATGAAACTATCCACATAAAACTGTGAAAAAATATTTGATCCCTGGCTCTCGTAAAGGCGACGGGAACAGGCGGCGACTTTACCTCCGCTTAACGGTGCTGTTGGTGCCCGTCTCTGTGGGCAACGCAGGAAAGCCGGGGATCGTTTGGAAATTTAATGTAATTTCCCAGAGCATTGTTAGGGAAAACATCTCTGCTGATATGCATATTTTATAGAAGTGCTGTGGACTCAAGGACAGTCAGCAACTCACTAAATTTTCTGCTTAGTTGGAAAAGCATTCACTCACACGACGTGAGCATTTTCCCTGCTTTGCAAGAGGAAATTGATTGGGTGAAGTTGTCACAATTTTTTGTCTTAGATGATTTGCGTCGTGGGCACCCTGTAAATGTGGACGGGAGCACCCCCACCCCCTTGGCGTGGGCCTGGGGAGGAGCCGGGAAGCAGGCCCAGAAGCTCCTCGCTCCCACCTAGAGGAGTCGGGCAGGGCTTGGGCCAGCCCCACGTGGACGGGTGGAGAAAGCAGTGGCCGTGCATGCGGGCCCGGGAACCTCCAGTGGGCCCCTGAAGCCGTCTCGGCTCCTGTAGCAAAGTTGGCTGAAGTGCCTCTCCAACTCTGGTTGAAAGCAGTAGCTTAGAAAATCCTCCAGGCAGGGAGGCAGTGCTGCTGCACCCACAGAGAGAGCTTGTTTCCTGATGAATTCCTGGATTTCTGGAGGGTGACTTAGCCCTTCCAGAACTCTTTCTTAGTGCTCTAGAACTGGGTAAGTCCTCTGTCTCATTCCAGAGCTTCCTTCTGCACATGGGGAACTTTACAATGTGGGACTCCAGTAGTAAATCCCTGAAGCTCCCCTACCTTCCACCCCTGGAGGCTGCAGCCTGCACACAGCAGTGGTACCCGACCCTGGTAGGTCTCACGCATGCCCTCCTCAGATAAGATGGTGGCCAGAGCCAGTGCAGTCTGAGGTCAGCGGGTACGAGGCAGACGGAATATTAGCCATTACTCCTCTCGTAAGCTGAACATTACGTTTATAGACCTTTCCTCCAGACGGTTCCCAAAGGGCATTTGCAAATTTAACAAACTGTGGCCTAGAAGTCCAGCAACCTCTCAGGTGAACAATCGTTACTGCTGAACCATGTCACCTCCCAAGCCCCTGCATGAGATGCTGAAGCCCAAGTTCCACGTGGGGTCTTCCATCAGCCAGCAGCATCTGGCACTCACTGGTATTCTTTCCAAAGGACCAGCTGCGCCTGCTCCAGGTGCAGCCATGCTACTGTCACCGATCGGCCCCTTTACCTGCGGTGGAGTCACCATCCTGCTTATCCGAGGCATGAAAGCAGAGTGCAGTCCACCCACTCCAGGCAGCTCAGCCATGTGTCCGCACTCCCTGGGTATGGGTGCTCTCCTCTGAACTTAAGTCCCGCTGTGTACCCATCCAGCCTGATTCCAGTGTGCCACCCCACTGCAGGGTGTGGGAGGGTACCGTGTTCCTCTGTGGCTACAAACATCATTTAATATGACGGGCGACCCCCTCCCCTAACTGGAAGTAGCCTGTAGGGTGACCTGTGTTCACCTGGCCTGACAAGACAGGCAGCATTGGAAGAACTTTCATGCTCACAGGGAGGAGGGGTGGCTGGCAGACTGCCTGGGACTGTCCCCATCTCCCAACTCTGCTTGGATCATTTGTGGCTGGGTATTTTCTCTGGGACGCCCCATTGAATCAACAGAACTCCAGTGCGGGCTCTTCATCAGAAGATCCCAGAGTGGAGAGACCAGCAGCTGACCCACCCTGAGGTGGTGAGAGGGCACTCACAGGCCTCACTCCGACCCATAGGGAGGAGGTGGGCTCCAGGCTTCCCCCGCCCTTTTCCTGCTGTTCTCTGAGGCTGAGGTGCCACAGCCTCTACCTGCCTTCATTGTCGCAGTGGCCCGCCCCCTCCTCCATGCCCTGCGCAGCTGACAACCCTCATCACAGAAGAGCCGGCACACACTGAGCGGGAAAATCATCACGTAAGTCCAGGGAAGGGGTCAGTTCCCGGACCAAAGGCCCGGAGGAAAGTGAGATACAGCCTCCAGGCCTGAAGCATGCCAGGGTTGGGAGTCTTTCCTCCAGGCAAGTCCCAGGTCAGATGGCTTGTACCCAAGAAGCGCCCAGACAGAGGCTTCTGCAGATGTCCCAGGGCTGGCTAGTAGCTCTCCTCTAGCACACACCTGCAGCCTGGCAGAAGGTTGGCTGCGGGCTGGGAGCTGGGAGCTGGCTGGGCCTTCATACCTTAAAACTATTTTGTCCGGGTAACAGTGAAGGAAACTGAGGCCAGAGGGGGTGTGGATTCCAAGGACCTGGAGCTGCCAGGGCAAGGAGGGCAGCAGGGGACTAGAGAGTAGGGGTTCAATGTGTTTCTTAAGGCAGGAGCCACATGGAGTGTGGGAGGGACCACCACCCCATAGCCAGAAACGTCCATGGCGCGTGCACCCTTCCAATGGGGTCTTCTGGAATCCCACCAGCAACGCAGGCCTACTTTCTGTGGGGGCTTCCTCTCCATCCAGCTCCTGCGAGATGGGGGCCCAGCAGATGCAGTTAGGGAAATTCAACCAGGCCTCCATACCTGGTTTGAATTCAACCAGGCCTTTGCCTCTGATCACACAGCTAAGATCCAAGGCCTCCATCTCCTAACCAGGAAATGGAAAGAGTTTTTCCTGAGACCTTGCATGAATCAACAGCACGGGCAATGGGGGGTCACCATAGCAACCATTTCCAGGGCCTGCTGGCTGGGTGACTCAGGCAGGTCCCTCCCTCATTCCTTGCAGCTTTCCATTCGACCAATGGATCTGACCATGGCTGCCCAGTAGGGACAGGGACCACACTGGAGCACCCCGTCTCAGTGGGGCCGGTGCAGGGAGGGCTGGGCGTTGGCCACCCTGCTGGCCGGTGACTGACAGGAGTCTGCAGATGGCTTTGGCTGGATGCAGACTGCTCCCCCCAGAATGCCAAAGGGTGCAAACAACCTGGGTGGTGGTTCAGTTTCTGGATTTAATTGTCCTTGAAATTGTTACATTCTGGGGAGGCATTTCTCTAGATTTGGGCTGTCCTTGAAAGGGGACCCCACAACTCTACGTCTCTGTGATTAATAAAAGATGTGGCCCCCACAGGAATCCCTGTGCCTCCACGCGCTGCAGACCCACCCAGCAAGTCTCATGAGCAAGAGGAAGCTGTCAGCCCCAGACGCCGCCTCCTCCTGGCTCTGAGTTCTCTCTTTGGTCAAGTTTCGGGGAGCCCAGGTGAGCTAGCCTGTGCGCACTGTCCCCTGTGGGGCTGCAGGGGCCTGTGGACATCCTTGGCTCCAAAGCCATGTCAAGCCTTCTGCCCTTGCTGCCCGCTGCACTGCAGCCCACTGCCCTGTGGCCGTTCCCACCCATCCTGGGCTGCAGGACTCCTCAGCGGCCTACTGCAGACACATGGGGGGATTCCCCTGCTCAGTGTAGGCCAATTCTTCTATGAGGACCCCACAATAAGCTAGGGGTTGTCAGCTGTTCAGGGGTGGCCTGAGGCTTCTTCAGGGCCTTGTGTAGGCTGAGGCAATGAATGCAGGATTGTCATCTTTGTCACTGGTGGGCAGGGCTCTGCACACAGCGGATCTAACTCTGCTGCTGAAGCTCACACACTTGACGGCTTGGACCTCTGCGCTCCTGCTTTTCTGGGCTCCATCTTCTTCAAGCAGGGAGCCTGAGGTTGGGTGCCCTGGACTCCAGGGCCGTCTAGTTAGGAGACCAGACCAGGAGGCCAGGGCCTGAGGACTTGAGTGGATGACGAGGAGCGTGTGTGGGGGTGCAAGCTCACCTCCTGCACCAGTGGGCCTGGGGACTCTGTGCTCTCCAGAAATGGCTGCTTCTCTGACTGCTAATTCCACTGGAAGCTCTCAGCCAGCTGTCGCATCTCCACGCCTGCCTTCTCTGTTCATTCCTTTGCTCAGGCACAGCCTGCACTGACCTATGGATCAGTGAAGATGGTCCAGGCCCTTCCAGGGGGTCTGGATGGTAGGACAGCTCCAAGGGGACTCTGACTACATGAAGGTGGGTCAGCATCTAAGACATGGCGGGGGCAGTGCATGGCGGGCTGGTCAGGGAGGAGTTACCTAGAAGCAGGGACCCGAAGGCTACATAGAGTTGGCATCGCAGGTTGGGGGTGGGTGAGGATGGCATGGTCAGGGTACAGGGAGAGTAATCTTGTAAAGTCTCTAGACATCTAAGGAGAGAAAACACAGCCGATCTAGGGAGCTGCAAGGGGGTTAGAGGTGGGGCCTGGCATGGGGGAGAGTGGAGCCTGAGGAGGTGGAAACAGCAGGCTCTGGTCCAGGGAGGACTTTCGGGCAAGGTAAGGAGGTTGTCTTTTGTCCATGGAATGTGGGCTCCCTCCAGCATCTTCCCTGGATTTTCTTCCTTTCTTCCTTGAGTCCGGCAGCTGCAGCCTCCTCCACTAAGCCCTGCCCTCCCTTCCTGACCAACAGAAGAGTCTCTTCTCCCCACGGGCCCATGGCCTTAAGAACCCTGGTGGGAGACATGGAGTCACCCACTCTTGCAGTCAGCTTCCCACAGCCCTCAGCCCCTCCACACTGCCCCCTCTGCCGGGGGCTGGGAGCCCTGCCGGGGTCAGCACATGCCTGCCGGATGATTGGCACTGGCGGTTCTGCTCAGGTGCAATGTCTGTCTCAGTCTTCGCCTCCACCTATTTTCCATCATCATCCTGAGAGGGCCACTGGCTCAGTATCCAGTAAGTGCGTGTGAAGTCCGATAAGCTGCGTATGGAACATGCTGGAAACTGGTAGTGACAAATCCCACTGCAGATCAGAAACATTTGACTTGGTGCTTTTGAAAAATGCAGATGTCCTAGATACACCCTGGACTCCAGGCTGAGATTTCAGGCTGCTTGTTGGGGATCATGCTGACTTGGTTTATGTCGTCCAACTATTTCTTGGGAACAGGATAATTCCATTAGGGTAGGGGAACCACGTGTGAGCTAATACAGTAACGTTTATTTTTCCCTGGTGCCTAGGCACTAGTCATTGGCCAGGGTTTTTCTGGGAGACGTAGTGACATCATCAGTGATGATGGAGGTATAGCAAGAAATAAAAGCCACGTTAATTTCAAGGTCCATTAAAACTCCAGTTTTATAAAAAATCAATATTTCCTGAACATAAATGGGAAAAAATTGGTAGAAGACGAAATTCTATTTCAAGCTCTTAAGCCTATGACCAGCAAGGGATGAAAATATTGGGGAAAAACAAATCTTTGAGTATTTGATCATCTCCCACAGAAATGCTATGTACAAGAGCAGGTTATTTAAGATAATTGTTTGTAGAAGGAAATTGGTGTCACAGGCATTGGATTTAGACGGAAAGTCAACTTTTGCCAGTGGAAATGTCTAATGTTATAGAAACTGTAAGCAAATTAGGAGACATTATCTCTACCAGCCTAACCTGTTCTTTAGAGAGGAGGAAATGGTCATCTGCCCAGGCACCTTGTTTTAGCTCTGCTGTTCTTCCCACAGCAGTCAAATGACACCACCTTGCGTGGAGAGCAAAATGAATGAGGGACCAGAAGAAAGAGCTTGGTGTCCTGGAGGATTTCATCTTTATAGATGAAAACTGATGTGAAACTCTTCTGAACTGTTTGAAAAGTGTTATTGCATCCCTTCGTCGGTTTTTCTTGTGTGACACCAGCATGAGGCTATGTCCAGGACTGTGCATTATTCTGGGGGGACAGAGCAGTTAGGTGTGGCCTGGATCACACACATGCACAGGGGCCATGCCATGAACAGCCCTGGGCAGGTCAACCATCTCCAGAAAGCTATTGGACCTACAGATAAGCTGAGCCTCTCCCTTATGGAGACAGTGCAGCCTGAACCCCCAGAGACCAGCTAAGAACTGGGTCCAGTCTCAGCCACGTGTTATTATTGGCAAACAAAGGAAACGTTAGCTTCTCTGTACAGTCTACAAGTAAGAGTTAAGAGCTGAGACTCAAAAATCCCTCCTCAAAAAAAAAAAAAGAACAAGTTTAATAAAACAACTCCTGCATCATCCAGATTGTCTTCCCTTCTGAAATGGAAGTAGACATGCTTATTTAAATATATCTAAAGCCCACGTAGGTATTTAACAGTTTAGATAATTAATATGCAGTTTTTAAATGATTCTTTAAAATTTATTTATTTTCCTTTAGGTGCATGCTATATCTGGCATTTCTCCCCATGTTATCCCTCCCCACCCTCCCCTCCCTTCCCAGCCCCCGCTGTCTCTCCCCTCCCCCCACCAACTGCCCCCAGTGTGTGATGTTCCTCTCCCTGTGTCCACGTGTTCTTGTTCAACACCCACCTATGAGTCAGAACATACGGTGTTTGGCTTTCTGTTCTTGTGTCAGTTTGCTGAGAATGATTCTTAAAGTGTGTCTCGACAGTGAGCACATTGTGTCAGTGGAACGGAGAGCAGCGTCAAGCGAGGTTGACTTCATCCTTCCTGGTCACATGGGGCTTGCGCTTGTTAGGTGCGGGCTTGTTGAACCCTTGTGGTGTTCAGATGTCAAAAGCCCTTTCTGGTGTCTGTTTGCAGCTGATTCCAGGAGTCTCTGCCCTCTGACAGGGGACGTGCTATTAGAAACTGGTGTGCTTTCAACAAATCATCCTACCACTTCTGAGACTAGACCTTTCCTTTCTACAAAGAGACTCAGTTCCATGCAATTTGCCTCCAGAAGACTAAACCACCAATTTCAAGCCAGCCTCGGGACAGGCATTGCCACGCCTTTTGAGTATATTTTCCTTGCTTTGTTTTGGCGCACTTCTTGTTGTCATGTGCCCTGGAAAGTCCTTCCAGGACCTAATGGATTCAGGCTGAGTTGCCCAGGTAGGTACTCAGGCTTAGAGGGGCCTGGCTTCACTGGCTGCTCTTGTCTTTCTTGAGAAAAGTGCCTCTGCTGAAATGGGAACTCCTTCTGCAGCTATTGGTGAGCCCCAACTTTGTTTCTTAAAGGGATGCCAGGTCCAGACCCTCAGTCATGACTGACATGTGATCTGGTAGAAATGCGTTCATTCTCCTGCTTTGAACCTCCTGCCTTTTCTGCCTGTGTCTGTTCGGCTTTCCTTTTCCACTGACCGTCCCCAGCTCCAAGTCCCGAGGCAGATGTCCCGTTCCTCTGTGTCTGTTTCAGTTGTTATTGCCTCTCTAAATAGCATTTGCATAGGTCAGAACTCGAAACCTTCAGCGAGTTGCCCACACGTCTTTTCAATCAGAAGAATTTGATTTGGTTTTCTTTGGAATTTTGCGTTTGTCACCAACAGTCTCAACAGGCAAACGTCCAAGGCGAGGCGGGGCTGTCAGCCCTGGTGCTAGGGGTGGCTGGCCACAGCAGGCAAGAAACACAGGCTAATTGGTCCGATCCCTGTCCAACTCCTCCACCACCAAGGAAAGAGAAATCCCCCCATTTTCTTCTGCTTTGTGAAAGGCTTGCCTTAGAAATTCTGGGGGAGGGAAATTTTAGCAATGCTTGGATTTCGAAGAGCAGATGTTTTTGAACAATTCCTCCCAAATGGTAATCCTGAACTTGGATAATTAGGTGCAGATGATAAAATTCAACATGAAAAACCTGTGTATTTTGCTGTCCTGGGACTTCAGCGAGGCCTAATCCTTGCGTGGCTCTACCAGATAGCCTCTGAGGTCACTGGCACAACGGAGGCAACAGGGAAGAGAGTAAAGATAGAAAGGCCAATTTCAAAGCTGTTCTGCGCTCGTGTCTATGGAACACGAACCAAACTTTGGAGAGAATGTAAGTGGTGTGTGGGTGTGGATGGGATTTTCTTAATCTGGGAATCTGGTTCAGGCCCATGAAACATTTCATCAGAAGTTAATGTGAAACCGATGTGCTCATCAATATTTATGAGCGGTTCTCTGACCAAATCCTCCCAACTGGTTGTGGGTCCCTCTCCTCTCTCCGTTCTCTCCCCAGTGCAGTCAAATAATACAGCAAAGGAAAACAGTGGAGCCAAGTAATACAGGATGACTTCAACGTGGTTTTTGTCCTCTGTAAACATGCTTTCTGTCTTCATTTTAGGTATTTATTCTTCACTTGAAAGATTTGCATTCCCCACAGAACCTGGAAACACTTAGCAAGCATTTACGATTCGTGTTATATCCCATCCACGTTCTCCATCCCCCAAGTGAGTGGAGTTCAGTAGAAGGAAACTTGGAAGAGACAGAGACTGCTGTGTTCCACGCACCTTCTCTCATGTCACAACCGCCTTGAGAGGTGGGTAGGATGACAGTCATCCTTTTAGAAACACGGAAGTGGAGGTGTTGAGAGCAGCAGGAATTCTGGTAGTAACTGGCAGAGCCAGATCTGGACATGAGTTGGAAGCCACCAGAACCCCATCCTTAACCCCAGTTCATGGCAGGATTGTGTTGAACTTGGTGACTCAACCTGCCTGACTGCAGAGAACACACTTCCTTTCTCTTCTAGTGCGTAGCGGCTAGAAACCTCCTGGAGACCAGTGGCAGTTTCTCACACTGCCCAGAATAAAGGGGGTTATTTAGGCATATTCCCTGGAGATCTTATGCCCCCAGAGAGCAGAGTAGAGCTGGGTCGGAGAGAGAACTATGCCTGGATATCTCTTCTCTTCCCCAACACCAAGAAGGCACTTGGAAAATGTTAGCTGCCTGGATTAGAGCCATAGAGAGGAGCGAAGCGGCAGCAAGACACCCCCCAGCCCCAACCTCCTGTCCCTCCCAACGGCGGTGCTGAGTCAGAGCCCAGAGCACCTGCAGCTCGGGTGCCCCAAGTGGATGATTCCTTGCACATGAGCAGGAGTCAGATGTCCGCGTTGTCCTGGGATCATCCCCAGGAATGAACTGCTGCCTCGGATGTCAGTGCCTGCACCTCGTTTCACACCATCTCTGCGATCCCACAACTTCTGAACTTGATTTCATAAACCTGGTAGAGGAGGAAGGAAGCTCAGTCAAAGCTGAGGCTCATTACTCATAAAAACTAATTTTTAAATACACAATTCTAGCATAAATTTACATATAAAGAAGGATCTTGGTTGGAAAAAATCCTGTTATCATAACATTGTGGTTGTCATACACAACCACAGGAGGCACATATGCAAAAGTTATGGTTGCTCAGCAACCGTAATTGCCCAGTTTAGTGCCTAAGCAGATAGACTGATGGTGGGAATAAAGTGTGGGGAAGATCCCACGTCTCCTACCAGCAGAGTGAGTAGGTGATCACTCAGCCCTCCCAGACAACACACACAAGGAGGATAATTATTAAATGGATGGAAATGTATTCTGAGCTCTCCAACTCTGCACTGCACTTGAGGCAGTTATTTGTGCCCTAAATAAGGATGTTTCCATTTTGCCCACCCTTGTTATGACACATGTGAACTTGGAAGCATCAGTGCCTGCAATGCTTGTGTAGCACAGGACGGGGGACTGTGACTCACTGGCAGCCACAATGGTATGCACTGTCGTGCCTCTGGCAGGAGGGCCTGAGATGGTCTCCCTGACAAGGTTACTGGGATGAGACAAGGAGAATGGCCTTCATTATCTGCTGAGGACAAGCTCTGGGAAGCAGGGACCAACAAAACTAGCCGTTGATACCAGGAGAAAAAACCCTGAGAAACCCAGTATTTATCCATCAGTCCTCCCTACATCCTTTTCATTCAAAGTTCTGCGGGCATTCCTTAGGCCTCGGAATAAAACTTGAACAACGCTCAATACTTTGACTATCTGTTCCTGAAAGGATGCTGTAGGTGAGGAGTGGCAAATGCTGATGAGTGCACTCTTCCTCGTGGACTTGATAAACTGCCTCTGCTCTCCTGGTGTGTGTGATCCCCTGGGACAATGTCCAAATAACCCCTTTATTACAGGGAAGTGTGAGAAGCTGCTGCTGGTCTCCAGGGCATTTCCAGTCCCCATGCACTGGAAGGGAGAGGGAGGGGACATGTCCCCTGCACTTCAGGTGGGCAAAGCCACCCAGGATCAGCACAGTCCTGCCACGAACCAGCAGGAGACCCAGGGTTAAGTGTAGGGCTCTGACGTTCCTCCAATCCAAGTGGAGATCTGACTCTGCTAGTTAGTAGGAGAAGTACTGATGCTCTTCGAAGATGCTTTTCCTCATCTACTTTTGAAAGTCTACTACAGATCTTTATCTACTAGAAGATAAAGAAATGGAAAAAAACAGAGCAATGTAAAGGAAAACCTCGCTCCAGTATGCTTATATGCAAACTAATACACATCCTCAACTTCACTGGTAAAGATGATGATAACATTTCATTTCTAATTCCCTCCTTGGATTTCTGCAGGGTTTCCCCAAAAGGAGTGCCACAAAAGACAGATGATTCATCCTGGGGAATACTGATCAGTGGCTGCACCACTCTCCTTCCTTTCCCGTGGCTGGCCCTTGTGACCAGGTGATGTGGTCTGTGTTTAGTATGACATTTACTCACCTCCACCTTCTTTTGTGGCAGAAGATATTTCCCCCTGGGGAGGGATGGCAACCGTGGGCTTTTCCTCATGCTTAATGCAGCTGAGGTAGAAGACGTGGAGCAAGCTGTGCGATTCGATTCACCGTGGTGCAAGGCAGCAGCACGACTATTATTTTGCCAATAATAACACGTGGCTGAGTGTGGACTGAGTTCTTACCTGGTCTCTGGTCTCTGGGGGTTCAGGCTGGACTGTCTCTGTAAGGAAGAGGCTCGGCTTCTCTGCAGCACTATTTTGCAATGGGTCAATGTGGATGTGGAGGCTGTCGAGGCAACTGCCGTGTTCTTGCTTTCCACTCTACCCTTCAAGACAACGCTGCTTTTAGGGGCAGGTGGAGTGCTCCTTAGACAGCGTGTTTTGGAAAGGAATTACTAGAGCATCCTTGAGGAATCATTTCCATGCTTAAGTAATGCAAACGTTATTAGCAATATGCAGACTCTTAAAAAGTAAACCCAGTGTCTGATTGGGCTCCCTATTAGGAATGAGGAAGGATCCCTACAGCATCGCATTTACGTGGGGGGACTTCAGTGTCCTCAGACTGAATGACCTGCTCCTTTCTTGGCTTCACTAAAACACCCGTTCATATGTTTTTTTATAGGGAGCCTACTACATTGTGCTGTGAAATGGATTATTTTTCTAGGTCTAAAATAATGGAACATTTTAGAAAGCCTAAAAAAGTGAAAAGAAATGAATTAAAATCACCCACTAACATTGTACTTCCGAAATCCAGTGATGACACTATGATACTTGCCCATGTGTATTTTTCATAGTACACTTTAAAAACATGCCTTCCTTTTTTATGATACATTAAGTGTTGTAATGCACAGGCCTTGTCTGTATAGATGTTCAGTAAGGAATAATATTTAGCATAAGTATTATGTTAGAGGAATGAGGGAAGGTACCCATTAGTTTTTATCAGTGATCTTTTCCGTTACTTTGCTAAGATTTTCAGTATTTCAGGAAAACACACATAGCTACGGCATCAGCCAGGAAGCATACATTGAAATGCTTCTCATAACCAGAGCGATAAGTATTATCTAAATAGTGTGCTTAGCTCACTGGACACATTACTTTCCTTCTTTTATGTCAAAGAAACTTAGCATGCAGCCCACGCTGAAGCCACTTATCAGCAGAGCTGCTCCGTCACCCCATGGAATGGTTACATTTATTATGAAAACATTGTTCAACTTTATCACAAGTTAAAATTCATGTACATTCTGCCCAGAGGGTGCAGGCAGAAAAGCGGGTGATTTCCCCTATCACAACTCTCTCACTGTATAGGACCGTATTTTGATAACTTTGCATTTGCACATCGTCCCTGGTCCTGTGAGTTTGAGTTTCTCAAATTCCTTCTTGAAATGAGATGGAATACAAATGAAGATATGCACAAGCAGCCTCGGAAGCATTTTTTGCTCCAATCTGATGAGGGTTGCCACAAAACCACCGGTCTAACACTCTCCTGTTTACACGCCTTTTGGGGGAACAATGACAAGTATAGCGTCCACTATTGACTTAATGAGTCCTACGGTGGTTGCTTCCAGTGTTCACATCTTGTATCTCCCATTCAAATCTTTACTCATCATGGAGATAAAAATGAGCCCATATGATCTTGCTCCCCTCCTCGATGAAGTGTAGGCAGTGTGAGTAATGGTGACTTTGTAGAATTCCCGAGGATCCTGGGCTTAGCTATTGTCTGCTCCATCTGCCCTGGGCCACTGTTAGGGGCATGGGTACTTGCCCGCTTCCTGCATTCCTTTCCTTCTAGTTGATCGCTGAGGCTCACCTGCACTGCCTATCCTGCCAAGGCTGCAGGAGCGGGTGGATGTCAGTCCACTCTCTGGGGAGCAGGGCTGCCTCCCTGTTTGCTCAGGCTGGCTGTAGAGGTGCTCATGCCTCTCCTCTGCCCCCTTTTTTTGTAAATCAGAATCTCCAGGATTTCAACTTATAGGAACCTTAGAGACCAGCCAGGAGCTTCTGCGTTTTTCAGAAGAAAAAGTCAGTCCATTGATTCATTCATAAGCATTTACTGAGTGTGTACCACATGCTAAGACTAGCTCCAAAATCTGTCTGAATAAACTAAATATAATAATTCACGAGGTGAAAGCCGGTGGGGGGAGGATTAGACCCATTTGTTGAGGTTCATCTAGGAGTCCGTCACAAATATCTACTTGTGCATTAGTGAGTTTACTTTCCTTTATCTTCACAGACAAGACTTGTGTCCATGAAGATCCATTCAGGGGTGCTTACCCCTAAAATGACACTTCTGCCTTCCCCCAGCTTACAGATCTGTTCTGACTGCCTGAGTCTCCAAGGCCAGCTGCCTCAAGAAATAATATCCATTTCCCTGTGGACCTTATAAGTCATGCTCAGGGAAGAGGTGAGTCATTTAAATATGTTTTCTTCTGAATTTTAAGTTTTCCTGTTGCTTTTGAAGAATGCAGAAAGAGCCGGGAGGTAAGTATAAAGTGCGCAGGTTGCATCAAATCCAAATTCGTCCAGCAGCTATGGTTCAAAGTGAAGACTATCTGGGCTGGGAGAGAAAATAAAAGGAAACTTATGAGATAATGCTTGAGACAGATCGTCAATAGCCTGTGGAAAGGCCACTTCACTTGATCAGCTGAGCCGTTTGGAGCAGAATTTTGATTAAAGAAGACATTTCGGGCAGGGCTGGTGCTGACAGGCTGTCTGCACCACACATTGCTCAAAATGAATAAATGTGAGTCTCAGGGTCTGAGGCTGGGGATGAAGTGGAGCTGCCAGGCGGAGGGAGAGCCATGCTTCCTCCCTGCTGGACCAGCCCCCTGGTTTATCTGGACTTCCATATCCAAAGTAATCAACAGACACTACAAATGCAGAGGAAAAAAACTTGACCAGTCGCATGGCACGAGAAAGCCTGGGGCCAGGGACTTAGGCTGCCTCCCTTCAACCACCCCAGGCTGGTACTGATGCCCTTACCTTGTCACCACAATGGTCTTCCCAGGCTCTGGGACCAGCTGTGCCAGGGATGTGGGGCTGGCTGTTCTCCTCGGACCCCTCCCATTGCCTGCTGACCCCCAAACACAGAAAACTAAAGAACTCCAAGGGAAGAAATGTTTGTACATATTTGAGTCAGAAAACCTTGACTTTTGATGCTATGATATGAAAACTTCTAGAAAAAATATATTCTGGGGTCTGGGTTCAGGAAAAAATAGCTGAGGCAGACTTCATTCTCCTTTTGGTCTACTGGATCTGGAAAATGGAAGTCGCATCTGTAAAGGGATGCAGCGCTCATCACAGGCAACCCTTCCCATGCAGGTGCCAGAAATTGCTTGACTTGGGACCCTATTTCCTCTGCCTGGCCAGCCTGCATGCACCACAGGCTGAATTTGGGTCGTGTGACTTTCTGCATGGGAAGAGCATTTGTGCCCAGGAACAAAGGCTGCTGTTTGCTGGGGAGGGTCTGGATGGCCCCTAATGAACAGGCAGGGGCAGCTCCTGGTGATCAGGACCAGTCTGTCCGGTCCGCAGCCCACGGGCTGTGTTTGGTGGGCAGCCTGGCTGAACTGCTGGGTCACGGCCATCACTCACTGGGCGGCTTCTCTCTGGGTGTGGCTGTGTTGGGGTATGGGTCTGGGTGGAGCAATGCCTTTTTGTGGTCCCTGACTTGTGACACATCTTGGCTCACCTCAGGCCAGTCTTCAGCTTTTTCAGTCGCCCACAATTCCTATCAAAGCTTGCCCACCCTGTTCCTCCTCCTCGGGGCTAGCTTGGGTAGCAGGCAAGGAATCTGGGGCTAATTCATGCTCCAGAGGTACCAAGGCTTCATTGTATTGACCTCTCCAAGGATGTCTTTACCTTTTACTCAGAACCTCCCAGAGAACCACCCAAAGGGGACAGGCACCATGTGAATTTCTAGAAGATGTACCCAGCAGTGGCTTTGGATTGCCTTCAGAACAATACTGCTAAAACTGGCCGATGTTCTAAAGATGTTGGAACTTACAAAGAAACAGCAAGGCAGGTCTTGGTTTATTTCTGCCCACGGTGATCCTGGCCCTGTGTCTGATGGGACTCAGCCATACAACCTGAGAAGCCAGCTTTGTGTTTTGAAGCAGGCATTCAATAAGAACTTGCTGGTGCAAGAGCATCCGGGCTTGGACGCTCTGGGGCGTGCCTGTGTGAGTCCCATTCATGTCCCTGCCCCCTGAGTCTCTTTTATCAGCTCTTCCACCTACCAACCACCAGCAGTCCCTCAGGAGTCTACACCTGGGCTGAAGAATGCTAACACAGCTGGCTGGAAGACATGGGGCACCACCGGAAACATTTCCTCCAAGTGCGTTTGGGGCTCACTCAGTGCCTGGGCAACAGACTGACCCCAGTGGGGTCGCTGGTAGGGAAGGCAAGAGGCAGCCACTTCTGGGGCCGGGAAGGGAAATTAGGACAATTTATTATTTCCCTGTTGCACTGAATAAATAGACTTCAAGATAAATTATTGGTGCCTGCAGCCTGCTTGGTGCAACACCCTTAAGTGAAAGCGGGCTTTAATGAACATATGCTCAATCGCCCTCCCCTTCTCACTTCAAGTCTGCTATTAACTTTCTACGCACTTGGGAACCTTTGGCTCTTGGCCTAAATAATAGAAGAATAATTAGAATAATTACTGGAGAAGGCCGGGTCAAATTTCCAAGGATGTTCCCTTAACCACTTGATTATCCTTATTTTATTTGCTTTTAAGAAATTCATAAAACTGGTCAAACAATGTTACTTTGAATGTAGAGGATTTATTTTCTGTAAAATAAAATCATTGCATTTTATCATGACTCCATCATTGAAAATAATCATAGTAATTAGCGCTTCTGTGTCCATCCAAGTGTACATGAAGTTTTTGTGCCAATTTTTCTATTTTGTGTTTCTAAGTCAGGCTTCCATGGGATTACCTGGAAGATGGAACTCAGGTTAATCTGGCTCACCTGAGCAGCTCATGAGGACACAGGGATTTTGGCCACTTTCCCTCTTCTTCACTTAGTTGTTTTTAAAGGAGAGAGGCTAGAAAAACTCAAATCCAGATGGAGGCTCCCTCACTGAGCCCACGTCCCATGGCAAGGGCCACCGGTGGGGTTACAGGTATGAGAGTGACATGGTTTGGCTGTATCCTTCCCCAACTCTTATCTTGAATTCCCGTGAGTTGTGGGAGGGACCTGGTGGGAGGTGATTGAATCATGGGGGAGGATCTGTCCTGTGCTGCTCTCATGATAGTGAGTCTCACGAGATCTGATGGCTATAAGGGGAGTTCCCTGCACAAGCTCTCTTTCTTTGCCTGCTGCCATACACGTAAGATGGGACTTGCTCCTCCTTACCTTCTGCCGTGATTAGTGGCTTCCCCGGCCACGTGGAACTGTAAGTCCAACTTAACCTTTTTCCTTTGGAAATTGCCCAGTCTCAGGTGTGTCTGTATAAGCAGCATGAAAATGGCTAATACAGGGAGTCATGGCACCAGCCCTAAGTCCCTGTCACCATGAGTTGGCCTTCGGCACCATAAATGGTATAGGAGCTTCTTGGATGCTCCCCTGAACACACATAACATTGTGAATTTCATGGGGTTTCCTAAGTGCTACTAAGACCTCTAATGTTTCCATTACAGCATCTCTTCCCTGGGACCCCATGGCTGCACAGAGAGAACCCAGGGCTTGGCAGACTCAGGGCTGGGCTCGAATCCCAGCTCTAGCTTTGTTAAGGCTGACACCCTGGGTATAGGCATCACCTGACTTGATGGTGACTCTGTTTCGTCATGTGTGGGATGGTAATAACAGTACCACTCACGTCATGTAGGTTCCAGAAGATAACGTATTTACTGATGCACCTGACCTGGAATAAAGGGGAATCGTGTGAGTATGCTGTTTTGATGTCATCTCTTCATATCACGACTATTAAATAAAAGCAAAACAAAACAAAAACTAGACAGGGCATCTATGTGGCTCACCAGTGTGACCCTTCGTCTCTCACTGCGCCCTGGCCTGATGGCGCAATGGCGTGATGGCATGATGGCATGTACCCAGGGCTGTGTCTCCTTCCTCCCCACCAAGTTTAAATGTCTGAAGATAATTCTGTTGACAGCAGATATAGGAGGGGAGGGGACACAGTGATTTCATTTGCTCTAAAACAAGGTAGACTGATGGAAAGCAGCCATATGAAAGCAGCCATAAGTTGCATTAAATCAACAGACATCCTGATACCTCTCCAAGCCCTAGGAAGGTGCCACAGACAGGTCCCTCCATGCTTGTTCTCAAGGAGCCAGGCCCTGGAGGAGACACAGAAACCGGGGAAGAACTATGAGTGGCAGGTGTTCAGGGCAGAGGGTTACAGAGCCCAGTGTGAGCAGAAGGTTCCAGAATGGAGGGTGCTGTCTGCACACCTCCACCTCTACCCAGTTAGCCGTGCTGCCATCAGCATAGTCTGTGGTTGTGGATCACCGTGGAGCAGAGGGCGAGGGGCTGGTGCTCAGAGGGGCTCCTTGATGGCTAATGCTAGGGGCCTGGGGAAGCACCCACCCCTGTGGATAGAGGTACCACAGAGCTTTCCTCCAATGCCAAAGTGCCACATGGGAAGAGGCTTCCGGTCCCCTGTGTGCTCAGGAGTGAGTGACGGCTAATGGAACCTGCTTCAGCACAGCCAGGCACTCATTCAGCATGTCACTGCAGTTTTTAAATATTCCTCCTCCCTCATTTTGTGATAATTAATAATATGCATCAATAATGCCAAGCTCCCAACCTGAATCTACTATAAACTTGACAGACTCCCACAGTCTTTCTGTTGAGTTTGTTTCTACCCTAAAAACACCCGGGACCCTGACAAAGCAATGCTCTCAGGAAAAGGCTCACCCTCGAGGCTTTAGCTGCGTGGTGGGCACCAGACCAGCTAACTGGCGTGGTTTCATCCTTCTGGTTGCAGAACTAGGGCAGGCAAGAGCAGCTCACACATGCCTTCCCCACCGCTGCTGATGGGCTGCATCTTCATGTCTCACTAAAATGCTGGTTAGTTTTCAAGGTTAATAAAATTATGGGTTTCGAGTCTGAAATCTTCATGTGCGGTTTCCCCCAAATTCCTTTTTGAGACCTGCCTACTCATGCAGATGGCAGTGCAACTCCAGCATCACGGCGTGCAGACCGTCCCTGCGCCTCCCGAGTGAGAGAGATTCCTAAATGAGAACTTATTACCAACCTGTCATTCTTCCGTAATTATCCACAGCCGGGATGCTTTCAGTTGTTTCCATATCATTTGGAATGACACAGAGAAGATATTACCCTTGTCTGTGTATCGCACACAGCAAGCTTTGCAGCAGGCACTCAGCCATTTGCATTTCGAAAGAGGCAGAGGCCTGACAGAGATTTTTTTGAGCTATTATGAAGCACTTATTAGTAGAAATTGAACCAATCCACCCCCCCATCATTTCCTTCCTCATAATCATTATTTCTACAAATTCTCTGCACTTTCCAAAAATTCTAGGGCACGCTGTCTAAAAAGATCACCTGCTGCTGAAAGCGCTATTCATCTGGGTTAATATCGCTCCATATGCAAATAGCTTCTTCCTTCCTATTTTCCAGAGATTGTGGAAGGAACACCTAGAGGGAAAATCACTCTATATGTTGCTAAAAGGTATACCCACATATGTAGAGATATGTGTGTGTGTGAGTGGTGCACACATAGAATATAAAAGATGATGTGTGTACACACACAAAACAAATTCTATGCATCCGTCTAAACATGCATATGTGTATACTTGTATATACACAGGTGTGTGTAGTTTTGTGTATTCGTCTGTGTTAAACAATTAGGCAGAGAGTGGGGAAAGGCCTGCCATTCATCCTGGGTTTAAACATGCCTTCTCAAGAAAATTACATACTAAAAAAAGCTCAATTGTGGAAACAGAATATGTCTCAGGCGCTCTGTACTAAGACCCTTGCTTTTATAATGTGTCATTTTGGTGCTGTTTAAAAATATCTCAGTGTCAGCTGGAGAAGCAGATTCTCCACTCGCTCTCAGAACAGGGACAGCACGGAGCAGCTTCGTAAAGTGTCCCAGCCCCTCATTTTGGCTTCACTCCAGCCCACTTAGCCGCCCTGCCTCTCCTGTCTTCCCCGGGCTCGGGCTCCTCCTGTGAGGAGGACACATGGCTGTCTCCAAGCTCACTGTGGCAGACCTAGGTGGACCTGGCTGCAGTGGTTTTCTGTGGTTTTCCCCCAGGCCCCTGAGCGGCTGCATCTCCTCTGAGGGTTCCACCTGGTTTGGCTCCAGGGACACGCAGCAGTTCTGGAAATGTCCTCCTTCAAGGTGGAAGCAGTTTGTAGCTTCTCCCCGCATCTGGACTCAGGCTTGTGCCCCTCCTGTCTCTGGAGTTCTCCATGCACACGGCAGCTCCCGCCCTGCCCTGCTGCACTGGCTGTTGGCACAGGCTCCTTTCCACATGGGGCCCTGGGAGGTCCAGGGATGCCCCTCCTGTCCTGTTCCCTCACCAGGAACAGTGCAGAGGACAGAGGCTGCTCAGCAGGGCAGTGATCCCTGTGGCATTGCCTTCTGCGGGCCCCTGACGGAGCAGCTGTGGCTGGCCAGTGGGACAAACGAACCCGCTCCTCCACCGGATAAAAGGGGTGAGCGCAGGGACTCATAAGGATGCTTCCAGTGTTGCCCTGGGGAACTTCCCAAGGAACATGGAATGAAATTTGAGTATCCTCATTATCATCCATTGTTATTTATTGCATGCCCGCCAGCGGCCATGGCACGCTCTGGGCTTAATGTTTCAATAAGACCTTATTTGTACAGTTTCCACCAGGGTCCCAAATTTCAGTCCTCGTCCCAATTACCTTCTATGTGACGCTTTAGTGACTTCTCGTCTTCCTGTCTTTGTACTTCTCCCACAGGTGATCTCAGCATCTTTTGACCTTTTAATGCAACGCCCACCATGTTTGGGGGTTCTTCGCTTTCCCACTTTTCTTTTGTGCCGTCCACCTCCTCCTCTAGCAGGTTCCATTCAGGAGCCTTTCTTCTGCTCCATGTAAGCCTTGTGGCTGGAAATTTGTCTCCATCTCTTCTTTATGCCCTTTATGGGACACAGGCGCTGGCAGTCTGGGTCCTGCCTTGACGAGGTCCTGCTGGGCTTTCATGGTAATCCAAGGTGTGTCTCTGGGCTGTGAGGAGCTGGGCTTGCGAAAAAGCAGCAGAGGCTGGGATGAGAGTGAGTTGAGCTTCAGGGAAGCCACCCAGGGCAGGGCTGTCTACGCAGACGGAAGGGCTCCCAGCCACCCATGACTCCAGTGTATGCTCTAGCTTCCTAGGCGTCATTTTCTGATACCATATGCAAAACTTTGCATTGAATTTAAGCAAATTATCTTAACGTGGATCAATAACCATTTCCAAGTTCATTAACAAGTTCCCAGGCCCTATTTTATGGACGTTTATTGTTTAAGGGAATCCTGACTGCCTCTCTCTGAGGGGTCTGGAAATATGCATGCTTTTAACAGTACGACCCAAATGTGCTCATTTATTAGAGCTTAGCTGTGGACTAGGGCTGGGATGTGTTTTTAGACAGAGTTTCTTTATCACTTAAAAAAAAATCCTGGCATTGGAAAAGGAGAGCGTGGAGCTCCAGCCCCATCCTTCAGCTTCTGTCTTTGGAAAACTTAGTCTAAATCAACCAAAGACAAGCTGACTGCAAATTACGCTGAGCTGCGGTGAGGTAAGGTCGGCACAGCCCCGTTCCAAGGACCGTTTATCAAACACCACAGACTGACATCCGCTTTCTTCAGATCTAATAGATCACACAAGATAAGCAGGAAGAAAAGTGGCATCAAACAAACACCCCCCTCATCACTTTTTGGAATGAAATGCAGAAGAGGAACCCCTCTCTGCCCTAGTTCTGTAATCCCCCTAAACTACAGCCGCCCTTGGGAGCAGAACACTCTGGCTTCAGAGAAAAAGAATTAGTGTTTCATTTTCCAAGGCTGTCACGCCCCTACCTTAATGAGCACTTAAAAGAGATGAATGTGCTGGGAATGAAAAGATTTATTTGAGATATTTAAATAATCTCTCTCAGCTATAACTAAGCTGACACCCTGGGCTCTCACAATGATATTTTTCTGTTATTTTTGATAATATCCAATAGAAGTTTGTCGCCTGCCTTTGTGTGGAGCACGCCTTGTGTCTTGGAACTTACAAGGAAAGTGACCGAAATTACACGGCTCAAGATGCTTTTCCTCCGCCATGACAATCAGGCCAATTAAGAGATGTCATTACCTTTCCCAGTGTAAACAGCTAAATAAATAGCTCGTTAATTTTTTTAAAAAAATTAATCGTGCAACAGCTCTTCCATACTTTACAGCACACTAAAATTCCTTGGGAGAGTTATGGTGCCGTCCGTTACAATCAGCCATGAAGTACATTACAAAGGTAATGTGGGTCTAAGAAGGAACTACTGCAGAATGTATATTTTCATTATCAAAAACGTTAAGCCATTTATCCTGAGGAGTCAGAATAATCATTAATGGCCGGGAATTTATGGTGCCAGATCTTAAACTAATGTGAATGATTCCAGGTGTTACTAATGGCTTCAGTGAAATGTGCCAGTATCTAAGACTTCTACTAAATCTGAGGTAATAGTCAGCCGCTTAATCTCGACAGATGAGTAGCAATTTAACTGACACATTGATTGGATTCTGTAGGCTTAAATGGCACCCATTGTGAAGGTGCACGGTCACACAGAAATCCGGAGGGCGACTTAGAAGTCATTCTCTCTCTAGGTACCCCAGCCTCAGGGCTGCAAAGGTTACATTGCTCCTACTTGCAAACAATGATATTTTTATATATGTGGTTATTTTCTGTGGTGCATGTGGTAACAAAGTTTAAAACTCTCCTGCCAGCTTTTAACCCTTGTCTGTAATATTTATTTGCGGTAATTCTTTGAGGTAGTGTAATATTTGCAGATAATTCTTCTATGTATAGACAGCATAGTAGCAAGCGGCTGGAAGGAAGATGTTGGGCCAGGTAAATATTTTAATTGGGATCAGCCCGCACTAGTTTAGTGCAGTCACGTGAAGCTCTGGGTCCCGATACGTGCAGCCTGGCTTTCCACCATCTCTGCTCCCTGGGTGACACCTGCCCGAATCCCGGGGGATGTTTCAGGTGGGTGGCTTTGGCTGAATGTAATTGGGCAGGACCTGGTCTGAGTCTAAGTCAGATCTCACGGATGGAACCAGATCTGGCTGGTGCGGGGCCCAGGCTACACGAGCGGGTCTGGAGGCCGGTGCAGCCGGACGCCCTTGCAGCCGCCACCCGTCCTGCTCATTAACAGTGACCGCTGGCGCTGCGAGACCCACTCCCCTGAACACGGACGTTCCTGACTGTTGTCAACATCCTTTGAAAGCACATAAAAATAAATTATCCATAGGTTTACCTGTCGGGAAGATAGATTTGGTGCATTCGACTGTTGCAGGCATTTCAGATGACAGGGGTGCCTATCATGTTCCTGTAATAGGGTCAAACAGCTGGACGGGGATTTAACGCTCAGCAAGGCCAGAAGGGGCGAGCACTTGTAGGGGAGGATGAATGGAGTGAGAGGAGGCAGTGGGGCCTGTTTATTACGGCGTTTTTCTGCTTCACTGCAGACCTGTAATGATCGCCGCGGTGCTGGATTGACGGTTACCCTCTCTCGTCTGGCGCTGCGTGGAAAGCGGGGGAAGGCAGAGAAACCTGCCTGCTGACCCATCGCTCTGCCCCATCAGGAGTTCAATTTACTTCTCCTGACACACGGCGGTGAGGCGGTGTGGGTTGCATTTGATTGGTCCATGTAGGTTAAATAAAAATTGGTTTAATGAATATTTCAAAATGCCTTGTCGGGATCAGATATTTTAATTAAGGGACATGCATTCCGTATGTGCGCGGGGCCCCTGCTCCCCCAGGGTCTTTTGTGGGTGTCTACAGGGTCTTCGGCTTCAGTGAAAACAGGAGCATGAAATGGGCCAGGTGTTGATGTTTGCGTGGGTTCTGAAGAGCTGTGGTCTTTGTACCGCCAAGAAGGAGAAACGTGGCTGGGAGGCAGGGCTTCCTGCAGAGAAGGACGTCTGCTCATCAAAGCCTTGGACCTGGGGTACACGGGGCTTGTGTATGGCCGCTCAGGGGCGTCTTCCTTCTTCAGCCTGAGGAGCACCCTGTCCAGGCCATGCTTTGGTGGCCTTGTTCCCTGGGGGCTGACCTGCACGCTCTGAGGAGGGATGTCCCCTGGGGATTTGCTCTAGGCCCTCAATAAATGCTCCAAGTGGACTGGGGCTGGCTGGAACAGGAATTGGCCTGTTGCCCCTTCATTGCCTGAAGGTGAACTCCCAGGGACCACAGACTGGTTCTTATTTATGCCTGCACCTCTGGAATGTCATGTTTGGTACCGTTTTGTTCTGCTCTGTGAACATATGTAGTTCATCTCTTATATCCAAAACAGAGGAGCCACGGAAGAACAGGCCAGGTGCTGCCCTCATGGAGCTTACAGACCCGTGGGTGAGGCTGGTGGAAACAAAGCCGTGCCTAGTGGGACGTGGCTGGTGGCGATGAAAACCGCAGGGCCACGCTGTGTGCTCTCCTCTTCTCACTGCAGTTCTGTGGCTGTGGTGCTGACACCTTGATGCTTGTGGCCTTGCCTCAGCTTCCTTCTTGGTAAGTGGCTTCTCAGAGACCACACGGATAAGCTGTGAAGGGTGTCACCAGGTCAGAAGCAAAGCTGGAGGAGAGCTCCAGCACCTGGCTTTAAATCCCCCAGGAGGGCAACCCGAGGCTCCCCACAGAGACACGCACTCTCGAGATGGTACAGTTTCCCTTTCCTCTGCTGTGGAAAAACAGGAGCTGCTCCCAGGAGCACTGGCCAGGGAGTCCGACACATTCAAAGCCGAGGAGAAGATGGGCATTAAACCCTCGTGTGGCAGGCTGAGTGGGGATCGTACAGTGCAGGAGAATCACATTATTTGAATGGCAAGGAACAGGAATTCTATTTTCAAGTAATGAAATAGTAAGTTCGTTTTCGGTGTTTATTGCAAATGTTTCATTCTTCCTTTGCCCTCAGCCTCTGCTATTGCTGACATCAACATCAACAGGTGCTGACTGAAATGGGATGTTGTGAAACCACACATGAAAGGCCCCCAAGCACTTCTACCCTGGGGGAAGAGGATTCTGAGTCTGGGCTTTTCAGGCAGGGAGCCCAGGAGTTGCTGGGAAATCCTCTTATTACCTCAAGGCATAGCACTGGGAGCAAGTCCCTTCCAACACTGCCCATGCCGAGCCCTGTAGGCTTCAGAGGCCCTGGGCTGCAGCCACTGCTCAAGACAGCAGAGATCTTGTCCCTCAGAACAACCCTATGGAGGCCCCCCAGCTGGTAGCCTTCGTTAGTTCCCAAAGGTGACAGATTGCTTGGCCAAATCCAATGGCTCAGATGTTATTTGAAATTATAAGTCACATTCTCCAGCCAATATTAAATGCTGTTCATAAACAGAACATCCTGAACCCCCATGTATTCCTGGTGGAAGTTCAAATCGGTGCAGATATTCAGGGGGTGATATAACAATATTTAGGGACACGAGATGTGTGTATCTTATGGCTTAATCTGGCCCCATTTGCAATAAGGGTACACGTTTCTTGCAGGCTATTTGCTATAGTAAGAGTGCAGGCCAGGCAAGCATTGCTGGGTTGAATTCATGCAATGCTCCTCTGTTCTGCAGATGGAAGCGTGGACAGATTCACAGAGAGGAAACATGGGCAAATCTGTCAAATGTACCACTCAGTGGAAAAATAAGAACTAGACTGCAATCTAGTTCACAATACTGTGCATAAAAGTTAAAGCCAGGCCTGGTGCCACACACCTGTAATCCTGGTATTTTGGGAGGCTTGGACGGGAGAGTCCCTTGAGGCCAGGTGTTTGAGACCAGCCTGGGTGACATAGTGAGACCCTCATCTCACACAAAAGGACAATAAAAAAAATAGCTGGTCTTAGAAGTATGTGCCTGTAGTCTCAGCTACTTGAGAGGTGAGAGGAAAATCACTTGAGCCCAGGAGTTGCAGGCTGCAGTGAGATATGATTGTATCACTGCACTCTAGCCTGGGTAACCCCATCTAGAGATGGGAGACCCCATCTCTAAAAAAATAAAAACTAAGAAAGCATATCCCCACATAAGACAGCACTGAAGGATATTAAGCATATGTACTTACGTGATGTGCATAGATGCAATACACTGCATGGGCGCTTCTAGGACTGGGGGCACCGCAAAAGTAGAAGTGGAAGAAAAAAAGACAGACGTTTAATTACAATGACGTAAAAATGGGGTTTTGAACAATGGTGATATTGTGCATTAAGCGAGCAATGTGATTGACTCAATTCTACCCAGTGGAGAAACAAAATAAAGACAAGTGAATAGGCAGGTGTGCGAGGGTTCCCACCTGCCGTTTGCAGATCAGTGCCGGAGAGGTGAGGCGGCGTTGGTGCTCCTGTTTCTGTGGGAGCCTCAGTGTCACTCGGAGCTGGGGCATCTTTAGGACAGGGCCCCACATGCCTCACGTGCAGCAGTTTCAGGATCCAGCATACTGCTCAGCACCTGTTGAAGTCCAGTCAATATTTTCAAATGACTGGTATCTAATTGCTTACTTACGATGTATCCTTTCTCTTTATTAGCATAAAAATGAATATACTGGGTAAAACCTTTCAAATACTGTGAACAAATATACAGTGCAAGTGAGAACCCCTCCAACTCCCGGCCCCCAGAGGCTTCCCGGAATTCACCACCGCAACAAGTTTTCATTTGCTTTCAAAACTTTCCGTGCATAGGCAGCGACGCAGGATGACGTCATCCTAATAACAGCTCCATACTGCTTATTATTAATTTAGCTTTGGGCTGCACTGTGTCTGATGAACCCTTACTATCTGTGGTGGATTCTCCCAGGACCTCCCGATGAGTACCAAATCTGTGAATGCTCCAGTCCCTAATATGAAATGGTGTAGTATTTGCACATAACCTATGCACAGCCTCCTTGTACTTTAAATCAGCTCCAGATTACTTAAATTACCTACAGAGTGCCTACACATCACTTCACTCACATGGATTCAATGTAGGGCTGAAAATTCACATTTTGTTTCTTGGAACTTTGTGGAATATTTTTTTCCAAATATTTTCGATCTTTGGCTGGTTGAATCCATGAGCGTGGAACTCACAGGTGCATGGGACTGATTGTGATTGATAGAGAATGCTCCTTCCACAATGCTATAAGCAGGACTGAGGTCACTCTTCAATTTTATACTCAAAGATGTTGTGACTCAGAGGTTAAGCATCATGTATCCTGAAGGGCAAGGCCCAGCCCTCGGCGTGACGCTTGGCCCAGAATGGAACTTGCTGAGACACACAGAGGAAAATGCCACATGAAGACAGACACGGAGGAATGCCTGTGATGGCAGACGGAGGGAGCAGAGCCAGGAGGCTGTAGTGTCAGCAGGTTTCAGGTGACATCTGCTCTGTCTAGAGGCAGCACTTGTCCTGAAGGGTCAGGTTTCCTTCCCTCCCCGCCGTTCCCAAGCCCGAGCTCTCAGTTTCTCCATCTTTCAATTGGAACAGACAATGCCTAGGTCTGCCATCCTGTGGTCAGGGTATAGGTCCAGGGTGTCCTGCCAGCATTTGCAAGGGCTCCATGTTTTCCGGTGAACACAGAGCGTGCCTTTAGGAGGCCTGTCTGGGTATTCCAAATGTGCTGTGATTACCAAGAGAAGACGTGAAATGAACTTTTCAGACTTGATGCTTCAGGGTGTTAGTGCCATGTGACAACCCCGGGGCCAGCCGAGTCCAAACATGTCATGGTCAACAGCACAAGGAAAACGATTTCAGGTGTGCACCCATTCATGGGCCCCACAGGGGCTCCATTCCGTATCGGCGCACCCCTTACATCTCCATGTATGCTAATGACAACTCCCCATCATTAAACAAATGATCAAAAAGACTACTTATGTCAGAGAGAAACAGGCAACAAGGAAAGAGCTCTCGAAGGCCAAAGCTACAAAGTAAATAAAGTGGTATCTGATCATGATCAAAGCCAATAAAAAATGAACGAATAAACAAAGGGGGCAGAACAGACACAATCTCCAGTGAGAACAATTCCAAGTGACCTGGGTCGCTGCTCCGCCTTCAAGTGTGACTCCCCATCCTGCAGCCTGGGCTACACACAGTAACTGCCAGAAGTTTCAGTACAGCGAAGGGGGAAAAAGAGTAACTTCCGTCATTTTACAGTGGAGACCTCTGTCAAACACACCTCAGCCTGGCCGTGGAGGTCAACATGAAGCGTGCTAAGATACACGGAGCCTCGATATGAAGCCAGGACAAGGCACTTTACCTCTGTGGCCTTTCCCTCCAAAACACATAACTCCAGTTTAATCATGAGAAGAAAGCAGATAAATCTCGACCGAGGGACAGTCTACAACATACCTGACCAGCTTTCCCACACTGTCAAGGTCCTCCCAACAAGGGATGGCTCAGGGACCGCTGCAGTTGAGAGGAGCCTACAGAGACCTAGGAACTGAAAAGGATACGGGTCCCAGGAGGGATCCTGGGACAGAAAAAGGATATTCGGTCACCACTAAGGAAACCCGAAGAAACTATGGCCTTCAGTTAATAGTAATGGGTCAAGTTTCATGAGCTGTAACAAATGCGCCATCCTTTTGCGAAATGTTAATAATAGAGGAACAGATATGGGGTGCATGTAAACCATGCAACCTGATCAATTTTTCTGTGACTCTAAAGCTGTTCTAAATTTTTAAAAAATGAATTAAGTGAAAGAAAACCCACTTCAGTGGAAGTCCTAATAGTTCCTGGACATACTACAGTGGAGTGTCTCACACACCCAGTGATATGCCTACAACAGCATGAAAGCTACTTCTTCAAGCAGTTAAGAAAACTAGGTGTTTGGGGCTGGGTGTGGTGGCTCACACCTGTAATCCAGCACATTGGGAGGCCAAGGCAGGAGGACCGCTTGAGCCAGACCAGTCTGGGCAACATAGAGAGACAGATATTGAGCAGATAATATAGTTCTTAATATAAAATTTTTTAAAAAAATTGCCAACGTGGGTGGTGGCATGTGTCTGTGGTCCCAGCTACTTGGGAGGCTGAGGTGGGAGGGTCACTTGAATCCTGGAAGTCAAGCCTACAGTGAGCCATGATCACCCTACTGCCCTCCAGCCTGGCCAACAGAGCGAGGCCCTATCTCAACAAAGAAAAAAGAGGAAGAAAAAAAGAAAAAGAAAATGAATTGTTCTCAGGAACGTTCAGGTGAGGTTTTAGAAGACCCAGCCTTGGGATCCTCATAGGAGAGTGAATCTTCTCGTTGCCCTCGCTGGGTAGACTCAGCACCCTGCCTTCTGAGTTTATTTCCAGACCCACACAGGTTACATCAGGGACTAGAGGTTTAAAGATGCCAGTACCTTATAAAGATTGCTGTCTTTGTTTTACAGACAAAGAACCTGAGACTCAAGTTATACATTACTGCCTGAGACCTCTGTAATGAAATGCCACAAACTAGTGACTTAAAACCAGAGACATCTGCTCTCTCACGATTCTGGAGGCCGGAAGTCTGAGGTCCAGGTGTCTGCAGAGCTGTGCTCCCTTTAAACCGGGAGAGAGACTCTCCCTTGCTTCTTCCTGCTCTGGGGCTGCCGGTAATCCCTGGAGTTCCTTGGCTGGCAGCCTCCCGGCTCTGCTCCCTCCCTCTGCCATCACAGGCGTTCCTCCGTGTCTGTCTTCATGTGGCATTTTCCTCTGTGTATCTCTTTCCTCCTTGTCAGAAGGGCACCAGTTGGATTGGATTGGGGCCCATCCTGATACCCTTGTCTAAAGTCAAGCACATCAGCAAAGACCCTATTTCCAAATAAGGCCATATTCACGGATACTGGGGTATAGGACTTCAACCTGCTCTTTGGGGAGACATAGTTCAACCTACAACAGAAGAAGATCCTCCCTCTTAGGCTGATGGTCAGAAGACAGTGGGGATGTGACAGCCAGAGCCATCAGAGCGTGCTGAGCTTTTCTGAATCTGTTCTCCATGATCCTACACCAGGTGCACTGGCTGTGGGCTGGCACTCACGGAGAACATGGTGCTGGGTGTCCAGCCGCCCACTGCTAATGTCATCTTATCAATATGGTCAGAGGAAATGTGAAGAAAAAAATCAGTACCCAAAGAAACGAAAACACCTGATTTCACGTTTCCATTTACAATCCAGGATTTTTTCCTAATCGGAAGGAACCTAAACCTAAATGTGTACGTTTTTTTAACACATTCTAGTGTAACTGGTTCATCTGGTCTCCGTGACTACAGATTTAACAGCTAACACTATTCCACTGTGTCGATATACTCTCCTTTGTTGGATATGAAGATTTTCAAATTTTTCACTATCGCAGATGAAGTTTCAAGGAATAAACATGTAACAGAATGGTTTCTTTAACTTTTTTAGGTGAACATGCAAGGTTGGAATTCCTAGGTCAAAGGAAACAACAATTTTCAGTATTTTAGATATCATAGAATATTCCAGAAGGGTTTGGCCAATTCGCCATGTTGCATTCCGTGGGGAAGTAAGTCATTTGCCACATTTTCTCCAGCATCAGATGTTGCCATTTATTTGGTTAATTTACCAAAAACAACACAAAACCACACTGTTCAGGTTTCTTTTTTCTTTTTTAATACATGCCATCACACTGGAGACAAGCAGAGAAGAGGTGTTTTTTGGCCACTGTTAATGTTTGTTGACTACATAAGTGATAGGAATAAACGGACGGAAGTAGGCTTTGAGCCCAGGCAGCTTACAGTGGGCATAGTGGGTACACTGTGCAGTGAGGGGCTGGACCCCATGAAGATGCCAGATACAGAGATAGCCAATGTCTCTTGTACACTCACTGTGAAGGAGGGTGCCTGTCAGTCCCATGAGGTCAGCTCCATGATGACCCCACTTTACAGATAAAAATAGTGAGCCCCAGGTCAAAGAGCTGGCTGGTGATGGAGCCAATGTCTGACCATGAACCTGGTGCCTCGGTCATCCTGCACCTGCTTCTCTGACCACAGGGAATGACCTCTAATCTGGGGGCCAGAATGATCCCCATGGTACCTACAAGGAAGCTCTGCCCGAAGGTGTCTATAAACCCATGTTGTTCACGAGGCAGGCCTCCTCCCTGGGGGGTCCTGGCATTCTCCCTCCACCTGGGGTTCTCCTGTGACTGCTGGCGAGCCTTGGAATAGCCAAGAGTTCCTTCTGTGAGGAGTGGCCAAGAGTAGAGGAGGTTTTCTCATTAATCGGCCCAGAGAGTTGTTGCCCACAGTGAAGCGTGGATAATTGCCATTTTTAATGGGGTTGATTTAGCAGCAACAATTTTGCAATTTTCTCTTTTCCCTGGGGCTGTCACCTGGGGCCCTGCACACCTGGGAAAGATGGTGGGCTGCTGGGGTCAGTCTTGCTACCCCTTGGGGCTTGGCCAGCTTCAGGGCGGGGCATGTGCTCCTCAGACCACCTGGGGACTTAATTAGCCCCCAGCAGCAGGGCCCTGAGGGCTATGAAGGGCAACTGGGGCTGGCCTTCCCCCGGGGAGCCAGGTTCTCCTTCTCCACTACGTGGCAATCCCTCACTGCCAGGGCCTGCATGTGCCGCCCTAGCTCTGCAGGGAAAGGTAAGGCTGAGCCGGAGGGTCCTGTGTGCCCTCTGTGGGAAGTGCTCAGCAGATGGTGCCTGCGTCCTTGCCTGGCCTCGGGAGGCTTTGTGGGCAGGGAGCAGTGCGGTGGGCTGAGCTACTAGGACCCGCTTGATGCCTCTCCGCTTTATATATTAAATATTTTAATAATCATTTCAGCGTGAAAGAAAGGGTTACTCAGTAAAAATGGAGGATCCAAGCCACACGGGACTCTGCATGAGGATTCAGTGGCCTGTTCTGGAATGGCGCCTGAGTGAGTGGGAGGAGCCCACCCACTCTGTCCTTGGGGTTAGGGTAAAGTGGCCAAGTGGGGCACTGTCCCCCCCCACCCAGATGAAGGTGTGGGCTCCTCTTTTGCTGACACTCAGGCTCAGCCAGTGCACAGCCGCTTCCCCGCCTCCTAACTCTGTGGGACTCCACCCAGTTCCGCTGGGAGCCCAGGTCTGCAGGTCTATGCCAAGCTGTGCCTGCCCTCCTGGCGCCTCCAGGGTACCTGTGCCTCACGTGGTTTCAGTGGGGACCTTCCCGTGGTCCTAAGAAGCCTGGAGTGTCCCAGGCCTCTGCTGCAGACTCTGGCCTCACCTGAAGGTCACTGGTGTAAAAGGTGGCTCTCCCTTCCTGTGCTCCCTCCATAGCCTCAGGCAGC
Organism: Leontopithecus rosalia; assembly: GCA_028533165.1. NCBI lineage: Eukaryota > Metazoa > Chordata > Mammalia > Primates > Cebidae > Leontopithecus > Leontopithecus rosalia. The sequence continues at coordinate 4,139,147 of CM052660.1, forward strand.
TTCTGAGGACACTTGATGGGTCCACGAGGGCTCTCCAGGCCTTCAGAAAGAAATTCAGGCTGGACACAGCCACGGTGGTGCACTGGGGAACAGTGGCCTTCCAACTGTGCCCTGTTCAGGCAGGTGCCAAGAGGACCCTGCTAGGGATACATTCGCCTGCGTGCTACCCACTGATCCAAAGAGAATGTCACATTATCTAATGCGACAAAAAGAAGCACCTGAGACTGGAGCCACACTTGCTAGCCAGTCCAGGACCCACCAGTCCAGGCAGGGGTGTCAGAGTCGGAGGAGACCACTGAGCCAACGGAGAGTGCATGAACAAGGTAACAAACTTGTCTCCGTGCTCTGGACTGTCCACCATGCCCTTCTGGGTGTCTCCTCTGCAGGCCGCAGAAGGTGTCCCTGCAACTGGACTGCGCCCTTCCACTGGGGCCGTGTCGTTCCAGCTGGGCTCTGTCCCTCCACTGGGGCCGTGCCCCTCCGATAATGCTGTGTCCACGGAGCCTCGGAGGAAGGAGGGGGCAGAGGGCTTCTCCTGTGCTCTGGCCTCCTGGAGCTCGTGCTCCGCAGAGAAGCCTCATTGCATTGAGCTTCTTTGCCTTTGCCTGCACCCTGGCATCCCTATGGGGCTCTGCAGGGACGAGCGGGTTCTTTTTATCTACAGTACTGTTCGCTAGCTAGGACGCTTGTTTAGGTCGGAACAGACAAGCTCTCCCCCTGCCCCTGGGGCTTGTCTTTTATATTACAACAGCTCCATTTGTATTTCACAGATTCCACATCCTTGCACCCAAGGCAATCCGTGGAAAGCATCTGATGGGAGGAGGCTGAGAGTCCTCTTCAGTTTGATGCTGTGGGTATTGAACTACTCCACTGAAGAATTGGCAACCCGGAGCCCTCCCGGTTCTCCTGCTGAAGTGTTCTTTCTACAGAGGGCTGTGGCAGCAAGGTGAGCTCTGCTGCCCAGCCTGGCCCTGGTACAGTAGCCTGGTTATCGGTCCATTCAGTGGTCCTGCTCACGGCCTGGAGAGGAGACTTCCCACTGGCCTTCTCCTACTGGCATCCACATTCCACGTTGCGGGTTGGGTGGGGCAGGAGGGAGCAGGAAGCTTGGTCTTTGGAGGCACCAGTCAGATGCCAGGCGTTGGGCAGGGGATGGTGGGAGCATGAAGCTTGGTCCCTGTGGGCACAGGTCAGGTGCCGGGAGTTGAGTCCTAGCCCTGTGTTCTTGAGAAGCCATTAGTCACTTTGGCTGGGAAGAAACCCACCAGGAAGCCTGGAGGTCTCATGAGGCAGGTGGAGTCTGGGACCCTCCAGAGCCATGAGCAGGTGATACTTTCCTCTGCTAAGGAAGAGAAGAGAGCTGTGGTTTAGGATGACAAAACCTTGGGGTGGCTGGCTCCATCAAGTCACCCTTCAGACCTCCCTCCTGGGCCATCCACGCAGCAGGCAGCCCGCCCCTCATCCCAGGGCCTTGCTGTGAGGGGTGTAGCCATATGCTGTCACCCGTCCTGCGTCAACTTCCCCTGCAGTTTCAAAAGGACGTGTTGACTGTAATTCTGAAAACACACTCTGCTGACTTGCGGGGCTCCCTGCTCTTATCCTCTGCTATAGGACAGCCAGGGTCTGTTCCGGTGAAATCGGCGACATGCCGTGAGAACAGAGGTGACCAGCCAGGGACTCTCTACATGCTGTTGTGTTTGCATTGGCATAAAGTTTGTGTATCTTGAAGGTTTGACTTTTGGATTCCATGGGAGCGTCACATGGCTGGATCACACTCCTATCCTTGTTGGTACCTGCTCTCTCATGCCTTTGCATGTTGGATTCCGTGGGAGCATCTCATGGCTGGATCTCTCTCCTATCCTTGTTAGTACCTGCTCTCTCATGCCTTTGCATGTTGTCGCCTGGTCTTTGGAGTGGAAGATGGCACAGTTGTCTTTTGTTGGTTAATGCCACAATGTGGAGGTGACAGCAGGTGACGGTAGTCCAGCGGCCTGGAAGGCAAAACAAGAAACCCATCGTATTCTGAATCCAGGGCGGCAGGAACCCTCTGAATCCTGCTGACACAGTGAGGCCTTGTACAACCCTCCTTCCACCCACTGGAAGCCTTCTCTTAAAGACTATGTAAACCCCCCATAATCAAATCCAATTAGAGGAGACAGTCTAACTTCAAACAAATGGTGAACCAGCAGAGCATCCCCGGTGCACTACAAATTTTACGCCCTGGCACCTTCAGACGTTGTCAGGCTGAGCCAAATACACTAATGCCGAGAATTAGTTTCAAAGCACATGAGAGACTGGGAAAAAGAGAGCGATATTTAGGACTTAATAATTTGAAGTCCCAGTTCACTCTATAGGAATATATCATACTGGCAATAGTATCTATTACCTTTTCGTTTCGTAATTAAAATAGTCCAGGAATTTGAATTTACAGGATATTAACTCCTTTTTAGCAAACCTTATACCATTCACCCTGTTTTTGTCCCAGTTAAGAAAAAATTTCTCCATGCAGACAGTCAATGTTTTTAATAAAAGTCGATAATCCATTTTCTCCATATGTTAAAAGTAACTCAAGTTAAAACTTAGGATTCTATGTGTTCCATGTGGTGTTTTTCCTTTCTGGCAGTCTGAGCCGGAGAGGTAAAAACAATTTACAAAATACAGGGAAATGGCATCACACTGGCCTGTCTGAAGCAGCACTTCTTCATAGTGTGAGCTGAAGGATGACTCTGATCCAAGAGGTGTCCTTGGACCGGGAGTCGGTGCTCCAGGCAAGAAGCACATAGAGCCAGTGTCTGGGGCCCAGTATGAGCTCCACTCCATTGAAAAATGTCAATTGCAGTGTAAACAGTATGCATTTCTATCTTCTTCAATGAGCAAACAGTTAAACTGTGGTACATCCAGACCAGGGAACAGTACTCTGTCATAAAAAAGGAATCTCACATGGATACTCACAGCTGCTCGGATGTATCTCCAGAAAATGTTGTCGAGTGAACAAAAATGTCAGTCTCAAAAGGTTATGTACACTGTATGACTTCACTGATATATTAATAACATTCTTGAAATGGCAAAATTATAGGAATGAAGAACAGATTCGTGGCTGGCCATGAGTGAGAGGTGGGGGTGGGCAGGGCAGTCCTGGGAGGGAGATTACAGGCCACATGAGGATGCCGGATGGTGACCCTGGTGGTGAACACAGGAACCTACTCGTGTGAGAAAGTGTATAGAACTCAGCACACTCATGTGCAGCGACAGAGTCCAAAGCTGGGGAAGCGGGTGAGACTGGCGCGTTATGCTCACGGCGGCTTCCTGCTGTTGAACTGTTTTGTAAGACACGACCGTTTTGCAGGATGTTGTCACTGGGGGAAACTGAGTAAAGGATACCTGGGATTTGATGATTTCTTACCACTGCTTACAAATCGATGATCTCAAACACACACACACACACACACAGAGACACACACACACAGACACACACACAGACACATACACACACACAGAGACACACACACAGAGACACACACACACAGAGACACACAGAGACACACACAGAGACACACACACAGACACATATACAGACACACACAGACACATACACAGACACACACAGACACACACACAGAGACACACACACACAGAGACACACAGAGACACACACACAGACACATACACAGAGACACACACACAGAGACACACAGAGACACACACACAGACACATACACAGAGACACACACACAGAGACACACACAGACACATACACAGACACACACACAGACACACACACAGAGACACACACACAGAGACACACAGAGACACACAGAGACACACACAGAGACACACAGAGACACACAGAGACACACACAGAGACACACACACAGACACATACACAGACACACACACATACATACACACAGAGACACACACAGAGACACACACAGAGACACACAGAGACACACACAGAGACACACACACAGACACATACACACACACACAGACACACACACACAGAGACACACACAGACACACAGAGACACACACAGAGACACACAGAGACACACAGAGACACACAGAGACACACACAGACACATACACAGACACACACAGACACACACAGACACACACACAGAGACACACACACAGAGACACACAGAGACACACACAGAGACACACACAGACACATACACAGACACACACAGACACACACAGACACACACACAGAGACACACACACAGAGACACACACACAGACACATACACAGATACACACACACAGAGACACACACACAGACACATACACAGACACACACACAGACACACACACAGAGACACACACACAGAGACACACAGAGACACACACAGAGACACACACACAGACACATACACAGAGACACACACACAGAGACACACACACAGACACATACACAGACACACACACAGACACACACACAGACACATACACAGACACACACACACAGAGACCCACACACAGACACATACACAGACACACACACAGACACACACACAGACACACACAGACACATACACAGACACAAACACACAGAGACACACACAGACACACACACACAGACACAGAAACACACACAGACACACACACACACAGAGACACTTTTTCTGAGACAGAATCTCACTCTGTCACCCATGCTGGAGTGTAGTGGTGCGATCCTGGCTCACTGCAAGCTCTGCCTCCCAGGCTCAACTGAGTCATGTGCTACCATGCCCAGCTAATTTTTGTGTTTTTTGCAGAGATGGGGTTTCACCATGTTGGCCAGGCTGGTCTTGAACTCCTGGGCTTAGGCTATATCCCCTTGCCTCAGCCTCTCAAAGTGCTGATATTACAGGTGTGAGCCACTGTGCCTGGCTAAAAACAAATAGTGAAAAGGAAACCTAAGTGCAAACAGTCTCAGAATTCACTTGTGATGTGTCCTTAACATCAGGTCATTTCTCTAACATGTTACCCTTTTTCATGGTGTTCATATACTGCTTTCCCATAACAGTCTGAGTCAGTTCTGATCTTGACACAGGCAGTTCACAGTCTGGGGGACAGTCAAGGGCTTCCTGTCATCCCCCAGAGGGCTGGAGGGGAGCTCTGAGCTGGGCAGATGCGACAGAATGGATCTGGAAGTCTGGCAGGAGGCCTTGGAGTGGGGCCAGAGTAGGCAGGTTTTCTCCTGCCTGAACACAGGATGGCCTGGAGCTCCCTGTAATCGCTGGGGTTGATTTCAATCAACCGAGAGGTGTGTATTGTGACAGAAGGAACTGGACTCGGGTTCCAGAGAATCAGGCTCTCCCTGTGTGCAGCAGGGAGACCCTGAGCTTGGCCCTGAAGGTCTCTGCTCAGAGCCTTGTTTTCCTCCCTGAAATGAGAGTAACAAAGTTGAATTCAAGGGTGTCTCATGAGGCTCATGTGAGACGCCATAAGTGAATGTCCTTCAAAGTCTCTACAACCCTGCCTATTTTTATTCCCTGAAGCCCCAGGGCACAGTCAGCACTGCAAAGTCAGGGCTGCCGAGGTTGAGGGCAACAGTAAGGCTGTGACTATGCACTGTGCCCAGCATCATTTGGGCTTCTACAGGGGAGGCATTGAGAGTGGACCCCCGGTCTCTGCTCGGGGTGCTGTGTGGGTGGTCATTCCTCGTCCTGAGAGAGGACGCTGCTGATATATAGGAAGAAGGTGCAGAGGCTGGAGGCTGCTATGCCCGTGGGCAGACCTGTGGTGCCCAGCAGGCAGGAGGTGTTCCTACCTGGGGTTTGGGAGGAGACGGGAGTGAATACACATCTGGGTGTCATCGAGAGGCAGATGCTTGGGGAAGCCTCGGGCCCAGATGGGGACATTCGGATGCTGGGGATCCCGGAGTTCATGCAGAGAGAAGGTCAGCACCAGGGCTAAGACCCTGGGAAGCCCTACCGTATGGTCTTCATGGCAGCAGGCAGGTGACAGATGCTGGCGACTGAGAACTGTGGATCAGGGGACCGCAGGGCCACAGAAGTGGACAAGCTACTGCTTCCATGTCTGGAGCCTAGATGGGGAGCTGGCATCCCAAGACCCAAACCCAGCTCTGCTGTTTGTGGTTTCAGGAGAACCGGCACCCTACTTTCTCAGCCTCCTTTTCCGGATTAATAAGATGAAGGGTGGCTGAATCAGGGATTTGCTAGCTGGTCCACAGGGTCCTTGGGGGGTCCACAGACCCTGCCATGGGCCACAAGAGGTGGGGGTGGGGCCTATCCCATGCTTTAGGTTACTTTGGGTATGTATATGTCCTTATGTGTGTGCGTTGTACCTGTGTGAGTGTACCTGTGAGTGTACCTGTATGCATGCATGTGTGTGTACCTGTGTGAGTGTACCTGTATGCATGCATGTGTGTGTACCTGTGAGTGTACCTGTATGCATGTATGTATGTGTACCTGTGTGTGTATCTGTATGCATGCATGTGTGTGTACCTGTGTGTGTACCTGTATGAATGCATTTGTGTGTACCCGTGTGAGTGTACCTGTGTGCCTGCATGCGCATGTGTGTGTGTACCTATATGAGTTTACCTGTATGTATGTATGCATGTGTGTGTGTGCATTTGTGTATATGGTTCATTTGGTGAGTCTCCCTTTACATAGGGACTTTGAACAAAGGCATTGCATGTCTCACTAAAACTGGAAAATAACCAGGGTAAATAAATAAAATCTTAGGGCCATTTTTACTCAAATATCCTGCAAAGGCATTGTTAAAAAGGAGATATGAGTTGTGAGGAGAAAATGCTCTCTCTAAACCACGTAAATCTTTTCTACTGCTGACAAGGAGACATGAAGCTGTGCCTCCAGCCCAGCCCTGCTCTCTACCCACTTCCCCGTCTCAGCAAATGTGTTTTGTTCTTCTCACTATGAGATTCTTGCCTGGGACAGCTTAAATCAAAGAAGAAATTCCAAAAGATGTAAATCAGGGGGAATGTATAGTGAATGTTATCCATGGCTACATCTGTTCACAAGGTTTAGAATTTGCTGGGAACCTCCAGTTTTTTTTTACAACTGCCCAACAGAAAAGAATTTTTGTGATGACAAATGGAGCACATGTCAGCTCCTGGGGCAGAGTGAAGGGAACACAGAGGCGCTGCACCAGGCCCTCCCTGCCTTCCCGCTCAGTCTCTGCAGGCTGTATGCAGTGCTGGAGCTCGTCAGCAACTGAAGAGACTCATTTGTAGAACAGACATATTTGGGTCAGCCATGTGCGTGTCCACATAGAAATGCTCTTTCTGCAAAACAGCCCACCTTGGACGTGGAATGTTGAGCCCACGCTGGGAGTGGTTGGAAGGGAGCAGCGTGATGTCAGCAATCTACCAGGGCAAGGTGAGGCTGGCTTCTACCCAGTGAGAAGCTCGGAGGCCCCTGCTGTTATCCAGCAGATACTTCCACCAGTTCTGAGACCCACAGACTGACAGAGATTTGACTCTGAGTTGACGAATGGTCATTGTTTATTTTTGAAGCATTTTTGTTTGTTTGTTTTTGAGACAGGGTCTCATTCTGTTGCCCGGGCTGGAGTGCAATGGCACGATCATGGCTCACTACCACCTCAAACTCCTGCCACAGGAGATCTTCCTGCCTCAGCCTCCTGAGTAGGTTGGACTACAGGTGCATGCTCCATACCTGGCTCCTTTTTGTGGTTGTTTCTTTGCAGAAACAGGCACTCTGAATGTTGCCCACGCTGGTCTCAAACTCCTGGTCTCAAATGATCCTCCGGCCTCAGCCTCCCAAAGCATTGCTAGGATTTCAGATGTTAGCCACTGTGCCTAGCCCCTTCTCCTTTCTGTGGGGTTTTCACGTTTAATTCAAAGTAGCCCTGCCTTGCCTGCCCAGTGTGGGCGTCCTATGAATGTTTGTACACTCGATGGAAGGACAAATGAATGGAAGTGTGAAAACGTCTGCCTGCTCAACACAGGGAATATCCTACAGCTGCCGTCCTGGAGACAGACACCACACTAGAGAGCCCTTTCTCCACCGCAGTGACAGCGTTTAGGGCCTAAGAGCTTGGTGTTGGGAATAGGGCTGCCTTCCACACCCTTGCATCCTGCTTCCTGTAGGGGCCTAGGGCAGGCCTTAAGCTCTCCCCATGTCTTGGTTTCACCAACTTAAAATTCCCTTCCCCATAGGCTCACTCTGAGAAGTCAATGTGTTGCTTCTTATGAAACGCCATGCTTGGCTCCAGGGGATGCTGGACACCTACTCACAGGCAGTGGGGTTCACGCTGTCACAGGCATTCTTTAGAGGGTCCCTTCGCTTCTTTGATGAATATCTTTCCTAGTGTTAGCTAGGGTCAAGGACTTCTGTTTATTTGTTCTGCTTTGCTTTGTTTGTTGTTGTTTGAGACAGAGTCTCACTCTATTGCCCAGGCTGGAGGGCAGTGGCACGATCTCGGCTCCCTGCAACCTCCACCTCCCAGGCTTAAGCAGTCCTCCCACCTCAGCCTCCCGACTGGCTGGACCCACAAGCGCACACCACCATGCCTGGCTAATTTTTGTATTTTTAGAGATGGGGTTTCTCCATGTTGGCCAGGCTGGTCTCAAACTTCTGACATCAGGTGATCTGCCGGCCTCAGCCTCCCAAAGTGCTGGAATTGCAGGCGTGAGTCACAGTGCCTGGTTTTCTGCTTGTTTTGAAAACCTTTGAGCAACCAGTGCCTGAAAAGGAGTCCCCTGTATCCTGGGCTGAGCAGTTTTCTAGTGGTTTATAATAATTAGTCATAGCCATCCTAGGGGTTGATTAGCTGGAGTCAACTGAGCATTTTGTATTTCTTTGCTGTAAGGCTTTTCAGAGGTAATTCCACCCATCATTAGAAAGGCAAATTTGGCCTTTCACCAAGAACCTCTGCCAGAGCCATCTTTCCCATCAGGAGACGTTGAGTGAGCTGCACGGCTGTCTCCTGCGGGGCAAAAAGAAATCCCTGTGGGGGTCTCAACTTAGGGTGAAGACTCGCTAGAGAGAGAGAGAGAGAGAGAGAGAGTGTGTGTGTGTGTGTGTGTGTGTGAGAGAGAGAGAGAGAGAGAGAAAGAGAGACAGAGACAGACAGAGATGTGAAGAGACAGAGACAGAGATGCAGAGACAGAAAGAGACAGAGAGGTATATAAAGAGACAGGCCGGGCACAGTGGCTCATGTCTGTAATCTCAGCACTTAGGGAGGCTGAGGTGGGCAGATTGCCTGAGGTCAGGAGTTCAAGATCAGCCTGGCCAACATGGTGAAACCCCGTCTCTACTAAAAATACAAAGAATAGCTGGGTGTGGTGGCAGGTGCCTCTAGTCCCAGCTACTTGGGAGGGTGAAGCAGGAAAATTGCTTGAGCCTGGGAGGTGGAGGTTGCAATGAGCCCAGACCATGCCAATGCACTCCTGCCTGTGCAACAGAGCAAGTCTCTGTCTCAAAGAGACAGAGACAGACAGAGACAGAGATAAATGAAGAGACAGAGAAAGAGAAAAGAAATAAAGAGATGGAGAGACAGAAAGATGTAAAGAGACAGATAGACACTGACAGATTTCGGATCCTTGAGTCCTCACAGTAACCAAGGAAAGAATCTGGTTTTGTTCTGTTTGGAAGTTCAATTACATTGGATTCTGGAAACTTCCCCATGGTGGGCATTTGAGACCCTTGTGGAGAAGAGGGAAGAGTCCTCAGGGCTAGCCCCCAGCTCACTGGGGACCAGCATTCTCCCCAGGAAACCCGGCTCTTTCACTTTAACACACAGCAGACTTTTCTTCTGACGCCTGGGTCTGTGTCTTTAAGACAATAATTGCTGAATTGAAATTTGAGACTGTTATCTTAATAACCAATTACTCAAATAACTTTGAAATTGGCTTAAATTGGCTCGTCATGCTACATTTACCTGAATCTTTTTATGGGAAAGTTAGGAAGAAGAAAAAATTTCTTGGCGGTCTGATTTGTTTGGTATTGCTAAAGGCCTCGCTTGCAACAACGAGGCGGCTCTGGGTTCCCTCGGCCCAGACCCTGCCTCCTACGTTGGAGAAAGTTCTGGGGTCAGTTCTGCTCAGCTCTGCCCACTGGACACCACCACCCTGCATGCTGCCGGCAGTCCTCAGTGAAATCAAGGGCGGCGTGAACCATGTTAGCCGGGAAGCATTTCTGTGTGGCTTGCTCATCAAGTAACATTTCCTCTTCTTTGCAAAAGATTCCAATTTCGCTGATGTCTTTTCCTTTTGGAAAGTAGCAGATCAGATTATGTAGCTTTGATTTTTCTCTCTTCTAGCAGTTATGAAAACTTAAAGGCGAGAGTCACAAGCTTTAAACCGAAAGAATCTACCATTTATTAGTGGTTTGAACAGAGGAGAGTGAGTAGCTACGAGCGGTGTACTTGGATTTTATTCCTGGCTGTAAACCCAGTAATAGAGTATTACATCTATTTCTCAGATAGAGTCTTGCAGCCCTCACTTTTCTCACAGCCTAAGGTCATGGGGGTTCTTAGCATCTTGTCATAGTCACGTTACCTTTTATCTTGCACTGTTCAAAAGCGTTTTTTGCAAGCATTTTACTGATTTTTGTGAATATTTGCTTTGCCTTATTTTAGAAACAAGAGTAGGAGGCTGAGGTCCTCACTGAGTAGCTGTCATTCTGTGATGAGAAAAGGCAGCGCGGGAAGGAGAACAGAACAGGCACAAGCTGTCAGAGAGGCCCGAGAACCCAGCCCAGCGCACGGCCCCGATTCTCCTGTCCTCTCCTTTCTCTCTCATGCCTGGAGCCTTGCAGGCTGCGTGGAGATTTAGAGTCCTCTGTCACGGGTGAGTGTGGCCTGACCTGGCTCTGAGGAAGGCCACTTTTGTTTCCAAGTTGCCATTCCGTTCAGAAGGATTTTTAAACTTAGCATCTGCTCCCGCTGACAGAAGAGGCTGGAAGTTTCCTTGCTAAAGTCGGATCCTGGATGTGCTTCTATTTTAAGGCATGGGGGTAAAGACAGGAAAAGAAGGAAGATGATTTCCAGGTTGGATATTGATCCCCAACCACAGGAAGACAAATGACTCTTTCCAGACACCAGGCAGTGCTCTGGGAGAGAACTGCTGGAGCTGTGGGGAGTGGCAGGCAGCTGAGAGTTGGGTCAGGACTGCTCTGTGGCCCCACGAGCCACTGGATGTGCAGGGGCTCCTGGGTCCAGCATTCTTATGTGCAGACACAAACGGGGGCTGGGGGGTGTTAGTGGAAAGAACAGTGACCCTGGAAACGGAAGTCCTCTCCCTGTGGGACCCCGGCCAGGCACCTGGCCATCTTGGGTTTCAGTTTCTTATCTACCAAGCAAAAAAAGATTATGTTTCCCGCCTCGTGTCATGTGTTGGGAAGAGCTTGGAAATGGCAAAGTACTATATATGAATATGAAATACTAGAGCTTTCATGATGCAACAGGATTTTCAACCTCGTAATTTACCTCGAACTCCAGGAGGAAATCACCTTGTCATAAAAACATCTCAGAATGGCAATCCTTTATGCTTCAACACTGGGAGAAAATGCAGAGAGGTTTCCAAGAGAAAGGGATTATAAAACTGTAAAAGAATCTAAGTTCAAAAGCCCTTGAAAACTGCTGGACTGAGCCTTAATAATTCAAACAATTCGGCCAAAGTTTTTCTTTCTTGTGTAATAAGACATGTGTTTTGGACAAACCAGATAATGTGTCATAAAAAGCCCAGACAGGATCCAGAAACCATAGATTCTGGGTCCTCTCCCACTGCCGAGAGTTCTGTTGGATGCCCCAGTGCCTGGGTTTCTGGGATGGTGAGCAGAGTTGGTGAGCGTGGGGCCTTCCCTGGCCTTTCCTCATTCCCACATCTCTCCTTCCTTTCAGCCTCTTTCCAATCACTCCCGTCTTTCCCCCTTCTTCCTCGCCTCTAGCCAAGTCAGGGTTGTCCCATGACCTCCTCCTGGTGGGGCCTTTCTGCTTTCTGCAGTCATTTCTCCCTGCTCAGAGCCTGGGCTGCAGGCATCAGTCATGCGGAGACTCATCTCTGGGTGAGTCTTACCCTACTCATCTCATAGTAGGGTAAGGGACTGAGGGGGAACAGAACTCAGGGTTCTGGAGGATGGGGAGGAAGGGAAGCGTGCTGGGAAAGTATTTCTGGCCTTCTCTAGACCACTCTAATGATGTTGGCAATGCCACAGGGGCTTCAGATTTGCAGGAACACTTTTTTTCCTGGAAATTTTTTAATATAAAAGAATCACATTTCTAATTCCATCTGTAATTCAAAAGTAAAAACTTGAGTCTAGGCCACTGAGGATAGGTCCAAAGGATTTAGGCAAACAGAGTTTTTAGTATAACGATGTTGTCATTTTTGTTGAAACACATTCGTACTTATTAAAGTATCAGATCATTTGTAGACGATGGACCAACCCAGAGAGACAAGGCCTGAGGCTGGATGATGCAGGGGTGCGGGGAGCGCACGGACTCAGCGCTTCTCACTGTGTGGCTGGACGGTGCAGGGGTGAGGCGGGGGGTCACAGACTCAGCGCCTCTCACTGTGTGTCTTGGATTCTGCCATGCAGGGGTGCGGGAGGCGCACGTACTCAGCGCTTCTCACTGTGTGGCTGGACGGTGCAGGGGTGTGGCGGGGGGGGGCGCAGACTCGGCGCCTCTCACTGTGTGTCGTGGATTCTGCCATGCAGGGGTGCGGGGGGGGGGTGCAGGCTCTTAGCACCTCTCACTGTGTGTCATGGATTCTGCCATGCAGGGGTGCGGGGGGGGCGCACAGACTCAGCGCCTCTCACTGTGTGTCCTGGATTCTGCCATGCAGGGGTGCGGGGGGGCACACGGACTCAGCGCCTCTCACTGTGTGTCGTGGACTCTGTCATGCTTAGTGTCATGGGTCCACTTGACTGCATTAAGGAATATCCACAGAACTGGCAAAGCATGATTTTGGGATATGTCTGTGAGGGCCTTTCCAGAGGAGATTGGCATTTAAGACAGGGCGGGCTGAGGGCCCAGGTGGAACAAAAAGGGAGAGGCAAAATATCATGCTCCCCACCCCTTCTCTCAGAGCTGAGGCAGACTCTCCTGCCTTTGGACTCCAGGATTTACACCCGTGACCCCAGGTTCTCAGGCCCATGATCTCAGACAGAGAGTTACACCATGGCCTTCCCTAGTCCCAAAGTTTTAGGCTTTGGACTGAGCTGTGGAAACTACATCCCCAGCCTGCAGAGTACCCATTCCACTGCTTCTCAGCCTCTGTGATTGCACAACCCAGTTCTCCTACTGAAATGTAGCTCATGTACATAAGGGATACACATACATACGTGCATAAATTTGTGTCCGCATACATATATATGTATATGTATATATATGCAAATATCTATCTACCGATAGATAGCTGGATAGATATGAATGTGTGTACCCTGTCTCTTTAGAGAACGTGAATACCGTGTTCCCGATGATTACAAAACTGTGGTTTCCAAAGAAAAAAGCAATCAGTCACACTATTGTATTTGTGTGCATTTCATACATGTGAACTGTTAGAATAGTTAGGAATGTATGGTAATCCCTTTGTGTTCTTGAAGTTTGCACAGTGCTGCAAGGATAGAGTCTGTCTTGATAACTTCAAGTGCTTTGTGTTCTCCTACACAGTTTTATGGTAGAGGTTAGCATGTATGTTGGTCAGGCGGGCATGTGTATTGTACTACTATGCTGGAGTAAAATCATTTTTAAAAAGTGACTCCATGGCTCATGTGTTCCACTGAGGTCTAAAACTAAGTCTGAAACTAAAACCTGGGGAAACAGCATAAAGACAACAGGTAAGAGTGAAAATACAGAAAGCAGATCCAATGGAACTCTTGGGCAGTGATCACCACTGAAGAATCCCACTGTCAGTGGCAGACGTGCTGGAACCGTCCTCAAAACTAGACAGCCTGGCCTGGAGGAAGTGGCCCTCATGGGATCTATTCTCCAAGACCAGTTAGGAAACAGTAAAGTGAGCATGGAGATGATCCTCATCCACACATGGTAAAAACCTTGAGCTTTTTGAGGCCAAGTTCAGATTAGACAAAATATGAGGCAAATGGTACAAAAATGATGATTTTGTTGTTAAAAGAAGAGAGGAGAACAACCCCACCCTCCAAAATCACACCTTTCAAGGTGAGAAAAAAAGAAAACAAAGGATCCCAGGCACCACTTTCTGCAGGTGCACTTGGATAAGCAGCCGGGAAAATCACAACAGGGGAAGTAGAAGGTGCTGCAGGCACTGTTTGCCACCAATGGCGTGACTGTGCATGGCATGGCACTGAAGGCAGCCTGAGTCAGGGAAGCTTCCAGGGTGTGAGCAGGTGCCTGTGCAGTTGTGTGCACACGTGTGTGCAGTTGTGTGCAGGTGCCTGTGCAGTTGTGTGCACACGTGTGTGCAGTTGTGTGCAGGTGCCGGTGCAGTTGTGCGCACACGTGTGTGTGCAGTTGTGTGCAGGTGCCGGTGCAGTTGTGTGCACACGTGTGTGTGCAGTTGAGCTGCGTCTCTGTTTTGCAGGTGAACGGAACCATGGAGGGCAGGAATGGGTGGTTCAATGTACATGAGAAGTGTTGATGGCCTTCAGATAGTTGAACACTATCACCGCAAGTCTAAGCCCTGAGATAGAATACTTTTAATTTAGTTCATAATTTTGTTGTGAACTGTGATGAGATTGACCAGTGCATTTGCAGGATTTGTGGTCTCATTGCACCTGAGCATAGCTACTCTGTGCCTGACACCAGTTCGGACCTGGGTCATTCACAAGGCCCCTCAATTGGCCACATGCTACTGACCCCAGGACCGTGAGCTGTGAATGTGGCCAGGGTGGTGGGCGCACAGGACCCTCTGAGCAACAACTGCATAAGGCGAAGCTTTAGCACAGGAAAATTCTCCGAAGTACAGAGGGAGAGGCTGGGGAACTATGGGACATGGGAGGCATTAAAATACGTCTGCGTTCGTTGATGGTGCTTGACGTTACTTTGAGCAGCTGCCTCCAGGGGTGTGGCTCAGCAACGTTTGGTTTCTTGAATCACCTGAACCTGGCATTCTAGGGTTGAAATATGAGTTTGAATTTGTGAGTTCAAGTAGCAGCGACTTTTTTTTAAGATCAAACTGTGACCCAAACACAGTAATTACTGGAGTTTACCTTTTCTAATACTTGGTAATTTTATCACACTGAAAAAATAAATTGATTACATAGTATTGGGAATCCTTCAGAACTTCAGGCAAATGCTGAAAAAGAGTATAAGAATGTTTTTATCAGAATCAAATGCAACCACACAATGGATTAAGATTTTATTCACTAGTATCTCTCAAAATGAAAGATAATTCCGCCTTCCAGGTATTGAGTCAAGTATATGCACCGAAAGTAACTGGCAGAGCAACTGTGGCCTTTGGTGAGAGGTGAGAAATCTTCCCATAATTTGGGGCCACATTCAAACCACGTGTTCAGAGTCACAAAAAGATTGATAGTCCCAACAATATATGGTATACGGTTAGAATGGTCAACTTGGTAGTTCTGAAAAAATAAGAAATGGACTGATTCAAGGCTGGAGCTCTGTTGTGAGCTGCCTAGAGGTGTCTTCGTAGGAGATTATGAACAAGAACATGGCACTCACTGATCCAAACTTTTAACTGTTCATTTAAAAGAAGTTTGCATTCAAATGAATGTATCAAACCTGGGATCTCAAAACAGAAAATGGTGAAGCGGAAAGAAACCACTTCTTGATGCCTCCTGCAATATGTCATTAAAGGTACAAGAATATTGGGGGAATTATACGGAGGGTTCACGAGCTACTGAAAACAGACGGGACACCATGCAACACAATCCTTTTAATAAACTCAAAATAAAGTAAGGAGTCACCGCAGCAAACCTAGGAGTGAATGCAGTTGCGAAAGGGGAAGCAAGTCATTCCCAGGGCCTCATCCAGGGACAAGAGGGCAGGGAAGACAACAGGGTTAGCAGGCAGAAACGGAGGAATAGAATATCTTTTGGGAGAAGGATTTAGACTCTAGTTTGACATCCTCTAAGAGAAATATTTGTCCGATGATGGTTTCCAAAGCTGGGAAGTTTTCTCAGCCAGCATCGGCAGTAGCCGACGGGCACAGTCCAAGTAGGAACTTTGAGAAACATTCACCAAGAGACAAGCAGCGACCTTGCAGCCCCCACGGGATTAGCAACTTCCAGGCTGCTCCCAGGCCCAGGCCTGAAGGAGGAGGTGGCAGGGTCAGCCAGAAAGAGTCAGAAAGAGTGAGGAGAGCAGGGTCATCAGCCTGCACAGGGGCCTTCCCAGCAGCAGCTGAGGTCTTTCCGCAAAGGATTCGAATGGCACTGGGGAGCTACAGGTGGGATGTGGGGGCCTCGTGTCCACTCTCCACCTGGCGCTCCCCACTGCCTGAAGCCAACCAGTGTTAAACAATTACTCAACAACGCTTGTTAAAGAATGGGAAGACTTTGTCCAGGACCATCTCCATAGGTACAGAAACCAAGGCAGTGGGATTTTGCAGTGACTGCGCTCAGCTCTGAATAGGAAAGGGCAAATGGGCATCTACAGCCAAGGGCAGGATGAGGGTCAGAGGGTGAAAAATGACTTAAGAGGAAACATCAGGGCTATGGGAGCTTCTGGCTAAAACAATCGAACATGATGCTTGCTGAGGACTGGCCGGGGAGGTCAATACGACCGAGGGACCAGCGGAGGAAGCGGATCCTGATCAGATATCATTGAGGGCGATCAGGTGCCTGAGGATTGGGGTTTCTTGAGAAACTCATTTAGCAGAGTTCTTTCCTAAAACTAGATTTTACAAGGAAATACACGGATGGGCCTAGGAGAAGTTTCAGGAGCACGACTAAAGTTTGGCCAAGCAAAGAAATTTTGTCACGAGAAGTCCTGGAACAAAGAAGCCTGATGATGTGATCGCCTTGGCTCAGGCCCTGACCCAGGGCAGCTATGGGGATCGAGGCTGGGACTGGAGATGCTCAAGAATGGAGCTAAGGGCTGGGCCTGGTGGCTCACGCCTGTAATCCCAGCACTTTGGGAGGCCGAGGTGGGTGGATCACGAGGTCAAGAGATCGAGACTGTCCTGGTCAACATGGTGAAACCCCGTCTCTACTAAAAATACAAAAAATTAGCTGGGCATGGTGGTGCGTGCCTGTAATCCCAGCTACTCGGGAGGCTGAGACAGGAGAATTGCCTGAACCCAGGAGGCGGAGGTTGCGGTGAGCCGAGATCGCGCCATTGCACTCCAGCCTGGGTAACAAGAGCGAAACTCCATCTCAAAAAAAAAAAAAAAAAGAATGGAGCTAAAATGCGCAGTAAAATGCCCAACTAACAGGAGGGGTAGGAGTTACTGGTGATTGATCCCACCATCAAAAATAATGGGAAAAGAAGAAAGAACAATGTGAAAAAGTGCAAGCTACACAGCCAGGTAAATCGTGTCACATTATATGCTAATGAAATGAATGCTTCCTGTTAAATGTAAGAAAACCCCTGTCTTTTGGAGCCGGCCAGAGGGAAGCTCTCCTTGAATGCCTTTCTCCCAGCCTGGGCCTTGGGAGCTTTGCTTTCCTCTGTGCCCCTCTTGGTGCCCAGTCACAGAGGTTTCCATGCACGTTTAAATGAAATGCCCCATCCTCATCGCTTTGCTCACGCAGGGGAGCCCCTGTCCTTGGCTGTCACCGCCGAAACACTTGTACCCACGCGTTCCATGGGGTCTGGCCTTGTTCCTAAGGCAGCCCCTTCCATTCTGGCCAATTCTACACCATCAGTGGGACAACATAGTGAATAACCCGAGTTCGCTCGACTGTGAAGCTTTCCGAGAATTTGACAAATTACAGCTCATGTGAAGAGAAACATAAAATCATTTTATTTTTCACTAATCCAGCGTCGCTCATCACCACCTGCCTATTGATTAGTAGGGAAAGAAGAATTCAGCTAACTAACCATCTGGCCATAAGCTTATTCAGACCTGGTGATTGAAACGATCTCTGTAGGTGGTTCAGTTCTCCTGGAGAATGTCCAGGTGCCCTGCCCTGCCTCTGCTTCCTTCCCAGGGGCCTGTGGAGGGGATGGTGGGATGACTGGGGCATTGGGCAGGCCCCTGGTGATGGTTGTGGCCTCCAGGACGTTGTGCCGTCTCTGCCTGTGAGCCAGCTCCATCGGCTGCCTGGATTCTGGTGCTAGTAGCCAGTGGATATGCCAGGCTGTCCCTGGCAGCTGCCTCCCGGGGTCTCCAACAGAAAAGTGAGCAGAACCCCACTTTTGAGGTCTCCAAACTTATATTGGTAATTAAGACAAAGATCTGTTCAATGTGCTCTCTGGCCTCCTCGCCCCATCTGAGCCTCAGAGCTGGTGAAAGTGTGGCATTTCCTTCCTCTCGCCCTGTGTTATCTTCTCTCCTGCCACAGAGATGGTCTGGCTTTGTCACAAGCAGGCGGGCCACCGCCCTCACAGCCAGGATGAGACCCTGGAGCTCCATTTGGAAGGCTAAGGGGAGGGACAATACATCCTTTCCCATGGCCATCGTCTGGCAAAGCTCTTGCCTGACCACCTTGCCTCCTGTGTGCACGACCAGAACTGGACATTACCCAGCCTTTTTACCCCTGGACAACATGACCCGCTTGCCCCATAGGCAGTTGGGAGCATTAAGCAGCTGTGGCAAAGGACAAGAAGAAGGCACAAGAATCGTTTTCAAGAGGCACCCTCCTTGCCGCTGAACCGGAAGAATGCCTGCCTCCTCTGTCGCATCGTTCCACTGCCCACCTTGCAGGCAGGTTCTGGGTTCATCCCTGAAGCTCTGGCTCCTACCACAGGCCCAGCAGATAGCAGGACTCGGGAATCAAGTAAGGATCAAGTGTGCAAATCTGCGATGCCCCCCCGCCCCCCACATCCTTATCTCCCCAGCTCCAAGGTCCTTGGAGTAGCTCCTTGGAGGTGAAGAACTGAAATCTCAGAAAGATTTCTGGACTCCCATGTTCATTTCAGCATCCCTCACAGTAGCCAAGATACAGGAACAACTAGTGTCTGCGAAATGTGGTTCATCCATGCAATGGACTATGATTCAGGGAAGAGAAGGAGACCCTGTATTTGCAGCAACATGGGCAGACTTGGAGGACATTATGCTGGCTGAAACAGGCCAGGCACAGAACAAATACTGCAGGATCGCACTTCTATGTGAAATCTAAAACAGTCAAGCTCTTTGAATCGGAGAGAATAGGGTTTACCAGATGCTGGGGGAGGGGAAATGGGGAGATGCTGGTCAGAGGGTTCCAAGTTCAATTATGCAGGATGAAAAAGTCCTAAGACCTCCTGTACAACACAGGATCTATAGTTAATGATATTGCACTGTACACTTAAAATTTTACTAAGGTAGTAGATCTTGTATTAAGTCTCCTTACCACAGAATTGTTTAATAATCAAAGAACTAAAACATAAAAATAAAGGAAGCAGGAGGAAACCTTCCCGAGTAGTGAAACGTAAGTTCTGGCCTTGATTGTGGTGAGGTGTTCACGGCTGTGCACTTATTCCGAACACATCACATTTTATACTTTAAATATGTGCAGCTTTTCATATGACAATCACGTTTTAATAAAGTGGTTTTAAAAACAAATAAAGTCAAGGGGAAGTCGCTGAAGTATCCTGGCAGAGAGTTCCAGTGTGCAGACACCAAGCAAAGCGGCTTCAACGCAGCCTGGACATGGAGCCCCGCAGGGATGCAGGAGGCTGAGGGTCCAGAAATTCAAACAGGCGATAGTCTAGACAAAGGGAGTTTTTTGCGTGTTCATTGGTAAGCCGTGAACGGAAGATTTTGTTATTGATTTAAAGAAAAAGAAAAGAAAAACCAAGATGCAAGCTTGCAATGGAGAGAGGGAAGCTGTCTCCACGAACCCCCGTGGTGGCTAATAATTAGGGGAGTGACATGTGGTGACTACTTGCCAGGAACTCTGATCCGAGTCTTGGTTTCGGTTTTGTTTGTTTGGTAGGCAACGCGGCTTCCACTCGCTGGCCCTCAGCAGCATCCCTCATTGCCGTAAGAGGCAGAACTGTCTCTTCACAGAACTGTTAGCATCACAGAAATTAGCATTAAGTGACACAACACGACATAAATAATACCGATGCTCACATCCACAAGAGATTAGCTCTATTAACCTTTGAGTGCGCTGGAAGCACTGCCCCTTTTTGACCCTCCCCACCCCCCGAAAGAAGCTAGGGATGTTTTCTTTCAAATACACAAACTCAAAGCACCTGCATTTAATTTTCGTCGGGAGCACCGTTTTCATTTCTGAGCTGCAAAACTTCCGTGCTCCTGGCCCCTACTATGTCAAAAATGCACAGTGGCAGATTGGCATATTGAGCTATTAATAATTTGCTATATGTGTTACAGATGTTGCATAAATGAACAGTGTTCTATCACTATTTCTTGACATTGGGGCCCTTGGGGTGGCAGGCTAAGACCCAGATCTGTCTACAACCTGCCTGTTCTGGAAAGAAAGGGAAAAAAAGTGGCCCCTTAGAGCAGAGCCACATCCCAGCTCGCAGAGCCAGTTTTTCAGATGTTCGCTCTTTCCTGTTTCCTGTTCTTCCACTCAGACCTCATCTGGCCGCGATGAAAAATGATGTGATGCAATTTTTTATTCTGCGCTTGACACTCTTATGGAAGGCAATGTGGTTCATCGATTCCAAACTCCAAAAAGGTCAAGAAATGAGGAACAACATTTTTTGGAAGCAGCCCAGGAAAAACTTTCAACTTGGACCACGTATACCCAGGAAGACAAAACTGCTAATTGTTACCCCTTCTGTTGCTATTAAGCTTCAGAGGAGCCCTGAGCATATGTTTCGTGAGCATGTACTTTTATATTAAAATGTTATTGAGCCACCAGGTGAAATGTATATTAAGTGTCTAGCTGAAAATGGACAGTAGGTTTAGATTTTGACAGCAAACAGCTGTAGGATTTCTTAAACTTAATTCGAATAATGAAATCAATAGGTTATGCTACAGTTTCAAGTTTCCCCAAACAAATTTATATGAAAAATGATATTAATTTATTTGAGATTACTCCAGCCAAGAAATAGATTTTTCTCTGTCACTTCTGAAGGGTAAGGGGGAGAAAAATCTGAACTATTACAAAAAATGTAGCTTGGATGGTTTAGAGATCTAATAAACAAAATGTGGCTTTTCAGTTTAGATTAATCACAATTGCCTTGTTTACCCGTTCTGTGGCTGCGATGATTTTTGAAATGCTAATAAATTAGGTCTCCTTTTTATCCCCCAAGTTGGGAGAATGGCCCTTTCCAAATGTAACGCATGTGTCGGCAGCATGCCCAAGTTTTTGTCTTTTATATACATTAAAAAGAAACAAATGCCACACAGCAGTGAGCCCCCTGTTGAATAATTCCAGTATGAGTAAATCCTGAAGGTTAGCAATCCAAGTTTAAGCCAAATGGTGCCAGATAAAAATTCCAATTTAGACACGGTTCCAATTCACACTGCTTTCAGCCCGTAACCTTCCCCGAATAGTGCAGCCAAAAGATTTAATAGTGTCACCGGTAGGGCACGCATAAATAGCAACTTTTATTGGTCACTATTTTGGAAATGTCAAAAGGGCTACAACATGGTTCTGGTTTGCATTCAGCCTTCGCTTTGCTCACCTAGCTGAATCTCGGAAAATGTTTTTTCACTGTAACATATTGTAATTCCACGTGAAAAAGCGTTTTCACTCATTAGACTTCTGATGTGGGACTTGGCAATGCATTTTCAGGTAGTGGCAAGGAATCCACATCCTCTCACTGAATCTCCCATGGGGATACAGTCTGTCCTGGTGGCCGTGGGACCCACACAGCCTTGCTCTCTCTAGAGGCTCATAGTCTAACAGAGAGGAGAGATTGGTAGCTGGGAGAGTTAATGCAGTGCCCACGGTAGGAGCAGGGTATTGGGGTTGAAGGGGACAAGGACGTGAGTCAGACTGAAGGCAGAGGGCCTGGCAGATGGTGGAAGAGGGAAGGGCATCTATGTGAGCTGGGGCCAGCATGGGCCAGAGGCTGAGGAGGGGTGGGGGGAGTGGTCGTTCTGTTCAACACATTGGTTCAGACCTCAAAAGTCACGTTCCAAAAGAAGTCCTCAGTCTGTGTGGTGTGTGCGCTGCTATCCACGATGATGTTTCCCTCTATTCGTGCATGTCCTCGGAGATGCTGTATGTCTGTTCCACCTTCTTCCGTGAAAGAAGATCTGCTCACCTCCAGGAACCATCGGGAGTCCAAGTGCGGTGCGTGCTCATTTGTTACGGCTGATACATTCTGCAAGGAGCATTTCAGGGCAGCAGGCCTCCCAGAGATGAAGCCCCAGCCCTGCACTTTCTGAGAAACAAAGGCAGTCTCAGAGGGGCCAGGTCCTGTCGCTCTAGGCCCTGCTATGTCCAGAAAGAGGCCAGCTGTTTACTCCAGACAAATGATTTCAATACCATGTTGGATGTGCTCCTCACTCAGATTCCTGTTCCCACTGCTCGGCGGCTCACTCAATCACCTTCACCGTGAAAAAGCTCTGGAGCCTGGATACCTGTGGGCACAGGTGAGGAGCGGGTGACAGGGCCATATGTGCCGTCCAGCTGGCCTGGGGGCACTGCACTCCCCTGGCTGAGTTTGCCTCCGAGGGCTGGGCTGACCTCGTCCTCTTGGCTGGCGTAAGGGATCCTCAGCTCTCTAACCTCAGGGCAGCTGGGCTGTGCTTGAGCGTGGAGGATGGGAGTGGAAAAACCCTCCCCCTTCAATCCTGGACAGAAACAATCCCCTGAAGACAAGCCCAACTACAAAACCAATCTAGAAGGAAAACCCGTCTTGTTTAAGGAAACTTGAGAGCTTTTTCCTATTGCAAAGCCAGCTCAATTCCTTCTCCTTTTCATTTATTGGTGACTTTAACAAATGTTTTAAACCAAATTTAGAACAGCTGGTTTTCCAGAAACTGCTGGAACATAAAGAAAATGCTTCGTTTGGTGCCATACCCAAATAAACAGGAGTTTAAGCCTCAAGCTCTGACGACGTCTGGCCTCTGGTGGCTCTGGTTACCGAAAAATTGGCCTTTGTTCAAGGCGGATGATGTATACCTTGCCAGACTGAAATACCTCTTGTGTATTTCACAATGAGTGCAATTGAATTAATAGATACTGCCTCTCAAAGACTCGGGTGATTTTCCTATAACAGACAATCACCACTGGTCAGAGGGATTTAAAATACTGTGGGTGTCACTTGTCCCGGCTTTCAGATAAGGTTAGAGCGCTTACGTGTTCTTTCCTGAAAAAAGAAAAAAACTCCCCTTCCTACACGGTAGTTGATGGGCTTTGCTTTTTAAAATCTGTGTCTGGATATACGTTCTTTTTTGTCTTTCTGCTGTATGACCCTTTGCTTTTTTCCTCATTACCTGAAACTTGCTTCCAGAATTAAAACAAAAAAACAGAAGCTTCCAAGATTGTCAACATTTTAACTCTGAAAGCGAATCCCAGACCTCTGAAACACCCGCTTCTTACTGCCAGAGAGGGTGAGCTATTCATCACTTCTGTTTTTTATTTAAAAAAAAAAAAGCTAGCATGCAATCAGAAGAGGGAAAGGATTTCCCCCAAACATGACTCTGATGGTTTAATTCTGGTTTCTATTCCCCTAGCAGCACTTACTTGTTAATATGCCAGATATCAGGGAGCGGGAATCACTGAAAACATGTTTATGAACGTATTAAATTCCACGTCGGGACCCAGGGCCAATGATCCCCCAGCCGTCAGGACCCAGGCTGCTAAATGAAGTCCACAGGCCACAGGCCAGGCCCACACCGCAGCAGCACGGAACAGGGGCTGGAGGTAAAGCACCAGTCAGAAGCCCAGCAGAGGCATTTAAAATGCCCACTTAAAATCAACACCGAAGTGTGAACTCACAGACTCCAGAGTCCCCGGCTTAGAAAATACAGACCGCGTGATGTAGCCTGGTGTAGGGACCCAGGGTTGCTGTGTTGGACCACATCTGTGGCTAGAGAGGTACCTGAGCAAAACTCAGAAACTGCCACCAGAATGCTGCCTTTGATGGCAGGGGACTGAAATGACTGCAGTAGGATGGGATTTCCCTGAGAAGTGTTGTTGTTTTACTAAAGCATAAAAGCAAATCTCTCTGAACCCAAATACCTTGTGCATTAATCCCTTCCCCTGCTGCTAATAGAGACCTATCCCAGACTGGGTAATTTGTAAAGGAAAAGAGGTTTAGTGGACTCACAGCTCCACATAGCTGGGGAGGCCTCACAATCAAGCTGGAAGGCAAAAGGCACATCTTACATGGAGGCAGGCAAGGAGAGCCATCTGAAAGGGGAAACCCCTTATGAAACCATCAGATCAGGTGAGACTTATTCACTAGTATGAGAACAATATGGGGGAACCACGCCCATTATTCTGTTATCTCCCACTGGGTCCCTTCCACAACATAACGGAATTCTGGGAGCTACAATTCAAGATGAGATCTGGGTGGGGAGAGAGCAAAACCATATCAGCTCGACTTTGTAAAGAGTCCACTACTTTGACATTTTAGCTTCTCTTAAGGAGCAACAACTTAGCTTGACTAACAGGTCTCTTTCACAGGGTGGTAAGGACTTCAATTTTGAGCAGAGCAGTTCTGTTTTCAAATGGGCACAAGTTACCCCCAGCACAGGTGAGAGGTTTGCCTTGGTGACCTGTACAGCCTCCCCTAAGTAAGGGACTCTGGCACATCTAGAGTTTATGCTTATTGACCTGGCTTAATCAGCTTAGTGCTCCCAAATGCCCCAGTTCAGAAGATCGGTCACAAGGTCACCCTGACCATGAGCCATCCCCATGTGTGCAGGAATACTTGGGCACTGGCTCACATACTGGGCTGGTGTTGGGCTGGGGACATGAACATGAGGACTGAATGAAAGGAAGAAACACTGGCTGTCTTCACTGGCAGTGGGAATGCAGGGCACTCAGCAGCTCGGGGTCCTTAGCTCTCTCAAGTTCTGCTGCTGGTGGAGTCTGAGGCGGTCACAGTTTTCAACTGGAAAACTGCATAAGCCACTTTAAAGGACTTTGAGTGGAATGTGGAAACCCAGACTCAAGATGCTCTTTGAGTCTAACTGCTGTGTCCTCAGGACCCTTACTGGAGCCAAGGAATGTGTGAGAAGTGCCTCTGGACCGAGCTAGAAGGAGGGTATGGAATCTGAGCTGTGTCTGCCTGAGGATAACCTGTTCCTGGCCTCTGAGTTCTGCGTGCTGCAGGGATACAACATACAGTGTCCAGGAACCAGTGGAAGGCAGCTGGGCTGAAGAGCTGGCCCTGATGGGTGAGCAGCCTCTCCAGGCAATTCCTGCAGCAACACTCAGGCTGGGCAAGAGCATGATCTGGACTTCAGGGACTGGCAAGCAGCCAGCTGGGACACCTCTTCTCCTTGGCTGGGGAATGATCGTGACCACCTGAAATAGAACATATTGGGACGCTTTTGGTGAGGTGAGATTCAGAAGCAGTCACGGTGCACCTCCTCTGTGCGAACCTGTTGGCTCTGTGCCACGTCCAGCTGCCTTCCATCCTTCTAGACGTGGTCAGCAGCAGTAACTGTGTGTACCCCGTTCTGGACACTCAACTCTGGACAAACAGGCTTTAATACTAAACAACAGGGCATAGGTTTGATAGTAATTTCAAACCCACCCACCCACAATGAGCAGTCACCACACTTTGATCAGATTTCTGTCGGCAAAATGTTGCCCCCATCATGAGTGTATGGATATGCTTTAAGTGGTTAGATGATAGATAGATAGATAGATAGATAGATAGATAGATAGATAGATAGATAGATAGTCAGACAGATAGATATTAGCAGATACGTCTTGTGTGGTATGCTTTAAAAAACAGGCGCAAAATACAAATTCTAAAGCCATGAGCTGCAAAAATTATAAACAGAAATTCGAATGTTTTCTTCCTGTAGCTCATTGAATCTTCTTCACATTCCACTTGGAGACTGCTGTTCCAGGGCACAGAGGGCTGAGTTCTGAGCTGTTCATTCCACTCTCAGTGTGACATTGGGAAGTTGCTGGTGCCCCCTGCCCCCTCTTTGGGCCTCAGTTTCCCTGTCTGTAAATTGAAGTGATTGAGGGGAGAGTAGATCTGGGGACTGAGACAGATAGGAAGATAGAAGAATAGAGGGAGGGAGGGAAAGCAGGAGAGGGAGAGAAGAGAGGGAGGTAGAAGCAAAGATAGAGAAAGAGAGAGAAGGCAGAACTGTAGAGATGAGACAGATAGTGATAGATAGATACATAGATAAACAATAGATAGATAGATAATAGATAAGCTCTAATTTTCAAGAACTAAGCTATCCAGCCAGCCCTATGTAGTACTTCCCAGCCATCAACAAAGATGCTGCTACCCCTACGTCCTTTGCGTCTGTGACCCCTGGGCCCCAGGCTACTATTTGCTCCTAGTTGGGGTATGGAGGACTTTCTTTCTTCCTTAGGCTCAGGGTTCTTGACTGAAACTGACTAAGCGGATCAGCTTTTTTCATCCCATAAAATTGTTCCTCAGACTCCTGGAGATTCAGTAAGCGGCTTCTGCATGCCCCAACCTGACCTTGGGACATTTATATATGAGGACATTCAATTCTTGCCCAAGAAGTGGGTGTGATACCATCACCATTTCGGTTTCACAGACAAAGACATGAGCTTCTGTGGGGTTAGAGGACTTGCTTAAGGCCACGTAGCCAGCAGGAGAAGGTGCTGCCTGCCCATCCTCTCCACACCTTGCCCCACTGTCCCTCAGATCTCTCTCTTTCCAGCTGCAGGTCAGAAGCGGAGGCATGGCCACTTGATTTATTCCTGCACTGCATATTGCAATGGCTGCAGGAAATGCTCAGATTCTGCTGGTGTTTGTGCCTTCCTCTAGGCTGTCAGCACTGCAGAGCAAAGCGCCATCCAGTTCCATTTGGGACCCTGCCCACTGCATACTGGAGAGACGGGATCCCAGATTTTGAAAGGGGCCAGTGAAGGTCACCACTCTCTGTCGGATTCTGCAAAAATGCAAGTTTCTTAAATTTCTCACTGGTTTGGAATAGGTCAGTTATTGAAGGTCTGAAATGGCTGAAGCGTCCAGCCTCCTTGCCAGCTGAGTCTGAAGCAGTTCTTAGTGCAGTTCATGCAGGAGAAAGTGTGTTCCTACACTGCTGCCACCCAGAGGCACTGCCCCGAGGAATCTGGGAGGACCCGGGCTTGCCCGGGACAGGGGCTGGCTCTTACCTTGCCTTGAAAACCTGGAGCCTAGCATAGTGCCTCTTGCAAAATAAGCAAATCAACACAGAGCATTATAAAAGACTGAAAGTAATACTAATGTTTTCCTTCAGTTTTACAGCTGAAATAAATATGAAATTCTATCAACGACTTGGCATTTTAGACATTGCAATTTGATGAAATGTTGCTGCCATGTTTTAAAAAGTTCCAGCTCTATAACAAAACATGCTTGAGCTTTTAGAACAATTGGAAGGTAGCAGTGAGGTCAAAGACACATGAAGTACAAACACTGACGTGTGTCAGCTATCCTCAGAGAACACAGTGATTCTGGGAACACATGGCCCACCTGTGATTTAACACATAATATTCGGAGAGCAGATGACCTGCTGGGCAGCCGCAGTCCCAGTACTGACTTTGAGTTGCATCACGAGAGCAAGTTGCCAACCTCGTCCGCCTGCCTGAGTGCCTACATTTACAAAAGATGGAGAAGAAGCCCCAAAGACTGTTTCCTCTCAAAGTCTCTGAAGCAGATCCTATGCCACTGGTCGATAGTTTCACGTGGTTGAGGCACTCACAGGGTGTTTGAGCTAACTCTGGACCAGCAAGGACTGCTCTTGTCTCTGGCTCTGTCACTATGAGGTCAGTGCTTAGTGTGGAATGTTCTAGATGCTCCATGTGGAAGAGACTCTGAGGCCTCAGAAATCTGGGTGTTTACCTGCAAAGGCCTTTTGGAAAAGATTGTTTTTTGTCCTCTCTTCATCTGTTTCATTACCAAATAACTCAAGATGTTCTGAATTTTGGTAAAGGATATTGAACGAGGTAATAAAGTCTTCTCCACTCAGTTTAAACTTGATTAAAGTAAAATGCCAAAGTGAGTGTGGGTCACATTGGGGTGTGCAGAATTCACAAAGGAAGTGGCTAAGAACAGATCCTACCAGTCTCGGACTTCCAGCTAGATTAAGAACAAAGAGATCGTAAATGGAGATAGAGCCAGGTACCTATGCTGTGCAGGCGTCCTGTGGGTGCTCTGCCCTCTGTTCCCCAAAGATGGGAAGGGGTGCCCAGTGAAAGGAGGCATCTCCATGGACTGCATGGACTCTGCAGCTACAGGAGGTGGACAGCTGCCCAGTCCTGCCTGGGAGAGCTCAGGGACCACTCAACCACAGGGCAGGGTGTGACCGAGAGAGCACACGTTGCTGCTGCCCAGCTGGGGAGTAATAGCTTTCCCTCCCCTCCACTGTAGTCAAAGTCTGGGAGTCAGCACCAGATGCAGAATCCTGGAAAGGATGGGAAGGGTTTCGACCTGGGATCCAAGAGCATCACTTAGCAGGAGCTCTGTCCTTACAGGCAGCAAAAGTCTGTGCTGGCGGACAACCAGAAAGTTGCAGGCTGAGCAGGGACCAGGAGCATGGAACTCTGGTGAAACAGGTGCTGTGCAGTGAGAACACTCTCCATCCGCATTTCAGAAACCATGAACCCATGGTGGGCTCTGTGTGTGTGTACAGGTGCAGGCATATAACATGTGCCATCTATATGTCTATGTCACATGGTGATATATCATACATACACAACTTGATAGAAAACCAAGAGAGCAAGAGTATGTGTGAATGTGTGTACATACATGCACATACATGTATACCTGTATATAATCAATAAATATGCGTTGTATACATCCATGTCACATCATGATACTGTACGTTATGGTTTGGCGCTGTGTCCCCACTCATATCTCATGTCAAATTGTAATCCCCACAGGTTGAAGGAGGGGCCTGTTGGAAGGGGATTGGATCATGAACACAGACTCCCCCGCTTGCTGTTCCTCTGATGGTGAGTTTAAACATGTGCAGCACTTCCAGCTTCCCTCTCTTCCTTCTGCCCCAGCAATGTAAGTCGTGCCAGCTTCGCCTTTGCCTTCTGCCATGACTGTAAGTTTCCTGAGGCCTCTCCAGCCATGCTTCCTGTGCAGCCTATGCAACTGTGAGCCAATAAACCTCTTTTCTTTATAAATTACCCAGTATCAGGTAGTTCTTTAAAGCAGTGTCAGAATTGACTTATACGCTTTACATGTTTTTTATAGGCAACATAGCAGGCATGTATGTGTATATACATATTTATTTGCATGTGTGTGCATGTTCACACACACATGTGCAGACACGCACACAAACTTTCAGACTAGCAATGCAGATTGAGAGTATTTAGACCTTCCGGCACCCATCCCTCTTATGGCAACTGAATCCCAATTACCTACAGATTCCCATCAAAGATACGGCTTCCTGAGGGAAGCTGTGATTCAATTAAAATGTGACATATGCTATATGACATGATCAATATGTGATGTGTAATATATATGCACACAAATATATTTATGTAATTCTCTTTAATAGATAATTAATATATGATTATATATATATAATTCTCATTAAAATGCATGCACCAGAGGAATGAATTTTGAGCTGAATTTCTAAGGAGAGGACTTGATATTACGCCTGAGAAGGGGAATTAATATTCTTTAAATGAGGAAAACGGCATACGTAAAACCATAGGGATTCAAAGGAATTTGCTAGATTTGAAAAACGGCAAATATTATCAATGTAAAAACAATCCTTATTAATTATCAAGGCTGCGTTTGGGAGTGAGCCAAGATGAGTCAGGCTAGAGGATTTTTGAGCTAAGAGTAAGTCACATCTAATGTAAACCCTGGGCTTGTGGGCACGTTACATTGCTTTTAACTATTTATTTTGAAAGAGTAATAGATTTATAGGAAGCTGAAAAGATAATTTAGAGAGATGCCTATGTCCTTCACACAGTTTTTGCCAATGGTAAAAGCTTACATAATTATAGTACAGAATGAAAACTGGAAAATTAACATTGGTACAATTAAGATTTTACCAGTTTTACATGCATTTCTCTCTCTCTCTCTCTCTCTCTCTCTCTCTCTCTCTCTCTCTCTCTGTGTGTGTGTGTGTGTGTGTGTGTATTTAGTGCTATAGAATTTTAGCTCCTGTGTCAATTGGTGGAATCACTGAGTCAAGGAATAAGACTGCCTTATCAACACAGGTGTCCCCTTTGTGCTACCCCTTCGCAGTCACACCCGTTTCCCTTCTCCTCCATCCCAAAACTTGCATCATTAATCATCTTCCATCTCTATCGTTGTTAGTTTAAGATTGTTCCGGGGGCTGGGCACGGTGGCTCATGCCTGTAATCCCAGCACTTTGAGAGGCCGAGGCAGGTACATCACGAGGCCAAGAGATAGAGACCATCCTGGTCATCATGGTGAAACGCCGTCTCTACTAAAAATACAAAAAATTAGCTGGACATGGTGGTGCATGCCTGTAATCCCAGCTACTTGGGAGGCTGAGGCAGGAGAATTGCCTGAACCCAGGAGGCGGAAGTTGCAGTGAGCCGAGATTGCACCATTGCACTCCAGCCTGGGTAACAAGAGTGAAACTCCATCTCAATTAAAAAAAAAAAGTGTTCCAGGAAGGGAATCATATAGAATGTAACTTTCTGATATTGGCTTTTTAATTCAGCATAGTGTCCTGAGAGCCACCTAGTTGTGTACAGTGATAATTTGCTCTTGCTTATTGCTGAGCTGTATTTCCACTATATGGATGTGGAGCATCCAAATCTGAACCCAGAACAACCCAAATCAACAACTTCAATGAATAAACATCTAAATTCCTTCAGACATTTGTTCATTGAAGTTGTTGATTTGGGGTGTTCTTGGTTCAGATTTTTGTTTGATGTAAGTTTTTATTTCTCTGGGCTATATGACCAGGAATGTAACTGATGGGTGGTATTCTACACACATGCTTGGCTTTTTAAGAGTGTCAAATGATTTTCCGGAGTGTTTATACCATTGGCATTCCCTAGACAACGTATAAGGGATCCAGTTTCTCTGTATCCTTGATAGTACTTGGTATTGTTACTTTTGTATTATTATTCTTTTTAGCACTTCTGGTAGATATGTAATTAGATCTCATTGTCATTCTAATTTGCACTTCCTTAATGGGAAAGAATCTTGAATATATTTTAATATGCTTCTTTGCCATCTATATATCCTCTGGTAAATGGTCTATCTTTTGTCCGTTTTCTAATGGAATTATTTATATTTACTGTTGAATTGTTTGTATTTACTGTTGAATTTTGAACATTCTTTCTATGCATCTTTCATTCATATACGTGGCCTGCAGGCTGGCAAGAATTCTCTCCCAGTATGCATCTCATTCTTTTTTTGTTTTTTTTTTTTGTTTTCCCATTATCTTAATGTGGTCATTTGCAGAGAAAAAGTTTTCAATTTTGAAGTTTAATTTCTCAAAATTTTCATTTATGGATGATGTTTTTACTGTAACATATAAAAATATTTTTTCCCTAGTCCTTTCCTTGAGTCTAGAGAAATCCAGATTTTCTTGGATCTTTTTTTCCTTTGGTCTGTGTTTGCTGACATTTATGTTTTGCACACTTCTCCAGTCAGTGTCTTATTCGAGATATAAAGGAGGCAAAAGAGAAACCCAGGGGGTCGACACTATGCTGTTTCTAAGGCCCAGGTCCCCTAGCTCACTGCGGTCTTCCTTCCACCATCCATCAACATATGTTTATTTTATACAGGAAGTCTGGGATTGTTCGCCATTCTTAGTGGGGGTGTTAGGGAGAAATTTGTCTATTTCGTCTTGTCTGGAAACAGAAGTTGGTCCATAGTATTTTGATTCTTCTGTTTTGTCCACATATTTTTCATTCTGGGAATCCTGTGATAACAGTTTACGAGCATAAATATTTCAAACAAATTTTATCAGTATTGGGTTTTGTGAATATTTTCTGTAGCAAATCCAATTAAATCCATGTCAAATGAAATAAGAAACACTTGAAATATTTAATTGCCACATAGAAACTTGGTCAAGGAACTATTTTACCAAAACAATTTTCATCAAGATCCATTTTCCCAAGTAAGTTTTGTAGTTGAGTTTTGATTCGTTGATCAGTATTTTGTCTACATACCATTTATCAAATTTAGCCTTGCCAATTTTATACTTTCTATGGGGGTCATAGTAGTTTTTAACTCTAATATTTTCTAGATCAGTTTTTACGGATTTGAAAGTTCCAAGAAATTGACTCTTCCGACAGCTTTATAGCAAGCATTTTAACGATTGTTGCTTTTATTTTGTACTGATTTGATTCTGCCACAATAAATTATCATGAAGGGAGAATCACGTATTGGTTTCTGGTGTTCGTTTCTTAGCAAATCCTTAAGAAAAAATGCTTCCCCTGTATTATCCAAGATGGCTGCATTGTTTAGGACTGGACAGCCTTTCTCTCAGGATGTACATGTATTTTTAACAACCTCCAGAAGTTCCATTGTCTCCCCAGAACTCCTGGGCACCCTCTGGAAAGTCTACCCAGGTCTGAGTGTGCGAGGAGCTGAGGGCTCAAGGAGAAGCCAGCTGCAAAGATGCTGCTGCCAGTGCCTGAGAGCAAAGAGGCGGTGAAGGCAGGAGAGGGCTGGTCTGGAAGTCAGCTGGGAAGGAGCTACCCATGGTGGCCACAGCGCAGGAGTCAGGGGAAAGAAGTGGGCAGACGCACCGAGGGGCCAGCATGATGGACACTCCTTTGATAACATGAGGACATCCAAGTTTGTACAGTCACTTTTCCTTAACCCATCTCCTCCCCCGAGCATCTCAGTGAGTTTCACAGGAGGCTTCCACTTTGCCATACCTGTCCTTGTCCCATGGCACTGTCAGGAGTGTGCCGCTTACTGCCTTCTCATCCTGACAATGCCTTCTGTCAGCAGTGACATGGCAGCTTCAAGAGGAACAGACTGCGAAGGCAGAGCCAGGTGCTTCCCTGGGCTCCCCTCGTCCCTGGCTCCCTCAGGGACGGAGGTTTCTATCCAGCACGTTGCCTCCTAGCCATGGTCAGCAGGGCTGCTGGAGCTCCTCTGGAGTCAGGCTGGGTTGAGGTGTCTCTTTCGGGATGACTGGGGCCAAGGAAGACAAGAGCATCCTTCGGAGCAAAAGGGACAGACACAGCCAGCAGCACTTGGGTTCAAAGCAGCACCACCTGTGACCCTGCTTTCTAGTCGGCTGGGTCGGGAGCATACCCAACCAAGTCTCCAGACCAGAAACTTCTGTCGCCCTCTGCCTAAAGCCCTTCCCTGGTCAATGTCCAAGTCTACAGATCTGTCTGAGACTTGGGGTCTTCTGCTCCAGCCTGCAGCCTCCTGGCTTCAGGAACTCGCCACTTTCTCCCTGGGTTTTCTCTCCGTCCAGGCCTGTGACCTCACCCGTTTTACCCTTTTCCGTCTGCCAGTGGAGAGTCCCCAGACAGAAATCTGGATGTGTTGCCACCATAGCTCAGCAGCCCCGGTGGTTCCCCATTGCCCAAGAAGGAACTCAGAGGATGAGGTTCAAACTGCTAAGACTGACTAAGGTCACCCAAAAGTCCCCAGATGTCCAGCTTCTTGAAGTCTCCCTTTTGCTTTAAGTTTAAAAAAAAAATTCAGGACTTAAATGTTGCATAAAGCCCAGTTTCCTTCCTGAGGGCTCCCAGGGGTCCCGAGGGAGGCTGACATTTCCTGTCCATCTTTCACTCTTCACTGTGTTCCAGACCTTGAACATGGTCCTTCTCGCTGCTGCAGGTTATGGGCCTGCACAGCCCCTAAATGCACAGGAGCATTGGGATGCAGCATCTAAGGCGTTTGAGTGAAGATTTAGGGATGAGATAAAGCAATGGTAATTGTAAAAAAGGAAAAACCAGACTTAACATTATACATCTGGCTCCAGCATCGTAAGATTCTCTATCCATCTGTGTCCTTTTCTGGCAAGTCCCATGCCTGGAAGGGACAGATGATGAGGTGGAGGCAGCAACGTGGGACCTTGTGTTGGCAGAGTGCATGAAACTGTTTATTGGGGTGACATGAAACTGACTTCAGGATGGAGAGACTGGAGAGTGGAGACAGGCTGTGCTAGAAATCCGAACCCTGAGGGCAGGTTCCAGGTGCTAAGTTGCCTGGCAGCGTGCCTCATTTATGTTTCTCTAACCTCCATTTCCTTATCTGAGAAATGGGAATAATAACCCTGGCCTTACTGACTTCCCAGAGTTATGAGAATCAAATGAGAAAATACAGGCAGCTGTACAAATATAAAAGTGGAGGATCGTATTCACCAATTCCTTAAGGAAATGGGGCCAGAGTTGAAGGGCAGGCCAGACCCCCGTCCACGCAGACTTTACAGTTCAATCCCAAGACCACAACGTGTCTAAAACATTATGAATTTAGGAAATGCCTTTTCAGTGTGGTGAAGAAAATAGGAGGACCCTGGCAGCGGTAAAGCCCAGAAGAGCTGCAGCCGCTTCCGATGAAAAGCAAACCACCTGAGCTTCCCGTGGCCCAGACGCTGGAAACATCCACAGCACGGAAGACAACAACTGCCTCTGGGCGTTCACAGCCTGGGGCAATTGGAAGACTTTACTAGGACCCAGAACACCTACTTAACCTGGAGCATGAAGCATCGTTGCGTGGGTAACCAGGAAGGAATCTCTCCTCGCTCCCTTCTGGCCTGCTGGGGGGTCCCACTGTGGATAAATGCACCCAGAAACCTCAGGAGAGGAGCTGTAGGGGGTCAGCGAATCGCATGTTTTCAGGATGACCCCTAGACCTGTGGTTGGCGACATCAGAGACCCGCTGGCTGGCTGCAGCAGCCTTGGGCAAAAACAAATACCACCCACCACAGCCATACCCAGCAAATGGAGCAGTGGGAGGCTGTAGAGCTGGAGCTACAGGCTGTTCCTGAGGGACAGGGACAGGCTCCACAGCCACCATGTGATCCACAGCCACAGGACCCAGGACCCTGCCATGGTCCCAAAACAGCTGAGCTATGGAGCCTGTCTCTGAAGGGAGCCCTTCCTGGAGAGAGGAGAGACGTGCCTCCTTCCTGGCGCACCTGGTGTGCTCAAGGTGCCCAGTACCTCTTTTTCCTATGACTCCATGTCAACGAAGAAGGTTGACGTGCTGCCAAGGCCCACGGGATCATTCTCCACCAGGCTGAACAGCAGGAAGGCCAACTTGAACCCTGACAACGTCATAAGAGTTTCTTACAGACATGCATCCAGGTTCCAGATAAGGTCTCCTTCCTACTGGGAATGTGTATTAGCGGCCTGCTGAGGACCTGGAGATTGTTTCTTAGAGAGCAGCTTGGGATGTACGGGGTGTGTCCCTGTTCCAGTCCAGAAACACCTTGGGTGGGGGTGATGATGCCCCCAAGCTACTCATCTGTAGCAGCCTCCCCGCATCCTGAGGCTCTGAGCAGAGCTTGTTCTGGGCTGTGTCTCTGTGCCACCATCCCAGCCACTGCCTGTGGCTCCGGGAGACGACAGTGGCAAAGATGAATGCCGGATAAAAATAGCAGGCTCGGGAACAGACTCCATTAAGCATTCGATTGTCTTTGCCCCAAATGATATTCCTGGGAATTTTGCTTCAAATCATTTTGCACTATGTTTTAAAGCAAAAACAAAAACAAACCTGAAATTCATCCCAACCGATGGCTACTGGCAGACATCTGTGCTTTAATTCTGTATCAAAGAAAAGGGCTTGAATTCTAAATGGCTTTGCAGTTGGCTTTATTTACAATCAGTTTTAAAATGGGGATGTTTTGTTCCCAAATATGAATGAACTACTTAGAGCCTGAAAAATTGGAAACAAAAACCAAATCGCCTGTGATCTTCATTGCAGAGTCTGGCAGGGTCGTAGTACAGGTTGCCTTTCAATCCAAGGAAAATGTGTTCCAATTAGGATCAGCCATATGCATGTTTTAGGGCCTTTTGAACTCTGGGCCCTTCCCTGCCCTCTCGTTCTCACACCCACTCACGTTCCCATCTCCATATTAAAGTGAGACTTTCAGAAACTGTTCAAGGAGAAGTAGCTTTTCTTGTAGAAACCATCATCCTCTTTGTTCTTGTGAAGTTTCGGGTGAGCCTGATTGAAAGGAAGGGTGCAGAAACGGCCACCCACGTTGTTCTGGAACAGAGAACCCAGAAGTCCCCATGGCTTGTGTCTAAGTCAGCGACCACCCTAGTTTTCCCTCTACTCTTGGAGGGTCTGCCTAGAGGAATGGCTGCATTCTGCCTCCAGCACCTCCTCTTCCAAGGGGCTCCCCTTTCCTCATCTTTTCTGTCTTTGTGCTTTTGCCACAGGCTGGCCTTGTCCTCTCTCTCCAGCCTGGAGGGCAGGTTCAAAGACTTTCTCTTTCCATTTCACTTAGCAAGAACATGTCTTAAAAGTTTAACACATATTCACGCCTCTCCAGAACAATTAAATTCGCTGTTGGGAAAGTGTCCCCCACAAGCTAGAAGGGACCAAGATTCAAGTTAAAATCTATACACTTCTCGTAGCAATTAAATGGGGTAACTGAGAACTAGGTGGGTGTTTTTTCTTCCAGATTGAGAGGGTGTTGACCCCACGGCTGACCTGGGAAGAACCAAGGCCTGGGACCAGGAGCCTCTTGTGACGCACTGCCATTGAGCTTCTTTGGACCTCAGTCTCCTCATCTTTAAGAGAGGCTAGACACACCCATCAGCCCTTCTCTCAAGCCAGTTAGAGGACTGAAAATGCCTCACCTTTCTCACTGTCCCTATTCTTTACAATATTAGAAATGATCTGAAGACAAATGGGAAATTTACTGACGGTCAAACCAACCACCTCTTTCCAACATTTGAACAAAGACCTTGTGCTATCATCACTTCTGCAAGCTTCTCTCTGCAGACGGGGAAGCCCCAACCTAACCTCACAGGATATTTTAGCTTTATCCACTGCAAAAGAAGGCCTCAAACCAGGCAGTCATTCATTGGAACTCCCTTAATTCCTCTGCACAGCTGAAGCAATGCCTTCATTTCTGAAGAGGTGCAGAGTCTGAAGCCTGGAGAGTGTGAGTAGCTCACCCAAGGTCATGCAGCTGGTCAGTTGCAGGGGAGGAAGTTATAAGAGGTCAGCCCAGCTCACGTGAGCCTCTCACAGGCAGAAGATTATATATCAGCACTGAGGCTGGGTGTGGAGCTCCCTGACTGACATGTTACAAGGACAGGTGTGAGGGTCTGAGTCCCATCGCCTGTCAGGGAGCAGAATGAGGGTTCTGTCCTTCTCCTTCCTAATTTGTTTTATCCTCACTGTCACCTTCTGGGGACGGTCTGAACTTCCACAGCACCCTCCTGCCTTCCACCTGTCTTTTAAGACTCTTTCGGTATTTAGGTTGGAGCATCTTCTGCTGTTCAACAACTGGGAATAAGTATGAGCATTCCAAGGGAGTGGTTTCCATGGCAACAACAACCTCATGGAAGGTTTCGGAACTTTTACCTCCTACTCATAGTACTGCAGCAACTCAGAAAGCATAAGGCATAAAGATGAGTGCTAATTATCTGACCTGAATTTGCTGTGGTGGGCAGAAGAAAGAAGAGTGCAATGCAGTCTGGCAGGCATTCCTCATTGGCACAGGTTCAAATTACTTTCTGGAAGTGAATCATTGTCAGATTATTATAATTTTCTGTTAGAGATGGCACCAGGCATCAAACAGAGGTGTACTGTGGAAGGCTCTGCCTTGTGACTTTGAGGGTGCAGAGTTGTTTTCTGGCACTGCCTTTTGGTCAACTTGGCAGAAATAATGATCATGTTGGTTAGGCTGTCTCTATCCCTCTGTTGTCTCTGGAGTAGCAGAATAGCCCGTGATAATCAGTTAGAACTGAAACATAGATCATTGAAATCCTAAACACTTGGTCTTAGATTTCTGAGTGCTGAGGCTGACGAGGTGGATGGACTTTATCTCATGAGATGAAGAGTCCATTAGTCCACTTCTAGGATAATGGAATATACATTCCAAATGAACCTCAGAGTGGCTATGAAAAGCCATATCAAGAGATTCTCTCTTGTTCAAGATGCTTCTGGAAAACACTACCTATGAAAACAAATTATCCTCTTTCATTACTTTGGAGCCCGTAGGGTGGTCATCTCATATACCCGGGACCAAAGCCAAGTGCTGTCTGAACATGGCATAGAATGGAAGCTACAGGCACAGACCCTAGACCAGAGGACTCCCACAGAGCAGCCTTGGCCAAGGTGCCTGACCTAGACTTCCTCATCTGCAAAATGAAGATAATAATATGACCCTCCTCATAACATTTCAAAGAAAATCACATATAAATTTTCATCCTATAATAATGGTAGAAAATCTTGCCTTTTATAAGCATTAAATAAAAATTTGACACAGGCCAAATGCAGTGGCTCAGGCCTGTAATCCCAACACTTTGGGAGGCCAAGGCAGGAGGATTGCTTAAAGACCAGCCAGGGCAACATAGTGAGATCCCATCTCTACAGATAATTTAAAAATTGGCCGGGCATGGTAGCACATGCCTGTGACCCCAGCTACTCAAGAAACCAAGGCGAGAGGATTGCCTGAGCCCAGGAGGTCAAGGCTACAGGGAGCTATGATGGTGCCACTGCACTCCAGCCTGGGCAACAGAGTGAGACACCATTTTAAAAAAGTAAAAGGAAAATTGACAAAGATTGACATAGAGGTCCAGGGAGTAGCATTTCTTTAGTAAAGAAAGAATTGCAGTTTGGCTGCTCTGAATCAGGACAGCCCAAAATGTATCCTGTAAGACAAGCACAGGGGACGTTTCTTACACGAAATTTCTACACAGAGTTGGTTCTGAGGGTAGTTCATTGGCTGGGAAGAAATCCTAAATGGCAAACCCATTCTCATTGGTTAGTTAATTAGGGCACTCCCAGCTGAGAGATGCTGAAGGCCAAGGAATCCTGACTTGAGTCTTTTTTCAGGTATACTTGAACTGTCTGTGGTTTGACCCTCAGCAGTTGTGAGTGCACTCCTCCCACAATCCCTGAGTCCACTGTAGGAAACCTTAGCCTTAGTTATTCCTTTTCTTCCACATAAGGCATTTCTTTTAATCTATACTTTTTAGCTTGAAATTTCACGTTGGAAATAATTTATCATCAAGAAGTGAACGTGAAGACAGACGCTGATTTCATTTACGTGTTTAGACTCCACTCTAAAAAGCTGTAGCATCAGTGACACGCATTCTTACAGGCTATGTTGCCATCACAGTGTATTTACTATAACACGATCGTGACATTATTCACCATAAAAGGGCACTTGTACAAAACAATTTGGGTTAAAATCAGATGCTTAGAAATGTGGCAACGTGTCTGCCTTCCCTGGACCTTTCCTCACTGAACTTTTATTGTTGCTTGAGGATGTCCTTTCACTTTGGCATTTAAATGGTCTCCCATTGCTTCCTGGTTCCGTCTTTTCCAGTGAGATGTGAGAATCATTGAAGGCATGGATTCTCACTGATTTGTCTTTTATGCACTTTCATTTATTCAACAGATATTGCCAGACCCAGCATTTGTGCCTTCTCAAATTCTCTTGTCCATACCTCGTGACCCGGGTCCTTGGGCTACTTCCTGACCCTCATCATTCCCATGGTCATGTGGGTTTTGCAGGCAATGCTGTCCAGCCATCTGGGACAGTCACATCCAGTGGACAAGCCTTGAACTTCAGGGTTTGCAATCTGGCTTCTTCAAGTGATGAAACCCAGAAGTGAAGAGGTGTTAATTTTACACTGGGAGCCTTTTGACCTATAGGAGAATTAGACAGGGGATGAGGAATGTAAGGGTTCATTCTCACACTGACATAAAGATACTACCTAAGACTGGGTAATTTATAAAGAAAGGAGGTTTATTGACTCACAGTTCTTCATGGCTGGGAGGCCTCAGGAAACTTACAATCATGGCAGAAGGTGTAAAGGGGAAGCAAGGCGCATCCTACATGGAGGCAGGAGAGAGAGAGAGAAGGGGAAAGCGCCAGACACTTATCAAACAACCAGATCTTCTGAGAACTCCCTCACTATCACGAAAATGACATGAGAAACCACCCCTATGATCCAATCACCTCCCACTAGGTCCCTCCCTTGACATGTAAGAATTAAAATTTGAAATGGGATTTGGGAGGGAACACAGAGCCAAACCATATAAAAGAAACAAGTACCTATCCATTGCTGCGTTCAGTGGATTACTCTGTGCATAGCTTTTCCTTTAAGCTGTCAGGTGACCTCCTGTCTGGGAGAGTCACCTGTCAAGCTTAGAGTTCACTGAAAGCAGGCCGGGGTGTAACACATCACCTTGGTTTTGCTTACCACCTGCCTCTAATTTAATTCTCTCTTCCCTCACTCTTGCTGCCCTGGGATTTCACTTTTCTGTGAAACATTGGCACTCAAGTCTTGCTTCAAAAGTTCTAAGCAAACGTACATATGTTGCAGGAGCTCTAAGCCTTGGGGTAAATGGGTCAACAAGAAAGGCAGGACCTGTGCTCCAGTGAAGCCTACATCTTCAAGGATAGATAACAGACTTTCTGGAGTTAATGCAAGCTGGCATGTATTACAGCTAATGCAAAAAGATAGCTGATTTTAAGTGGCTGAAGAGAAATTAAGAGACAAAAGAGAATGTCAGGTTTCTAGTATTTTGACAACTGATTTTCAGCATCAAGTAATCAAGTTATGTTGTGAGGTGATGGATGGTGCCAAGGAAACCACAGCAGGCTCCTGACTGGGGTCCTACAAGGGAGGAGTTTGCATGACTCACTGTGGCTGTGGGAAGATGCCCTGGGCCATCCCCCTCCAAATGGGACTTACAGGCAAATTTTAGAGCTAACTCAGAGGTTATTTGGAAAGCTGAGATGGAGCTATCTGTGCCCCTTGCCCAACTCCTATAACATGCACAGACACGCCCATGCACACACACAACACAGGCACTTGATGTCATGTATTCATCCAGTGCTATGGGAGGCCTGTCGATCAATGCACCATGAGTCATCTTTGTGGCTACAATCCTTTGTAGACATAGTAGCCAGGGAAAGGGAGCTGCATACTGGAAGGAGCTTCAAGTTCCAGCCACCCTCAGCCTACTGGGAGCAGAGGGCTTGGATCACCAAGGCATTTATCTGCAGGCACACAAAAGACATGCCCTCATGACCTCAGCTAGCTCAGCCAGCTTCTCCTCCATCGATGTCATGCAGGAGCACCCCAGGGCCTTCTCACCCAGTCCGCAACTCAGTATCAGCACCCACAACTACCAAAGCTTGCTTCCAGGGATGCTTGGGTGGAGGTGGAGAGACAGAAAGAGTCATTTCTCCATTGATGACAAACACACAGCTTGAAGTCATTTCAGACCCTGCCCAGCAGTACCCTTCTGTGATATGCAGTCAAAGAGGCCTGCCCTACCCAGAGAAGCCACCGGGCCGCCAAGCTCGCAGGAGCAACCACTGCTTTACCAATTAGTGAGACTCTGCAGACCCAACAAATCATGAGGTAGAAATGCCTGCATGGGAAGGTCTTAACCTTTTAGGTTGACATTAAATTGGAAGAAACTGCTCGCGGTAGAAATGATTACTGCTGATAATGAATACAATTAAGCATAAAAGAATCTTTATAACTCTGGTACCATTTGTGCACTTAGAAATCGGCTCATATTTTTCCCTTCACAGATGTTACAATAATGGTGTCAACACTTTTATTTCTTTGTCCATAAGCTGAAAATTATGGCTGTTTCATAAATTGCTAACGTGCTCGGAAGATGGAGGCCCAGCTGCAGGGCACACGAGTTCAGACTTCTGCTCCAGCTTCGTGTTTCACAATGACCTCAGTTTCCTGTGCCGAATGGGAACCGATGCGAGTAAGTACTTGTAAAACTGTTTTTGAAGAGTGAAGTTATGAAGAGGTGCTGCGTGTCAAACATCTGCTTCGTCCATTACACTCAACTAGGAGCTGGGAATGTACAGTAGGGGCAGGATACGTCAATAAATAAAAGTTCTCCTGTGAGCACACTTTCTAAGTGTGTGCCAATTTGAACCACGAAAAAAAAGAGACACTAAACTATAAAAAAAAAGTTGTTTTGCTCACTCTGCCAGAGCTGGCGTGGGCAACAATCACAATAATCCGATTTTCTTTATGTAAGTGATGGCTTTCTTTGTCAAATCATACACAG
Organism: Leontopithecus rosalia; assembly: GCA_028533165.1. Classification (NCBI taxonomy): domain Eukaryota; kingdom Metazoa; phylum Chordata; class Mammalia; order Primates; family Cebidae; genus Leontopithecus; species Leontopithecus rosalia. Next base: position 4,181,408 of record CM052660.1, read on the forward strand.
CGTTCCATGGTTGATTTGTGTCATTTAGAGGCTACATACGAGGGTCCCATTCCTTTGAAATGCCATGTTCATTTTCTGCGATAATATAATCTTTAAAATACTTTGAAGATATAATCCTCAAAAGACGAGAAAGGTGGAAGAAAATAAAGTGTCATTAAAGCTAAGTGTGTAGGCTGCAGATGGCATCAATACTCCAATAGTTATTTATTATCTGGAATTCAATACTGTTAATTATGTTAGGTTATGTCACCGTACGTGGAACACGAAGTTTCTCAAAACTGACCTAATGCATTCATGAGAGAACAGTATGTAGAAATTGAATGGAGTTTTGACGTTTTTTTAAGTGGATTGCTGCAGCTTCCTCATCTAAATAAGTGGTTTAGGTAGAAGGCATTCCCCACCCCTTCTCACACACATGCGCAACCACCAAGGCCCATCTAAAGCCAGGCACGTCCACGTGGCAGGACGACCGAGTCAGGAAATTGGAAATGGAATGCTCAGTAATCCTCACAGCCTTTCCCCTTGTCCCGTTCACATCATATATCAGAGACGGTGCAGATTGTTTATAAGCTCACATCATTCCTGGTACCAGAGGCCAGGTCTCTGTGCTGGGTGGGGTTTGACCCGGCAATGCGAACCACGTGCAAGGCTGTGTGTGCAGCTAGGAGCAGACAGGGAGTGTACAGCTTGCAACTGGGGAATTCGGAATGTGCCCTGCAGAATCACACCTAAACTCCCTCTGGGACAGACCAGGTGCCTGACCCATCTTTGTTAGAGGGTGCAGAGAGGATGGAAGGCACAACGGCATCTCTTCCTGGGTGGTACTTGGGGTGCTCCTATCCTAGAGCAGCCATCACCCTCAACCCACAGTCCTGGGAAATGTAACTATAAATACTTCATGGGCCAAAGACTCTGTATGTTTGCTGAATTTCCCCTAAATAAATAAGCGACCATGGATAAATTATGTCTCTTCACCTCAGTTTCTCTTATGCATAAAATGAATCAGGTAATGCTGATAGACAAGAACGGAATTCAATATTTGCAACCCCTTTTAAAAATTCTGATACTAATCTAAGATGATAAATTAGAAAGCTTATTCACATTATGCAAAATTATTCAAAACAGATGGTGAAGTCAATTTAAAGGCTACTTTTTTTTTCTATTTCTAAGAACAAATGCTGTTACAGAGAAGCAAAAGAGTAGATTTTTAATCTGTTTGCCCTTTGAAATGACCATCCACAACCTCCCTCCAAGTACCTGTGCCCTCTGATTGGGGTCCTGGGAGCTGGCTTTATGAGTTAGAGGCTGTTTGCACTGTCACCAGACTATGCAGAAAGCCACGTGCCTTTCTAGTTTCTAATTGGCTTGTTAAGCAAAGTGAGCATTCAATAAATATTTGGCTTCAAAGTCATTGTTCTTAACCACTACACTCAAGTGAGATTTGCTCATTCAGGCAAGCCTGGGTTTGAACCTCAACTCTACCATTTACTAGCTGGGTGACCTGGTCAAGCAAAGTAGAACATCCCCACACCTCGTATTCTTCATCCCTAAAACAAGGGTAATTGTGCCTAGAGGGCTTCTGGGAGGATGAATGAGTCAATGCAGAGTTATGAGCACCGTGCCTGGAATGTGGGAGGCACTCTCCAGCAGTACCTATTACTATTACTGTTATTTTTAATATTTGAATGATGAAATAATAAAAGATTTCCTGCCCATTTCCCACTCTGTGCTTTATCCACCTACCTTGGTGTACTTGTAGTCAAACCAGTGTGCTACAAATAAAGAGAGATATGAAGCTTACCCTGTGAGAGCTGTGCGGTGCTGGGATTTTATCTGAGTCACTGCTATGTGTTATTAATTACCCTCAAGTTATTAATATCACGTTCATCCACTGCATCCCATTTAAGCAGTTGGAGCACAGAGCAAAATCTACAAACACAACACTTCATAAGGAAAGTTGGGTGAATGCTTGTGAATTAATAAGGAAGAAAGCGTACAAGGAAGCTGAATTGAATCGATTTCTTCCAAAGTTAGGAAGGCGCAGAAAAAAACTCAAATAGTCCCAGATGCTCAAAAAGTGACTGAATAATCCCTGATGTTTGCACACGTGAAACCAGGTGCTTCTGCTGTGACATTTATTAGAATCCCACACACACATCCAAAGATTCACATACACAAAATCCGAGTGCCTCCACCACCACCATGAACTGTAAGTTGCTGGGAAGGCAGTATTAATGGGTACTTTTTAATAATATTGTGAAGTTTAAATCTCTAACCATAATTGTGAATTTGTTCATTTTTCCTTTTAGTTTTGGCTGGTTTTGTTTATGTATTTTGAAGCTCTGTTATTAAGTTCATACACATTTTGTAAAGTTTGGTCTTCTTGATAAAGTCACCTCTTTATTATTGTTTAATGCTTATATTTGTCTCTGGTAATATTCCTCACCCAAATCTACTTTATGTGATGCTAAAATAGCCACTCCAGCCTCTTTTTAAAAATTAGTGTTTCTTGGTTTCTCTTTTTTCATTCTTTTATTTTTAAGTGGTATGTGTCTTATTTGAAGTAAGTTTCTTGCAGATAGGATATTATTAGGTCTTGTTTTTATGTCTAGTCAGATTATAACTGCCATTTACTTGGGGTGCACAAATCATTTATATTTATTGTAATTCCTGATGCGATTGTGTTTTGATACATCATGTCGCATTGGTTTTCTGTTGGTCCTACTTATTCTTCTTCCTCTTTTCTTCGCAGCCTCTCTTTTTTGGATTAATTGCTTTCAGACTTTTATTTTATCATCATAGTTGTCTTATGAGTTATACTACTTTTTTACTTTTTATGATTTCTCTAGAAGTCATAATATACATCTTTAACTTCTCAAAGTCATCTTCAAATACTGCTGCACTACTTTAAGTATTATATGCTAACCTTATGACAGTAAACTTCCATCTCCTCTGTCCCCTCCTTTTCGCTTTTGTTGTCATACATTTTATTCTATGTGTTATAAACCCCCAATATGTCTTTACTATTTTTTCTTTAAATGTCTTTACTATTTTTTCTTTAAATATTTTTCAAATATTCTTAAAATAAAATCAATTATTTTATATTTACCATCATTTAAAACTTTCTGGAGGTTTGCATTTCTTTGCCTACAACCAGATTTCCAACTGGTATCATACTGCTTCTAGCTGAAGAACTTCCTTTAATGCTTTCTGTCATGCAGCTTTGACAATGAATTAGCTTAGCTCTTGCTTGTATGAAAGAGTCTTTGTTTTACCTTTCTTTTAAAAGATATTTTCTCTGCCTATAAAATTTTCATTTGGCACTTTTCCCCAGTGCACTAAAAGTGTCACTCTATTATTTTCTGGCTTTCAAAGTGTCTGACAGGAATTTTCCTGTACTTCTCATCTTTGTTTCTCTCTATACAATGTTTTTTTCTGTGACTGTCTTCAGGATTTTCTCCTTGTTGTTTTTTTCATGGTTTCAACTGGCATGTGTTAAAGTGTGTGTGTGTGCACACGTGTGTATGTGCACGTGTGTGTGTGGGGGGTTAATCTACCCTTCTCAAAGTGCTTTGAGCTTGGTTTTGTGGTTAGCTGTCTTTCATTAATTTCAGAAAATGCTTGTTATCTCTCTCATGTGTTTTTTTGCTTTTTCCCTCTTTCCTCCTTCCGGAACTGTATTTGAAAGTATATTAGACCATTTGATACTGTCTCATCTCTCTTGGGTATTCAGCTCTATATGCCTCACCTCCACCCTTTTCCTTTTTGTTTTTTAGATTGGCTAATTTCAATGTATTTAGCTCCAAAGATTTACCACTTTGTCTTGCCTTTTCTAGTCTGCTAACATGTCAATTGAAGAAATTCTTTATCTGTGATACTGCATTTTTTATTGCCAGCATTTCCATTTGGCTCTGTTTTAGAGTCTCCATCGCTTATCTGGGCTTCCCTCATTTCCTTATGCAAGTTATCTACTTTTCCAATAGATCCTTTAACATAGTGGTTAGAGTTATTTTGAAGTCTCTCTCTGTTAGTTTTAACAGTGAAGTCATCTCTGGTTCTGGTTCTGTTGACTATCTTACTCTTGAAGGCTTCTTTTCCCTTTGCTTTTGAGTGTGTGTGTGTGTGTGTGTGTGTGTGCGTGTGTTTAATAATATTTAATTGCCTGAAGAACATCATGGGTAGAAGTATAGTAGATACTGAGGCAAAGAGTATTTGTACTGTAAATGGGCATGCTTCCTCCTATGCCAGGTCATTATTTTGAGATGTTGAGTCAATCTAGGTGTTAGCTGAGTTGCATTTGCTTTTTGTTGTTGCTACAGTTATATTTAGTGTACTACAGACTTAAAATTCCTCCAGGTATGACCTGCTGCGAGCTTGTCTAGGCTGCCTGTAGGTCTTTTAATGTTTTTGCTTTATCTTAAGCTGTCAACAAACTCTGCATGGATATGCACAGCAGGGGTCTCTCTCTGTGATGTGTACCCCCCAGTGCTTGACTACTGTTTCATGTGCTTTGAGCAAGGCTCAGGGTGGGATCAGGAGATAATTCTCAGTTATCTTGGTCTAGCCACAGCCCTAGTCAAGCCCTGTGTGTCTGTAAACGAGGGTGGATTTTTCTTAGTGTTCTCATCCCTTGATAGTGAACCAGATTTTGCCATACATGTACAAGAAAGACTTTGGAGAGAGAAAGTTTCTTGTTTCTTTCCCAGGAGCAGACTTCAGACTCTTGTTTGGCATGGGGAATATGTACTAGTTCTTCCTCGGGAAGAGGTAGGCTTTGTTTCTACCTATTCTATGGAGGAGATGGATCTTCGTCTGTGTTCTGGGGTTAGAATGAGGTTTCTTGGCCCTTCCCCAATGGTTTAAGACTTTTCTTTAATGTGAAAGGGCATTCTAGGAAGTAGGGTTTTGTGCATCTATGTCAATGGGGGATCCCATAAATCCACTCTCTGCCCCAGCCTTTCTTGTAAGCACCTAGTAGTGGCCTGAGAAAAAGTGCCTATAAATGACTGTGGATGCTCTCTCTGTGTCTGGGGCACCCACAGAACTCACGTATGCCTAGTGTTCCATTATTGAAACACTAAGCTTATGGGAGTTATTTATTTCCTACTGCTCGAGGTCATCACTAAGGTCTGATTTTTCCACAAAAAAAAATGTGCAGCCTCAAACATCAATGAGTTAAAATTCTCGTTAAATCCCACACTCAGCCTTTAAGAGTCGTTGGAACTTTAGCTTTTTTCTCATTACTTGTTCTCATGGTTTCTGCTTCCTTTCCCCACATTCTACCAAAGAATGAAGCCAGGAATGTGTCTTATATCTCTTAGAAGAGGCTTGTTACCGTTCAGATTTCAGTTTACCTTGCTGCCTTTTGATCTCAAGAAAATTTAAAATTTATAGTATTCAACTTTTTTTCTTATTTTTAAGGTGGGAGCAATATTATTGGGAGAATTTCTGTATCCTAAATGGAAGCCAAGCTCAGAGACAGAAGAAATTAGTAAAATGATTTCTGAGGCCTTTTCTCAAGCTCAGAAGGGAAAGAATGGCAATGACTTGGTTGAATTCTTGAAGTGATGCCTTAGTAGACTTCTGTTTTGTCTTGTCTGTGCTTCTCCAAACCCAGTTTCTTCTTTGCTCTTGTATTTTCTATGCCTTTCCTTCCCTGGGTCTTTTGGAGATGGGAGGGTGTTAGTAGAAATGGTGTCCTCAGGCAAATCAACAGCAGTAGAGTGAGGTTTTTAGTAGTTTCTATTTCAAATTAGAAAACTCAAATTCTGTATTATAAATTCTTCTCAACTGCTTTTTTTTTTTGATGGTGGTACTTTCTTTGTTGACTTGAGTGGAACAAATATTTGGCTTGGCTTTAAGACAGAACAGAGCATTGTCATAAAACTTACTCTATTAATTTACTAAAAGAAATGAAATGTTTGCTTAACAAACACATGGTGGTTTTCAGTGTTGTTATTATCCCAGAAAATAGACGAGTAATAGCATTATGCAATAGTTGTTGGATAATTATTTGCAGATAAACCATCTTTCCATCTCTGGAAGACATTATACTCAGAAAAACTTTGGACTATTTGTTCTTACTATTTGTGTAAGTTTTGTGCTTTCTGGTACATTATTTCACAACAGCAAGATGGAAAAACACACAGATAGAAATTAAAATTAGAACTTCTAAGAGTAGACTGAAAGGAATCCAGGTTCCCTCAAAGATTGGTGAAATAGTCCTAGCAGACACCCATGTAGTAAAATTATTAGTCTGATTGTTAAGTGGATTTATCTGTGTCCAGCTGGTCTTCTAGCAGTGAGATCTCATCAGAAATTTTGGAATTTGGAGGTGGATTCACATGTGTAGATAAACGTTGGAATATATGCTTATTTAAATTTAACAATGAATAATATTTCAACATTTTAATGGTAAAGGTATTATTGAAGGTATTCAATGCAGATGCGCCAATGGCAACAATGGGATGGGTGGTATCCCCCTGACTGAGCTGAGGTGGTGCAGAGCCCACCAGCCCACCCCAGAGCTGGATGATAACTTCCTCAAGTCCCTCCTCCCACCCTGGATCTCACCTCATCATTCCCTCCTTCAGATGTTTTTTGTACTTGGTTCCCCATCCAGATCAGTGACACCTCTGTCCACAGGCCCCAACCAGAAGGCTGAGAGGTGTCTCCTGCTTTATTCACCTCACTCCTCAACAGCGGTGCCAGTGACCAGTCCTACTGATTCTGTGATCCCTTTCCTCTCCAGCCCATGGTGCAGCCTTCCTTTGGATTGGTGTCCTTTCCTGAATGCTCAGACCTTTCCTAACTGCAAAACTGATCACAATGCTTCTTACGGAATTCTTCAGCATTCCCCCTTGATGATAAGATGAAGTCTACATTCCTTCTTCTGAAATCAGCCCTAAATTCTCTCTTAAGGGGCACATCCCTTAATTCTCCCTTGCCCCATCCCCTCACCCCAGCTAGGCCCAGCTGCAGGAGCTCCTCAGACTCGGTCCTGCTGCCTCTGGGCTGCTCTCACCCCTTTAACCTGGATGGAGTAAATGGGCCAATGCAAGGACCGATCCACGTTGAGTAATCTGGGATGCCACTGGAAATACCAGAACGATTCTGAGGACTGGGGTCTGGAGAGAGAAATGTGGGATTGGCAGGTGGGTCAAGCATGGCTGAAAGTCTTGAAAAGATTGAGATGGCTGAGGCACATTTCATAAAGGCACATAGCAGAGAAGATGGAGTTAAAGCCGTGAGAGCAGGCCCAGTCAGCAGGAATTCCTACCTCCAGGCATCAGCTCAAGCTTTCCTTCCTCTAGGAAGCCCTCCCTGTTTTCTTCTCTTTCTCTCTCATCCTGTATCCTTAAAATTCTCCTGTGAGTCGCCAAATTAATCAGCAAATGCTCACCTTCACCAATGGCCCATAACGATCGATTGAATTTATTGATTTGAGGTCTGTGATCTCAGCCTGGCACGTCCACACCCTTTGCCCCTTTGTCAGGGGTGAGTGAGTAGGGCTGGGGACAGAGCCTACATCTTATTGCATTTTATATTAGTACCTTGTGGTAATACTTCATGTGCATGTAAATCAGAAGGTAAGTCTATTAAATGAATGTAGATTGCCTGAAGAAACGCATTTTTCTGAGATGCCATCTTGTGCTTTTGAGTAGCAGAGGACAGAGAAGTGGCACTTTGGAGCTGAGTCCAGAAGCAGATGAGGTATATATAAGCTGGTGGGGTTTTTACCCAGCATTGCAGGGGCAGGGTGAAAACCAGTCGTTAGGATTTGAGAGTCCTTGGAGCAAAACGTGCTGCTACTGTCCCCAAGCCCTCTTGACCTCATGTACTCTGCTCCCTTCCTTTATGAATAGTGCCTGGACCATCTCAGTCTTTTCAAGACTCTCAGCCATGCTTAACCCACCTGCCAATCCCACATTTCTCTCTCCAGACCCCAGTTCTTCCTCAGAATCATTCTAGTCTTTCCGGTGGCATCCTGGATTACTCAATGCTGATTGATCATTGTATTAGTCCCTTCTTACATTCCCATAGAGACATGCCTGAGACTAGGTAATTTATAAAGAAAAAGGTTTCTTCAGCTCACAGTTCTGTGGGCTTGCAGGCTTCTGCTTCTGGGAAGGTCTCAGAAAACATGTATGGCAGCAGCTGATGGAGAAGCAAGTGCATCTTCACATGGCTGGCAGGAGACAGAGAGAGTAAAGGGGAAGGTGCCACAAGCTTTACAACAATCAGATCTCCTGAGACCTCTACCACGAGAATAGCAAGGGAGAAATCCATTCCCGTGATTCAGTCCCCTCCCACCAGGTTACTCCTCTAACACTAGGAATTACAATTTGACATTTGGGTGGAGACACAGAACCAAACCGTATCAACCACACAGGTGCTGGACTCAGAACATGCCAAACTGAAGTCATTTTACCTTCTATTCTCCTTCCTTAGATGGTTTCCCCACACTCTTTGCCTGTGGGTGGATGCCATCACCACTAACCTTCTGATATCATCTAGGCCTCTCAGACAAAATGGACTCTGGTCTTTGAGACATTCTCTACCATCAACCGATGCCCAAGTTTCACCCGTCACCTGCGAAGCCTCGTGGATCTCTCCCGCCCTTGCTGGCATGTTGCAATAGTTTCCTAGCAGGTACTCTCACACCTGCTCCTCCCACGTCTTGGGCCACCTTCCAACCTTCCCGCAGGACCGTGCAACATACATACAATTCAGACTTTTGGTTGTGGCCTATGAGGCCCTTGGCAGGAGGCCTTGTAGGGTTTGTTTTCCTCTCTTCTGTACAACAGACCCTGAGCTGCAGCCTGGAAGGACCCTTTGTTTCTTCTGGGCACAGCACAAGCTGCCAGGACCTGTTCTCTGCACGTGCTGCAGTGTTCGTCTTCCTGGAACACTTTCCTCTCATTTCTCCGCCTTGAAAACTCTGATCTAGTATTTAATATCCTGTCAAAATATCTCCCTCACCCCGATATCGTCTCTGACTCCCCCCATCCGAGTCAGTGCTTTCCTCCTCTAGCTGCCAGGTAACTTGAGCAAATACCTCTGGTGAGAATTTATCACACAGGATTGCAATGTCTCTTATTGGCTCCAGAGGTGCCTGGAGACAGGGAGTGTGTCTTGGTCACCTAAGTGCTCTCAATGCCTTGCATACAGCCTGGAAATCACAGGTACTCAAATGTCGGAACTCAAGTGTGAACTAGAAAGATCAGAGCCCTGTGGGGTTGGCGGCTGCGGAGAGAAAGAGGGGCTGGTGGATAGAAGAGAAAGTGCAAGAACAGATGAGACTGAATTTGAGTGGTGATATTTATTTGTTTTTGATACTAAAATTTTGGGAGAAGGGCTGAAAAGGAAAACATGGTCCTTAACTATTTACCTTTTTCTAGTATTCCTCTTCCTGGAAAAGGAGCCAGGACATATTTAGTGGGGTCTAAAATTTCTTGGTAAGGTTTATGATTCTAGCACAAAACAAAAGGTGTGTGTATGGCACACATTTCTTTATTTTTCTGTCACATGGCTTAATCGTTACACTTTGTGAGTCCTCAAAGACCCTGGCAGTTCCAACATTCTGCGAGATATTCTCAAGTAACTCTTTGAAATAGGGAAGTCCAGGCCAAGATGTCGCTTTTCAAGGTGTAAAGGAATCCATACAAAAGTGTCCTGAGTCCACTATGCCTGGACGGCTCCCTACATGCCCGCTGCTGGCTGATAAACTCCATTCATGGCACCAGAATCAGGCGGGGAAGGAAGGCAGAGCCAAGTAGGCCAGGCTGCGGGCCCCAGAATCAAAGTCAGCAGCAGAAGAAAGATCTGAAAAGGACATTCCATCTCATCATTTATTTTCCTTTCAGGCTTTATGGCACCTTGAAAGAAACAAAAGCTTTACAGAGAAGAGGCTGGCTTGGCAGAGGGGACGGCTCCCTCCTCAACCTACAGTTCCACGTTCTGGTGCTTTGCTTTTTGTAAGCAGACAAAGCACTTAAAGATGCTGTATTGAGACTTCCTCTAGACTTTTCTGTCCTCCTCCATTTCTTTAATAATTCTGGAAAAAGGAGCAGTTACAAATGCAATTTGCTGTGCTTGGTGCTTCTTTAGGCCCACCCGCCTCCTCCGCCGCCTCCTCCTCTTCCTCCTCCTCCTCCTTCTCTTCCTTTCTCACTCACTCTCTCTCTCCACCCACCTTTATCCCTGATGTAATGTCTCTGAGTTTGTCTGGCTCCAGCTGTCCTCTCCTTGAAGCAGAAAGAAAGTGTGTGTGGTGGGGGGAGTGTGGAGGGAGTTTGGGAAGACAATCTCAATGTTATTCATAAGGCCACGTTTTGTTCCAGAAGCTTTGTTGAATCCACAATCGTGCAAACCTTCCACTGTTTCTCTCGCTTGGAGGATCAAATTTACAGTTTTCTTCTGGCTTTTCTTCATGGTGAGATATTTGAAATCCACAGGCAGACCCAGCCAACTGGGCAGAAAGTTTAGAATTCTAAAACACGGAGGAATTAAGTCAGGGACAAGCGTATCTAATTTGCTGATTTACTCAACTTGACCCAAATGAATTTCTATACAAACAAAATTCATAAAGAAGCCTTTGAATAATTCTATTAAATAAAATGCCAGGTTTTTATTTCCCATTTTATGGCATTTTCTGAACACTGTGTATTCCAGTCATATTGAAACATTTTGTTTTCAGGCTCTGTAGAAAGTGCTGATGGTTGAACCTCAAAAGAATTGAAGGGTTAGTTCGTAAATGAATAAAAAGCCAGCAGCATTTATCCAAAGTTTGTTTAACTATCCTAACCTCATAGGCCTGTAAAAATTCAGCTGAAAATCATTGAGAAGAGCTTCTCCCATGAGATCCCTTGGCACTTTCTGCTTCCGCTTGGATCAGAAAATACCACGAGAGTATTTTTTTTTCCTTGCAACATTTCAACACTCCTAGTTTCATTTGCAGATGGAGAAGAGCAAAGGCAAAGGAAAAGAAATGGGAGAAAAACATGGTTGAACTTTTCTTAACCCAGAAGTTATTGCAGCTCTTACATGAAATTTCAAGCCAGAACTTCCCTGAGTGAGGCCAACTGCTTATGCCTAGGAAAGCTCCCGGGGACGGGAGTCTCCTCCACGGAGGTTCTGGTAGAAAGTGGCCATTTCAAATGATGTCCAGGAAATCTGACATTGGGGCTCAGGCTCTGGTCTTGGCACCCCATTAATTAGCCTAACTTTCACGGATGTGACAGAGGCAGAAAATAAATCATGTCTTCCAATAGACCAGTGTTCTGGTGTTCTTGGAATAGAATTTTTTTTGTGGCAGTTTTGGGGAAGGATATATGTGGGAAGACCCATTGCAAAAATAGCTACAACCCTCAAATCCATAGAGTTGGAAAGAAGATTAGTGGTTGCCTTGGACTGGGGGTGTGGGGAAAACTGGAGGGAAATAGGAAGTGATTGCTAATGGGCATGGAGTTTCTTTCTGGGGTTAAGAAAATATTCTAAAATTGATTGCGGTGATGGTTACACAACTCTGTGAATATACCAAAAACCATTAAATTGTACCCTTTAAATGGGGGAATTGTATGGTATGTGAATTATATCCCAATTTAAGCTGATATATTGGAAAAAATAACCACAATCCTTCAGTCTTTTCTGTATCTGTGCCTTTGCAGTTCTTCCCATCTCTTTCCCCACCTGCTGACTCTGGGATACCTTACGACTTCTGTCGGCCCATGGGACGTGGCAGAAGTGAACCTATGCCAGTTTGGAGCCTTAGTTCTTCAGAGGCCTTGCATGTTTCTGCTTATTTTTCTGTCTTTACTCTGAAAACTAGCCTGGGCTAGCCTGCTGGAAGATGAGAAACCTGTGTAGGAAAGCTGAGTTTTCCCAGCTAGTCCACCTGTTAGTTGTCTTCAGATATAAGAGGGGGCCCAGCTAGGATCAGCCCAGCCCAGATCAGAGCAGCTGAACCACTTTCTAAGCCATAGACACATGAGAAATAAAAGAAAATGGTTGCTGTCTTATGCTAAGCACTGGGGCTACTCTTTCTGCAGCAATGGTTGACTGATACATATGGCAAGACTCTAGAAGTGTGGGAGAAGAGTAAGTTCACAGATTACTCTGGTTACCCACAAGGCCAGGGATTTTGCTCACATTTTCTGTCTCTGAACAGAATTTCCCAATGCTTTCATTTTTCCTAATAAACCTTCTTTCCTCTCCATAGTAGTAGCAGTAAAACTCAATCTTGGTTAGGCAGGAGTCAGCGATCATTATACATTTGTCTCATATAGCTTGAGAATTACACTATTTCAGGACCTTCTTGGAGATGGTGTGTGGGGAGGAGCACCTGGCCTTCTCTGTTAACCTGAGAAGGGCTGTGAAGCAGCTTCGTCCCGTAAGCAGGACCAGCTATTATTTGTCACACATGTGTCCCACCTCTAGAATCCTGAAATGTCTGATGAGGCTCACTCTTGGATACGGGGGGCGGGGGACAAGCTTGCTTAAATATAAATAGGGTTGAAGATCCCCACAAGGAAAATGTTTGGCAAAAGGCCCTGGGAAGGCTGGGAAAGTAGAGGAGGAGGCTGCTTCCAAGGGTGCCATGTCCTGGCAGGAGCAGAGCCTTGGAACAGATGGGGACTGGAAAACTGGCATCTACCCAGAGAAGCTGGAGAGTGCTTCCCTGGGAACTAGGGTGTGAGGTGAGCATCTAAGGACTTTCACATTTTTAGCTTTTGTGGGGAGTGAAGTGGAAATGACATGAGCCAAGGTCCAGGGACAGGTAACAGAGGAACACACATATGTATGAGCTGTCCCACGTCAGCGCTGCCCCACGGGACCTTCTGCCATGGTGTTTGGTTACTGAGTCCTGGGAGTGTGACTGGTATGACTGAGAAACTGAATTTTCAATGTTATTTACTTTGAACTGATTTGAACTTAACTTAAATAGCCACATACGACCAGTGATTAGCAGGATGGACAGCACAGCTCTATGCAGTGTGTATAGACGCCTATACTTCTACTGTTACAATGAAAATGGTAAAGCCGTGATTTTTTTCAGATAAACACTGGACAACAATTTTGTTATGATAAACTTCCAGATCCTCAACCTCTCAAGTTTATTCAATCTGGAAGAGATAAGCCTCCTCCTTTTTAGTGAGAACCTGCATCCACATGTTCACCAAATATGTATCTTTCTTCATTGCCCACTGTGTGTAAGGAATCCTGCTCTGCAAAATCAAACTAAAGCAACAGAAAACGCTCATGCAGTCTCTCTGACTGAGCTCAGCTGTTCACCAGTTTAAAAAAAAATGCTAGAGTGGCTTTGACAACATTTTGGAATAAAATTATCTAAATTTGAAAAGTACAAATTTACAACGAGTAAATCGTGCATTTAGAGGCGGCTCCTCTTCATTCTATAGGTTGGCAAGTTTGATTTCTATTGTTATTGAAGATGATGTAATTGTGGCTTAATAAGAAAAATTATTAAAGGGTTTATGAGCTTTCATTTGTAAAACCCAGGGAGAAAAGGTCAATAAGGAGTTCCCCCCTTCTACAAATCTCTAAAGTATTTGAATTTAAAATGAATCTCATTCTACAAGGAAAAATGTAAAATCAGAATGACAGAAACCACCCTCCCCTCAAAAAAAGAGGGGAGAACCTTAATTTATGTTGACTTCATTATTCTCTAGATTAAAAGCAAGTTGACATAAAATGAGGACTTTGAGTTCAAACTTTTAAGGAATTCACATATTTGCATCAATTTTTAAAAGGTTTTATAACTAATGAACTTGGATTTCTTTTGGCATGGCATAAAATCCATTTGTACAGTTTTTAATTAAGAATGCAGCCGATGCAATTAAAACTAAGGGTAGGGACTTCATCTGATGTCCTATGAGAACCCCAGTCGAAAAAATTATGGTAATGCTGTGTGTCCTAAAACCTTCTCTGAGTGTCACAAACACACGGGGAGGAATTACCCCTGCTGCACAATGAGGATTTGTTTAAAGTTGATAATTAGGAACATTTAATTCTGATGTGTTAGGACCTTGTTTACCACTAATCTCTCTGGCATTTGCTAGGGGCTTGGTAGCCAGCAGAAGGATCATCTAAAATTGAGTTCAGAAAGTAGTGACTGGGTCAAACTCACAATCCATAATGCAAATACTGCAGTTTCTACATAGACGGGGGAATTCCTAATGTGGATTTTAATATTTAAAGTTGCCAGTGCCATTATTGAGAATATTAAGATGCTTTCATGTCGAATGATTAAAATTACATTTGGAATAATGAATGACATGCAATGTACAAATACCCACACGCCCTCACTTTTATTTTCCTTTTTTTTAAAGTACGAAAAGTATAAACAACTGTAATGGAAAGTCTTCCGAGGTCCTGGGGTAGACTCGGAGCCAGGCTGGGGAACCCAGGGCTGCCAGGCCTGTGAGGGGTCCATGAGGAGCCACCCCTTGCTGGAAGAAGCCCCTTGCCTTGAGAGCATTAAAGGGAAGCTGAACTCCCCTGGAAGTTTCTTTCTAGTCACTGGAAGACTGAGGACATCTTTGTTTCTGGCCAGGGAGACCCCCAGATTGAGTGATTTAGAGCCCTGCTCATTTCTTTAAGTTAGGGTGAAGTTCCCGAGGTGTGCTGTATGTTATCCCCACTGCCAAAGCTGCTTCCGGCCCCTCTGCACACCATCTTAGGTCCATTCTCCTAGGAAAAGATCACACATGAGGCTGTACTTCTGGCTTTTGTCCTCGGGACACCATGTACCATCAGGCAGCCCTCACAGTGGGGAAGGCTGGTCAAGACCCAAGCCTTGGTGAGGAGCCCAGCCCTTGTGTGGGCAGCTCAACCACCTTCCTTGAGTGCCACGCAAACAGCTTGCCAGCTGCACCTCAGTTCCCCAGGCCATGCACCCTGAAGAGCCTTCGGGCTCCTCCCCTGCCATCCCATGCACCCCAGAGCCATGGGACCCGGGCACAGGGCTGGGTTAGCCTGGAGGGACTCTGGCGTAAGAGATGGAAATCCTGCCTGACACTCTTTCAGCCTCTCATTTGCCACCAGAATGACTTTTTCTCCATTTTTATTTTAGATTCAAGGGGTACAGGTGCAGGTTTGTTACCTAGGTAGACTGTGTGACACTGAGGTTTGGGATACAAGTGACCCCATCACGCAGGGGCTGAGCATAGCACCGGGCAGTCAGGTTTTGAGTCCTGAACCCCTCCTTCCCTTCCACCTGCAGGAGTCCCCGGTGTCTGTTGCTCTCGGGTTGATGTCCGTGAGTAGCAGAAGTTTAGCTCCCACTGTGGTGTCTGCTTTTCTGTTACTGCGCCGATGCCCTTAGAACCACAGCCTCCAGCTGCATCTACGTGCCTGCAAAGAACATGATTGCATTCTTTCTTACGGCTGCATAGTAGAATCATCTTTTAAGAATTATTAATGATTTAATTTTTTTAGAACAGGTTTAAGTTTACAGAAAAAGGATCGGAAAATAAGGAGTTCTCTTACACTCCCTCAGCCGCCCCTAACCCCCAAGTTTCCCCTGTTATTAACATCTTGCATTAGCATAGGGACGTACTTTACAACCGGTGAACCAGTACTGACCCATTAACTAAAGTACAAAGCTTACTTCTTTGTGTTGTATATCCTGTGGGTTTTGACAAAGGCACAGTAGAAGGTATCCACCATCACAGCATCATCCAGAATAGTTTCCCGGCCCTAAAAATCCCTTGTGCTCCACCTATGTATTCCTTCCTCTTACAAAACCAAAAATGGGATCGTGTTATTCACCTGTTTGCAGCCATTAAATTCAAATGACTCCCTGGCCCCCTCCCCTACCACGCAGGAGCCTATTAATCTGCTCCATTCCTCCTTCATATGTCGGAGTGATTAGATAAAGCCCAGACTCCTTAGCTGGGGGCACTAAAAACCTTCATGCTCTGTCTGGGCCCTGCCTCCCTGTCTGGCCCGATCAATCGCCACATCTTTACAGTTAACGAAGCATCCCACATAAGGGCGCTGGCTTCACACTCGGACACACCTGCGCTGGAGCTCACCTCCTCCACTCTGAAGCTGCCTCGCCTTGAAAGAATTAACCCTGTCAACCACACTAGACAAGACGAACCACACTGGGAAAATATTTGCAACAAAAATAGTAAATATATCCTAATCATATGGATAATTTGTACACATTTCTTTAATTCATTTAGCAAGCATGTCTTAAGTGGACTACTACGTACCAGGACATAACTACCTAAGGTTTCAGATGTCCTGCAGCAAGATTGGAATTCTTGCCTGAGAAATTCTACATTCCTATGAATACATGGAAATGAATACACACACACACACACACACACTCCGCTTTCCAGAAAAGTCATATCAATTTAAGGGGCTACACAGAGAGAACAGAACTAGAATGTCATCACAGTGACCAGCACTGGTTTTCATTGTAAAAATATTTGCCAATGTGATAAGCAAGGTAGTGTTTTGTTTTGATTCACATTTATGAGGTTGTATTAGTCTGTTCTCACTCTGCTAATAAAGACTTACCTGTGACTGCATAGTTTATAAAGAAAAAGAGCTTTAGTGGACTCACAGTTCTGCATGGCTAGGGAGTCCTCACAACCATGGTGGAGGGCAAAGGGGAAGCAAGACACATCTTACATGGTGGCAGGCAAGAGAGCATGTGCAGGGGAACTGCCCTTCATAAAACCATCAGATCTTGTGAGACATACTCACTATCACAAGAACAGTATAGCGAAACTGCCCCCATGATTCAGTTATCTCCACCTGGCTCTGCCCTGGACACATGGAGATTATTACAATTCAAGATGAGATTTATGTGGGGACACGGCCACACCATATTATAGGTTATGAATGATTTCCCATGATTATTGTCCATTGGTGTTTCTCCCACAAGTTGCCATTCTGTGTGCATAATGCTATCTGCAAATAATGGCCCTTTGATTATTCCTTACATTAAAAAACCCCATTTTATTATCTCCTTGCATTGTAGGTCCCAATACAAAGCTGAAGATCTCAGGGTGTCCTTCCCTTGTAACTACGAAGAAATGCGTATAATATGTGGCCACTGAGGATCATGCCGGCTCTGCATTTGCGGACACACCCTTTCACTAGGTTAGAAAATTTTCCTTCTATTTCTCCTCAGTTAAGAGCTGTTCAATTGCTTAACATGAGTGATTTTATTCTATGCTTTTCTAAATTCACTGTAATGATCACCTGTAAAATGCCCTTTTTCTGTTAATATGTTAATGTGGTATATGACACTTACTGATGTGGTGCCATTTTGGCACTCCTAGAGAAAATCTGAGTTGCATTGATGTCCAATTATTTTCTAGTCTTTTATGACTACATAAAATGAGTATCATCTGTTGGCAAAGATTTGAAAATTTTACCTGTTAGACTATCTTTGCCTCTAATGCTATTTGGGGTATTAAATTTTAACAATTCAATTTATTTAGTAATTATAGGTTTATTCAGGATATTGGTATTTTATTAATAAAATATTTTTAGTAATATATTGGTAATATTATCGGGAAACTTGTACATTTTGTTTGACTTTTCAAAGGTACTGACATTAAGTTGTTAAGAATATTTTGGATCTATAATTAAGCCTCTTTTCATTTTCAATATTCTTATATTGTGCACGTTTTCTATTCTTTTCTTCTCTTGCTTAGAGTTGGAGTTTTGTTGTTGTTTTCCATTTAATTTTTTTTAAAGGAACCATTTTTAGGTCTCTATTTTATATCACTTGCTTTTGCTCTTAACATTGCTATTCTTTTATTCTGTTTCCTTTTAATTTACTTCAACCGTTTTTTCTTTTAATAAGTGTATTAAAGGCTATAAATTTACCTCCAAGTACAGCTTTAGATACATCCTACAAGTATTTGTATGCACTAATGTCATGGTTCCTTATTTCAAAAATTTTATAATTTCATTGCTGCATTATGATTTCCTCTTTAAACTGTGGTTTGTTTAGTAATTCTCTTACTTTTCAAAATGTGTTATTATTATTCTTTAATTTAAATGATTGCAATATCTTCTTGAGGGATTGTTCTTGTAATGTAAGGTCTCTTTTCACATCAATATTTATATTTTCTGTATCAAAATTACTACAATAATTTTCTTTTAACGTTTTTCTGATATGTTTTTCCATCTCTTTATAAAAAACATTGTTGATTCATTTTATTTAGGTTTATTTACTAAAAGAAGCATAGTTTTTGTTGCTGTTGCTAAATACAGATGACATTTTAACATATAAGTTTTAACATATAAGTTTAATTTATTACTTTTTTGTTGCAATGATGGACACATTTAGAACTTTGAACATCTTACTTACATTCTAGACCCTATTTATCAAAATACACCTTTGTGTCTTTTCTCCTATCTTCTCTGAGGGATTTAACAAGCTTTTCATATCCATTGTGTTGTTTTTCTCTGATGGTTTGGAAATTGTAGATTATATTTTTATTTCAGTGGTTACTTTCAGCTATTTAAATTTAGTTAAAAATTATTTTAAATATGTATGCAGAATCATTGCATATCTACATCTAACTCCTGGACAAGACTAGCAATTTAGCACATTTCACCACCCAGTTTACTAACGTCCTGCCTCACTCTCATCCTTCCTTTTACTGTTGACTAAGGTTGCATTCACTACAAAGCACACATAATTAATTATTATCATTGTCAATAATTAAGCAAACTTGCCAACATATTTTATCAATATTTCTTGCACCCACTTTTCCCCTCTGGGTTTTCTTTTATTCTTGCTGAAGTAAGACTTCTAGTGTGGGGGGTGGTGGGGAGCTGGGGAGGGATAGCATGGGGAGAAATACCAGATGTGGGTGAAGGGGAGGAAAACAGCAAATCACACTGCCACGTGTGTACCTATGCAACTATCTTGCATGTTCTGCACATGTACCCCAAAACCTAAAAGGCAATTTTAAAAAAAAGGCTTCTGGCAGTTCTTTCAATAAAGGTCTTTGAGTGGTGAATTTTTAACCTTTGTTTATCTGAAAATTTCTTTGTTTTTTCTTCCACTCCTGAGTCATATCTAGCTGGGTACAGAATTCAAAGTTAACACATTTTTTTTTTTTTGCGCAGCCCTTTGAGGATAGCCCTCTCTCATATTTAGGCTTCTTTTGTTGCTATTGAGAAGGCTTCTGCCCAATTTTCTTCTCTTAGTAAGGTTTATCTCTCAACAGATAAACCTCTCTGGAAATTCTGTAGATAATTTGACATCCCTGATGGTCTGCAGATTTCCTACAGTGTATTATGCTTTTGTATCCTGATAGGTACTAAAACTGTTCTTTAAATTACTCTTCACCATATGAAGTAGTTGAGGATACTGTAGATTCAGCCCCTGCCCTCCCTGAAGGTGAGCTTAGTCCTGGGCACAAGACTATGCCAGACTTCCCTTCCCTTTCAGGCTGTGGCTTCCCAGGAGCTTCAGCCATGAAGGGTTAGCAGCAGCAGCTTGGCAGCCTCCTCTCATCAGGGGAACCCCTTGCAGCCTCGGTTCCCAGCAATGGCCTCTGCAGCCCTCGGAGCCTGGTCAGCCTGTCACCAACTGCCTGCCCCCAGCATGGGGATCTTAAGCCTAAACCCATTTGCACACTTGCTGTTCCTGTTCCCTTGGGTCCAGGGAGGCATGGACTTTGTTTTTCTGTGTGCCCGTGTCTTTTTGATATTTCCTCCCTTGTATTTCATCTGTCATTAGTATGTATTTGTAATTGGGGTGCTGAAATGGTGAAGTTGCAGGGCTGTGGCGCAAAATCACAATTTCTAATGTCTGCAAAATATTGTTGTGCTTTCTTATTTAATTAACTATTATTCTCTCACTTAGTCTTTTTCATTATCAACAACTATGTATTGATTACATTTTATTTAAATGTTTATGTATGCTCCATGATGGTTTCTTACAAGAGGTATATTATATCAACAACAACATACATATATTTTAAGTAACTTTAGCACACTGTCACGTTTTTCCTCAAAAATATACCTGGTGTGAATTGGGTGTGTGGGTGTGAGTACAGGTGTGGGCACAGATGTGAGTAGAGGTACAGGTGTGGGATGGATGTAGGTCTGCATGTGAGTACAGGTGTGGGCACGGGTGTGAGTATGGTACAGGTGTGGGGTGGATGTAGGTCTGCATGTGAGTACAGGTGTGAGTATGGTACAGGTGTGGGGTGGATGTAGGTCTGCATGTGAGTACAGGTGTGAGTATGGTACAGGTGTGGGGTGGATGTAGGTATGCATGTGAGTATAGGTGTGGGCACAGGTGTGGACTGAGGTACAGGTATAGGCGTGGATACTGGTGAAGGTTTAGGTACAGGTGGGCACAGATGTGAGTGTACAAGTGTGGGTGCAGGCGTGGGGTGGATGTAGGTGTGGGTGTGGGTACAGGGGTGAGTGTGAGCACAGGTGTGGGGTGGATGTAGTGTGGGTGTGGGTACAGGTGTGAGCACAGGTGTGGGGCAGATGTAGATGTGGGTGTGGGTACA
>CM052660.1:4202035-4300476 GCA_028533165.1 Leontopithecus rosalia
GTGTGGGGTGGATGTAGGTGTGGGTGTGGGTACAGGGGTGAGTGTGAGCACAGGTGTGGGGTGGTTATAGGTGTGGGTGTGGGTCTAGGGGTGCATGTGAGCAGAGGTGTGGGGTGGAGTAGGTGTGGGTGTGGGTACAGGTGTGAGCACAGGTATGGGGTGGATGTAGGTGTGCGTGTGGGTACAGGGGTGAGTGTGAGCACAGGTGTGGGGTGGATGTAGGTGTGGGTGTGGGTCCAGGGGTGCATGTGAGCACAGGTGTAGGGTGGAGTAGGTGTGAGTGTGGGGTGGAGTAGGTGTTAGTGTGGGTATAGGTGTGAGCACATGTGTGGAATGGATGTAGGTGTGGGTGTGGTGCAAGTGTGAGCACAGGTGTGGGTGTGGGATGGAGTGGGTGTGAGTGTGAGCACATATGAGGTGGAGTGCAGGTATGAGTGTGCACACAGGCTTGGTGCAGGTGGAGGCGTGGGCGTTAGAGGAGCATGGGTAATCATAAGGGAAGGAGGACACGCTCAGTACATCAGCCATGAGAAATTAGGCATAGCATAGAATTTTCTTAAGTACTTATTTTCTTTAAAGTTTTAATATTTTCTTTAGATCACAAAAATAACACATGATTATTATAAAATATTTGAAAGATACAGAAACGCATACAGAAAATAAAAAATTAGATTTTATTCATTCTTTCGATCTCTATATGCTATTATCCATGACATATTCTTTTAAGTTTCGTATTCATGCCTAGTGATACATACTTACTGAATTAAAATTTACATTTGAACTTATTTAATCAATGGCAGGATCTGTGTATTTAGTATTTGGTTTTGCTTTTATTTGTCTCAACATGTTATGATCGTCTTCCTGTCATTACATGTTCTTTGAAAAGAACATCTACCCACGCTCATGATCTCAGTAGAAGGCGATTGTCACTTGGCCATCATCTCACTGTTGGCTCTTTAGGTCACGTTGTTTTGAGACCCCATATGCTGCACTGAGCACATGTGGGCTCCCTGTGGGCAGCCTGGCCATCCAGCAGCATCCGCCCCATTTATTCACAGCCTGAGCGCCCCTGCATGAGATGCTGGGCAGTGCCAGGTGTCAAGCCTTCAGCAAGGCACAGTCAGCCAGCCCGTGGAGTCCATGACTGTGGACCAGGCGGTGGCCAACAGGTGAGGGCACCAAGGGCTGCAAGATCATATTTGGGAGAAGCCCCAGGAACCAAAGACCAGGTGCCCTTGAGCATGGATGGGGAGCTTGAGCTGGTTGACAGAGCCTGGAGGCCTCACTGCCCACTGATGGAGCTGCTCATCAGCAGAGCAGGGAAAAGATGATCAGGAAATGGGAAGGACAAGTGTGGCCCCATCTGTGCATGTGTGAATGTGTGTGTGCCTGTGTGAATATGCACATGTGTGCCTGTGTGAATATGTTTGTATGCATGTGTGAACATGTGTGTGTGAATATGTATATGTGCCTGTGTGTACATGTGTGAATATGTATGTGCATGTGTGAATATGTATGTTTGCATGTGTGTCCCTGTGTGAATATGTGTGTGTGAATATGTGTGCCTGTGTGTACATATGTGAATATGTGTGTGTATGTGTGAATATGCATGTGCATGTGTGAATATGTATGCATGTGTGTGCCTGTGTGAATATGTGTGTGTGTGTGAATATGTGTGCCTGTGTGTACATGTGTGAATATGTATGCGCATGTGTGTGCTTGTGTGAATATGTGTGCCAGTGTGAATATGTGTATTTGCATGTGCGTGCCTGTGTGAATGTGAGGATGGGGAAAGTGTCTAAGGGGTTATCTGCAGGTGTGGGGTATGGGGGGAGAGACAGGTTCTGGTAGGGAATGACGTCTGTTTGGGACATTTGAGGCTTGAGATTAAGGGAGATACTGAGTAGTGTTGAGTTCTATGAGTTCAGAAGAGCAGCCTGGGCTGGGGACAGCTGTGGCTTCTAAGGCCACATGCCCAAGTCTACAGACTGAGTTGAGATGGGGGAAGAGGAAGGAGTTGAGGAACCCATGTCGAGGAGGAGGAGCCTCCCAGCAAGGAGGTGTGACCTGGTCACAGTCTGCTGGGAGTTCAGCAACATCAGGCCGAAGGAGTGCGCACCGGCCGTCAGGACCCAAAGGTTGGTGGTGACCTCAACAATATCAGCCTCGCAAGAGTGGACACCAGATCAGAACAGGCCAGGAGTATGAATGCAAAGAGGCAGAGAAAGGGGGGCAGAAAAGTCTCCTGAAACCTGACTGTGAAGGGAAAAAGAAGAGGTGAGCTCAAACTCAGAGTGCCTGGCCTCTGGGTCCTCATTTCCCCCACGCTAAGCACTCCCTGTTCCCCACAGCTGCAGCCACAGAAGCCACTGCGTGGAACAAGACAGGAGCTGGGAACTCCTGTGTGGCCCAGGCCTCAGGGGCTTCCAGGTGCAGGAGAGGAGAGGTCAACTCCATGAAATCATGTGCACATTGCAAACCCTCATCCCAATCAACTCCAAGGACAGTGACACTGCCACCATCCAGCTTGTTCCTCGTTAGTGAAGCAGGAAGGACTGAGTTATAGCAGCTCTTATCCTTCGAGAGCCTGCATACCTCTCGGAGGTAAATAACAGTGGAGCCAGGAGGAACTGCTTGCAGGCAGTGAGGCCAGCTGACAGCTGGCAGTGTGTGCCACCCGTGCTGGACAGCAGCTGGAGGGCAGGGCCCAGGCATCCCGCTGTGCCTTCATGCTGGGAGCCCCGAGCATGGATACAAAGGAATACAAATTAGTGGCAGAGTGAAAATGGTGGGGACGCAGCACATGCCTGGTATCCCTGTGAGCAAGACGAGGCTCCTCTGAAGGGGCGGCCATTTCCCTCACGGGCTTTGTCACGCTGTAGAAATGATGGGAGCACAGGGCCCTGCAGCCAAGAAATAGACGTAAACTGTAAATCAAAGACATCAAATGTATGAATGAGGAGAAAATGCACTTTGCCTGTAAAATGAGACATCTGTTGGGTTCCATATAATACAATTAACAACTGGAACCAAGCTGGAGGGAAGAACGGTTGGAGACCCTTAGGGAAAATGCCCCATGTGTATCAGGTTGACCTCATGACGCCTTCGGAAGAAATTCACAGGGTCACCTGAGACCACCAGGAAGGAACAGTCTCGTGCCTGCGCCTGTGGGAGGGGATGTGCAGTGTGCACAATGTTCCCTTGCCCATAGATAGATGAGAAAGGGCCAGAGTTAGTTTCTTACACACAGGAGCAGATCTGTGCTACTCAGTTATCCTCTCTCCGTGATGGAATTCTGCATGGCCCCTTTCTCACATTGCTTTCCAGAGAAACACACCTTACGTGTCCTAAATTATTTGTGCTTTCACCAAAGGTTAGCTGCTCTGAGCCGTGGGTCCTTGCCTTCCATCAGGTCAGACCTGGGTCCCCCAGGTGGTCTGCAGTGGGTCCTCTGCCCACATCACCTTCCCGGTGCAGCCCTTGAGTAGAAGGCTCCTAAGTCCATCCAGGGCTCCTTCTTGGAGGTAAGTTCCTACCGCTGTCTTGAGGAAGCCTACTGGCTTCAGACTTAGGGCTACTTCTGAGTCGAAGGACCAGACTTCACAGGTAATGCTACAGAGTTAAAGGCAGTTTTATGACAGTGTGGGGAACTTACCTTCATTTGATTGAAATTGCTGGGCTGGGCTCTGCTCTTAAAAACAAACAGAAACATGCAGACAAATTTAGTTTGTGTGTCTGTCTGGGCGTTTTGGGGGAATATCTCTTGTAGGGGAAGGAGTTTTTGTGAGCAGCTGCCTCCCAGTGTCCAGTCCCCTTCTCTCCCATCAAACGTCCTACTGACCCCCTCACGCAGTGAGCCGGAAGTCAGCGTTTCTGGTGCATTTCTGACTTTCCATCTTCCAGCCTCCTTGAGAGCCTTTTGTAATGTTTGCACACACTTGTGTATTCCTGACCTAACCAGTGGCCCATATCAGGGTGGCGCACAAATATATGGACATGGAAGTATGGTAAACGTTGAGGAAATCTTCATGATTTTTTATAATTTCAGGCTTTTATCATTGCAGCTTGAAAGCAATCGTAGGCTGACATAATTGGCTGACAATATTTTAAACGTCCTTTAGTTTCATGATGTGGTTCCTTGAATTTCTGTTGTGTTTTGACCATCAACAGACATTTCTTCCACCCCCAAAATTTAGGGCACGTTGTGCTACCTCCCTCTTCCCATCGGCTAGCTAACCTTTCCTCTCGGCTCCAACAATTCCTTGCTGGAGCCTCAGAAATCTCTTCTTCCCAAGCTCTGGATTCTGTCCTTTGTTGATCAGCCAGATCTATCCAGCGGAGGGCGCTGTGGACACTCTCACTTGCACCTGCTCGAATGCCAAGCTGGACCTGTGCTCCCCACCCCGAAGCTGCCCCTCCTCTTCTGCACATATCTTCGTTCTTGGCACTATTTTCCACCTAGTCCCTGACTCAGAAGCTCGGGGGACACTCTAGCCTCCATCTTCTTCTTTTCACTCTCTCTCTTTTTTTTTTTTTTTTTTTGAGACGGAGTTTCGCTCTTGTTACCCAGGCTAGAGTGCAATGGCGCGATCTCGGCTCACCGCAACCTCCGCCTCCTGGGTTCAGGCAATTCTCCTGCCTCAGCCTCCCAAGTAGCCGGGATTACAGGCACACGACACCGTGCCCAGCTAATTTTTTGTATCTTTAGTAGAGACGGGGTTTCACCATGTTGACCAGGATGGTCTCGATCTCTTGACCTCGTGATCCACCTGCCTCGGCCTCCGAAAGTGCTGGGATTACAGGCTTCAGCCACCGCGCCCGGCCCACTGTCTCTATTTTATTGGTAAACAAATATCCACTTGGGTAGTACCCTCTAGGTAGGTCATTTATCCAAGCGTTGGGCCCCTCACCCCTCCTTCATAACCCCACTCCCTTGGTTAGAACCATCATGCACCATCCCCCAGGTTAGGCGACTGAGACACATTCCTGACCTCTATCCTTCCTTATGTCCCAACTTCAGTTACCTCCACATTTACTTCCAAAACTACAGCTGCCAACCGCACAGCACTGGGCCCTGTGGGATCCTGAAATGTTCTCCTTGTTCCCACTCTTGTCACCCTTAAAGGTCACCTCCATACCGCTGCCAGGTACCTGGTTGCATTAAGTCCTGACATGCCATAGCCTTCTTTGAAACCTTTGAACGATGGCTGACTTACTGCCCTTCCTAATCTGCCACGTGGCTGCCTTTCCATCCTCACCTCTTGCCACACACTGCCTTCAACAACACCCAACAGCTCTGAGGGAACTGAACAAACCATGGCACCCTCCCTGCTGCCTCCTAGGCTTGAAATATCTTTGTTACACACCCCTTCTGGCTAACTCCCAGTCATTATGTACTGCAGTTACAACGCCACCCTGGCACCCAGCCTGCCCTCTGTGACCCGTGTGGTCCCTGCCTCAGTCATTCCACCTACTGTGTGGGATCCAAGCTGTTTCTTCATATTCCTGTCTCCCCAGTGGTACTGGGAAGCATCAATAATTGGACAACTCAATAATCTCAGTATATCGACACCCAAATCAGTGCTTGGCATAGAGTGAATATCGATACATATTTATGGGGTAACAGAGTGAATGCAGGACATTTTCCAGACATGGTTCAATCCAGACACCTGGCCATGGGGACAAAGCCACATCGAGCTGGTCTTTGCTAACATGCTCGGCTCATCGTACACAGCTGTCCCGTGGTTATCCTGCATGGCCAGCCACAGAATGGTCACTCCTCCTACAGTTTCTCTCTCAGTAATCTCATCCACATTCTTGGCTTCCATTTCCACCTATTTTTGGATGAGTCTCAAAGGTGTATCTCTAGCCTACACTCCTCCTCTGAGCTCCACATCTGCTCTAGCCAGCTGCCTGTCTTGCGTTCTCACTGCGCCTACAAGTCACCGCGCCTCACCCCTGGACTGTCCCTCTCGCGGGCTCCCGTTCTCGGTAAGTGGTAGCACCATCTGTTCCAGGGAGCAAGGAGAAGCAAGAGTCATTGTGGGCTCCCTCCTCCCAGTCCCCCCTCACCCATTTCCACTCCGTCACAGCTCTGGAAGAATTCGCCTTTCATTTAATCATCCAACAAATATTTATGAGACACCCATTATGTGCTGGGCTCTTCTCCGGGCCTTGGGAATTCAATGAAGAACAAGTCAAGCACGCTCCTGGATCCCCTGGAGTTCACGTGAGGGAGAAAACAGCCAGCAAATATGTACATAACTAGGCAGCGACACACACTGCGAATATAGCAAAACACGGTGCATTAAAAACTGTTAATCACCCGCCAAATATCCCTGCTCCTTGTCCTCTTTACAAATAAAATCTAAGTTTGTTGAGGCAATATTGTGCCTAACCAAAAAGCTAGAGCTAAAGCAGGAGAGAGATGGCTCTTCCCAGCCTCCGCACTTCTGGGGGCGGTACCGGGCCCCGGGCCTGCTTGCTGAGCCCTGCCGGGGGTCTGAGAGATGCGTGCTGGACGGTACCACCTCAGTCCTTCAGTTGCCTCTGTTTTTCTTCCTGAAATGTAAACAAGAGGCAAAAAGTGGAGCAGCCTCAGGTGGCTGTGACCCACAGGATGGAGCCCTGGGCAGAAGGGTGTTGTGATATTCTAGAGCCACTGTCCCCATCCTGCACCACAGCTTCCACCCTTCCTGCCTGATGAGAAAAACATGCCCCCACCTGGTTTGGTGAAGCCTCTATAATGAGGCTCATGTAACCAAATGCCACCCCAGTGTGGCTGGCAGAGGAACTCTCCCTTCTCCAGAATCTCCATCTCCATATTTCCTACCACATGCCCCCACAGGCCCTGGAGTGTCCTCCTGGCTGGTGACCAGCATCCATGCTGGCCTCTTGCAGTCTCTCTGCCACACTGCTGTGAGGCGGAGCTTCCAGCCTCAGCTTGCTCTGCTCTTTCCTTCAGCCTCCTGGGCATTTTCCCAGCCCTGGTACCTGCTGTGTTCCTTAACCTGGTTTAGTTTTTCCTCTCCTCTCTCCCTGTTAGATCTTAGCTTCACCTCCAGGCGCCCATGGAAGTCCTTCCTGCTCTCCCTATCAAGGTTAAATCTCCCTAAACTAGTTTCTGGTATAGAATACAATGTCCCACTCAAGCAGAGTCTTTGCACTGGGCATTCTGCATTTGTTTGAGTGACTCCTTGTTCATTTGAGTGCAGGGACTGGTTTTTCTCTCTTGGTATAATCCCAGCACCTGGTGCGATGCCAGGCTCCCAGAATTATTTGTGATATAAATGAACGAATGAGCAAATGCACACATTGGTTCTTCTCCATATTCTTCCCTTTGTAGTTAGTGTCCTTCTCCTTCTGGGGATCTAAAACTCCTCCTTCAAGATTTATGGAATTAATCCACCATGGTGTTTCAACAAGTTAAGTGAGATAAAGTCAGTACACATTCAGTACAGTGACCCTTAATATACGTCAGCCATAGACAGCAGCCAGTGTTTTCCCTTTGAGTCCATTCTCTCTGGGCAGAATGAGGTCTTTCAGCTCTTGTGTTTCTGTAACCCATGGTCTCTACACATATTAGTGGACTGTTACATGTCGAGAAATGTTTCCCAAAATAAGCTCCCCCTCCCTCCGTGGACTGAGAGCACCTGTAAGAGCTGAAATCATCTTCTGTTTGTGCTTTCCCACATCATCATTCCCAGCAAATCAAAAATGTTTACAAATGATTGGAGTCAATGAATTTGACTAAAAAGAAACTTGCAGCTGGGAACCACTGGCTAACATATCCCAGGTCCTCCCCAGCGGGTGGGAAGCAGTGGAGCCAGACTCCACACAGCAGCGCTGACCCCAGGGCGCTGGTCTTTGTCCAGTTTCTACGATGTAGATCTTTTTAAGGAGTCCAGTAACTAATGTACAGCCATTGTAGGTGTTTGCACAAAAATATTTATCTTTGTAAGATCTCCCAGAGAGATAACGAATTTTTCTGTCTCTCGGTGAACTCAATCTTTTGCCATTATATAAAGAATTAAATTACTGGTTTCTCTGAAAACATACTTTTTCCCAGTGGTATCTATTCTTCAATTAGCTGCAATCCTTTTAAAGCAACCCCAGCAGGTAGGACAAAAGTAGCTGTGAAATCCAAATATACTGTTGTTTCTTTAATTTCTATCCACTTGGTGAGAGCACCTCTCACTCAACAGAAATCTGGTTAGCAGCATGCAGAGCGGGGGAGCTGAGGAGTCAGGCCACCTGGTGGAGCAGCCTTCCTTGGCCTGCAGGCGCCATGGAGACTCATGCTGCCATCTTGAGCCCACCTCCGTGTCCCTGCTGACGGTGCCAGTTTGAACAGCTCACTCCTGTTTCCGAATGAGTTCTGACTAAACGCCATCAACCATATGACAGGGTCTAACAAATATCAGCACTCTGCCAGGTTCAATAAACACCCTTTTCAGGGTAATGGTCCTTAATGAGGACACCAGCCATCAGCTAGGTTGGGAACACACTATAATTATTACTGGGCAAAGACGTCTGGAAAGAGACCTGCAAGAATAAGGATTGGAACAACCTGGGGGAGGGGAGCTCATAAAAAACCGCCTTAGCTCTAAACTTTGTGCTGGTGGGAGAAAGAAAAAAATGAATAACTCAAGTTTTGGAGATTATTTGCAAAACAATGTCAACAATGTATCTAGGTATCTAGGGGTTAAATAGTCACTCATGTAATCTGTGCCAAATGTTATGTATTTATAATTAAGTCAATGAGGAAATGAGAACCTTGCTTGATGGGGCACTTGGCTAAATTGGATCTATTCCATGGAGCAAGGAACACCTTCCATCAAAATAATCCTTTAGGGTCTGCCGTGAATGTCATGGATGCTTCCATCATAGCAGCTGAGACAGCCTTTGCCCCCAAGGAGCCCAATCTATTATGGCTGTGTTTGTGTGTAGCTCGAGTCCCCAATTATAGGATGGAAGTATGAAACGCCGCCTTAGAGATACAGAGAGGTGTTCTATCCGAGCTCAGAGAGGGGCAAGATCGCTTCTGGACGGGAGGGGTAGCAGTGGTTCCTGGGAGGAGGTTATATTTCATTTCATTTATTTGTTGAGCGCTAATTTGTGGAGCACATGCTCTGCGTGGGCGTCCTGCTGGCCCTGGGGATTCAGGAGTGACAGCGACAGGGCCCTGCCCAGACGACAGGAAAGTGGAGTATGGAAGACTTAATAGGTAGGTCCAGAAGACAGCAAGGATTTTGACAGGCAAGTGAGGGCAGGGAAGAGCACTCTATCAACTGACACAGTAGGAATGGCTGAGACGGGCATGGCACGGACACCCAGGAGATGGCTAGCATTAGGAGTTTTTAACCCATCGCCTATGCCGTGTACCAAGCTCTGTGCCAGGAGCCTGGCACACTTCACCTCCACCAGTGCTCACAGTAATCCCTCTAGCCATGGACTATTTTTATCACAGTTTTACAGAGACCGATGTGGACGATTAGATAATCTAAGCAACTCTTCCAAATTCAGTAAAGGGCAGGTGGGTGATTCATGCCCAGGTCTTTCAGGCTGAACTTAATCACGGTGCTCTTCTATGGTACAAGTCACCTAGAATACAGAGCATACGGAAAGAAGGACCATCGGCTGGGTGAGACACACTTTGGGCTATGGAAGGCCTTGAGTGCTATCTTAGGAAACAGTCCTCTATACTGATGCATTGAGGTCTCATTAGAGGAGTGACATGGTGCTGGATTGTGGAGGGGGCTTGGGAATGGAGTCAGGAAGGGAGGCAAGGACCGCAGGGAAGGTGGATTAGGAACACTGATGGTGGTCCCAGATTAGTGGCTACAGCTGCCTGGGGAAATTGGAAGGAAGATCTGGATGCATGGGGATGGTGAGGATAATTCAAAAGACATCACCTGGGATCTTCCCCTTTTCCAGAGTTAAATCCCAAGCTAAGAGAGTGAATTGGTCCCCTGGGGAAAGGAGTGCTCTCTTTCTTTGCTTGCCTAAGAGTAGATTAACAGGCTGTTTTTAATTCGAACTTTTAAGGGCCAGATAAAATGAAAATTTAAAAAACGAATCTGTGCTTTCCACAGTGGACAGAATGGGTTCGTTTTCAGGGAGAACTGAAAGCATACTCGATTTTTGGCGCTCTCCAAAGTCAAACACACTCTGCCATGGAAGCTCCCAAGGCTTTGCCAGGGGCCCCTGTGAGTCAGAGCGCCAAAGCTGGAGATTTCATAGCGTGACGGTGCGTTTCCCTCTGGTGGTGGGGTGAGCCTGCCGAAGCTGATGCACAGGGCTCGATGGAGGCTAACCCTGTTTGAGAGATTGTAACCGGCTTCTTCTAGTGCCTGTTTGCAGAACTGTGATTCTCAAACAGAATGGACCCCAGACAGCCCCTGCTTCTGTGCTTGAATTGTCCACAGTAGAATATCTGCCTGGCCTCCCTTTCACTTCATGTGCTTCTGGGCCTCCTTCCAACACAATGCAGGCTCAGGAGACGGCAACTGAGTTTAATATTAATCAAAGCCAATCATAACTAGAAAAATAAATCTCATACAAAAAAATGTCCTGTAATGTATTCTAAACTCAATGGAAACCACATACAGGCTCTTCCTCGGGTATCAATCGGAAGTGAAAAACAGACTTGTCCAACAACAGAATAGTTGCAGGATTTAGTCTGCATGAACTGAGCGAATTTATCTTTTTTTTTGGACATTGGCCAGTAACTAATATTTTGGATATAAAACAATAGTTTTATCTTGATTTTTTTTAAACACAGACATTTTTAATTAGAATGAATATCAACAATAAATTTTGCAGAAGTAAACAGGGATATTAGTCATCGATTGCAACAGCCTTTATAACAGGGGTCAGTACATCATACAGAAAATAGTTAACGGGGTGGGTTTACTGCAACAAATCAACCATGGGCCTCTACCATCTACTGAGAGGTGGCGAAGTGGGCTCCCTTTCCAGAAACATGTTAATTTGACCTTGAAATCAGCGCATTCCTTAGGAGTGTGTGTTGATACTTCTAAAAACAAGGAAGGTTGTCTTTTAAGAGAGTCTCAGCATGGTGCCTCACAAGAAATTGGTTTTTGACAAAATGTTTCCACCGATCTTGTCAATGATGTTATGAAATCTTTAAAGTATTGATTTTTTTAGTGAGCTGATTTTTATTAATGACATGTCAATTTCTAACTTTTACTGAAGATTCTGCAGGTGATTTTAATTATAGTAACTCTCGGAAATTAATTTTCTTTCATTCTTCTACAAGAAGAATTATCCTAGGGAGGAAATCTTTCTATTTCTCTTAATTATTTTTGACGTCACACTGATTATTACTATTTTTCACTGCATTAAAGTGCAAAATAAACTTCTGCCAGAAATTAATTAATGTAAACAGAGATATTCGGTGCACTGTTATGCCCTAAAGTGCTACAGAAATCAAATAGAAAGAAAAGTGTTTAGATTAATCAAGAAAAAAAGATTTAATTATCAAGATTTTTAAAAAAGATGATGATGTGCTCAGCATTGCACCTAAAAGATGGAGATTGATTTCTCTCTGAAGCAGACAACCAGTACTAAACACGAGGAGCAATTAAAAAATGGTGGTCTTTTGTAAATTACTCCCAGAAGAAATCTTGGAAATCTTTCATTTTAGTCATTTCGGTCCAGTGAACCATGAAGCCATTATGAAGGAACAAAAATACTATGGAGAAAATTGAAATACAACAGTAATTAACAATATGAATATATCAAAATAAAAATGAATTGGAAAGATAATGGTCATCACATCTTCAACAAAAGTGAAAATGTTAAAACGTTCCCAAAATCAAATATCAAACCGAAAGACACTCAAGGCAAACATAGATTGAACCTGGCACCGTTTCGCAGATTGAAATTGAAGGACTCTCGGTAGCATTTCCCTAAACGCATAATGAAACTGTCTTCAAAGGTTTACTTTTCTTATTTTTAAAAATTATTCTTATTTTTTTCAAAAGGACTTTAACTAGCATTAAGGCACATTTTCTATTTACTTTAGAGTCATAGTTAATAACCCCCATCTCAGATTTCACGTTTTACTTCCATATGCTAAATGCCAACAAAGAATAATAGAGAAAAAGCATGAGAAACGTGCCCCTATCACAAACGCAGATTTCCCTGTGGGTTCTCTAATACTTTACAGACAAATGTTAAAGATTTATTGCACATGAACATCAAACATGGTTTTACTACAGTTCTCATTTGGATCAAATTGACACATTTTACATTCATTTTAGCCTAATGAGATTCTTTCACTACACATTATATTCTGAGTGACCCTGTACATTAAATTTGTGGAATGGAACAAACCCATTGATATAACAAAGCCCTATACTTACTGGTTTCTTAATTTACAAAAGAGAGAAAACAGTTTAGCAAAATAATAAATCTTGAACAAATGAATATATTAATCAGTACTCAACAGAGAATACAAATACTATGTAGATAGGTCGTGTTATGCATGAGGTTCAAATACTGCATTGATAGCTAAACTCTTCTCGACTTGGATTATAATCTGAATATTCAACAGTTCAGGCATATTTCATAATTCAAATCGAGGGACTTAGTAAAGACAAAGTTACAATCGTAACAAGAATGAGAAATTAGATTTGCAATTCATTTTTAAATCGTTGCTAACGGGCTGCCGAGATTCAACATTTACTTTTGTGCACAATTACTCCTTCTTAAAAATCAGTCTTATAAAACATTCTTGTTGCTTAATCCCGGGGATAAGGAAGGCCAGGGAAGTTTGCAACAAGCAGCTGTAGTGCTGTTCCTTGAAGAGGGAGTAGGTGACCTTGAAACCAGGTGAAAGGAAACTAGAAAATGTTAATTAAAATTATTAGTGCTGTTTGAGGTGCTTATCTTGTTTACTGCTAAGGTGTTGCTCCCTTCTGCATAATTAGGGGTAATTTTACTTACTTTCAAGTCTGTAATTTTAAATATCACAAAGTTTTATCTTCCAGCATGAACTAATTCATTACTGGTTTGGATGTAACTGCTTGATGTTTTAATCAATACGAGCAACTTCCACAAGTCTGCTGTAATTTATCTAGAGGTTTTTATATATTTTTATAGCGGTAGATTGTGAGTGGTACATGAATTAAAACCTTTTCTTTTTAATTTTTGCTGGAATTTCAACATTATTCTAGGTTTTTGATGTGGGGAAAGGCTTACTGGATCTGTTCTTTTATATTTACGTGCAAGATTTTACAGGCCAGTAATATGAACAAAATAAGCCTCTCTGAAGTCTATTCCATTTGGAAACAAAGTATTCCTGTTATTTAATCCAAATAAAGACACAAGGCATGTTTTTATACTATATAAACAATGAGTGTATATTGTACATTATTGATTATTTAAATCTAGTCTATGCTTTTAGCCATTGGTAAACATTTATATATGGGGCTTAATTTCATGTTAAAATTAATTATCAAAGGGCTTACTGTTTAGTAAGTGCCCAGATAACACGATCATCTTTGTATGCATAATAATGGTACTTTAAACATAAATCTTTCTAAGTTTTTCTATAAAATCTTTCATTTTTGAGAAGTTTTCCTTAGCGCAAAGCAGAAAAATATCTAGGCTTGATTTTTTTTTCATTTAGCACAACGTGATTCTTTTTCTTAAGAAAACTGATAAAAGACATAAAGGTTGTAAAAACCGTGATTA
The DNA here is from genome assembly GCA_028533165.1 of Leontopithecus rosalia. Classification (NCBI taxonomy): domain Eukaryota; kingdom Metazoa; phylum Chordata; class Mammalia; order Primates; family Cebidae; genus Leontopithecus; species Leontopithecus rosalia. The sequence goes on from CM052660.1 coordinate 4,215,758, forward strand.
GGTTAAGGCACCTACCGGTTGTGATTTTAATTAAATTGTAACGGCAAAATGTTTAGTAGAATATCAATGAACATTGTCAACTGCTTATTTTTTAGCTCAATGATCTGCCTGAAGATCTGGCTGTTTGGAAACCATCCTAAGAAATAACAAGTGTCATTTTTAAAGGGTCGTCACCAGTTCCCGAAGGTATCATCCTGTCTCTGTGTAGAATAGCCTGATAGTGAAATTCAAAGTGGAATATTCTAGAACAGGTTAGAGTTTAACATTCACTAATGTGAATTGGGCTATATTAATATTACCCCTCCAGGATAAATGAGAACGGGAAGGAGTTCCTGCCCTCAGCTAGAGCTGGTTTGGGTGGATTATTCCCCCTGGAAACTGAAGGGTCCCTCATGGTTCAGTAGCATCAAGGACCCTCCGAAAGAGCCGTCTGAACCTGGCACAGCACTGTCCTAGATTAAGATCCTGCACGAAGGGTTCCCATGGTGCATGCTGAGTAATTAGTAGGCTCTGAATAACCCATCAGACCCACCGGAGGAGCACTTCCAAACGAGCTAAGGAAACAATCATAGTGACTTCACAGGGGACATGCAGGAAGCCACGCAGGTGCAGAGGGAGCTACAGCCCTCAGAATTACATATCTGCACATATGTGCAATACAGGCATGGCCCTGGCCGGGCCCACTTTGTCCATGGAGCTGCCAGCCCCCCGAGGCTCTCTCAAGATCAACCACCAGCTCTTCCTAACCAGAGCCCGACTGTGGCCCCTCTATTGCCCACTCTCCAAAGAACAGTTGAGATTCCTTCTTCCAAATGGTAACCAGGTCCTGTCATGCTAAGGCTGAAAACTCCCCCTGGCTTCCACCCCACTTCCAGCAAACGCAAACTCCACTCAGCCTCCCCTGTCATTTCATTCGGACCCTTGATCCCTCTTGTGCCCCCATACGGCCCTGTTTCTTTGGTTTTTCCTACTCCTGAAACAAGTCTAGCTGTCCCTGCTGCCCGTTTCCCCATCCCATAGGGCCCTTGGGCTTCCCTGGACACTCGAGTCTGCAGGGAGGCACCCTCAAAGTCCACATCACATACCTTGACTTTACTGCCATCTCAAAACTAGAGTCTAAGAGACTCTTTGTTGACCTGTTTCTTTCATGGGTATTTAGGAAGTGCCCAGATAACATGATCATCCAGCCTTCCCCAGCCCCTCGGTCCATCCCAGGGGGGCATTGCCTGTCTTCTCTGCACTGTACTGACACCCGGGCTCTCTGAGTCTGTGAATTCAATACAACCTTTCCATAGAGAGGAGGCATCTGTGTGTAGCTCCCTGCAGGCTCTGAGGAGCTGGGGTTTTGTCCAGCTGAAGCTAACTCCTTCCCAATCACCCTTTTTCTCTCTTCCAAGATCCTTTCCCATAGCTGCCTGCCGGAGCCTGCAGGGCCAAAGCAAATCTCCCTGATTTGAGAACATCCTGCCATTCCTCAGTTACATATCTCATCTGAAGAACTGTGTGTGTCTTTGCCCAGCACAGCTGGCCTGTGGCAGTGGGAAGAGTGTCTGGCACATGGTGAGTGCTCACCGCCTGGCCTGTGGCTGGGCCAGCTTTCCATCTGTCTGAGCGCACGGAGCTGAAGTCCGTGGCCTGCCTGGGGTAGGGGAGAACAGTGCTGAGTGACCGTTGGGAGGAAGGGCTCTGAATGCCTGCCCAGCGGCCGGGATGAGTGTGGCCCTCTATGCCCTCCCGTAGTGCCCGTGAACCCAGGGTTTTCTTAGCTTTGAGTGCTGGCGGCTGTGAGAGCTCTTAGCTCAGTCAGAGCAGAAGTGCAACAGCTGCCCATACCCAAGAAGGCTGTAAGTCCCCATGTCGTCCTGCAGGCCCCCTGTGGGCCGTTTCTCCACGTCTATTGTCATCTTGCTCCCTTCCTAATGAAGATGACGAAACTCCACCTACACTTTGGTGATTTCATCACTCCCGTTCCAGCAACAGAAGCTGCTTCTTGCTCACCACCGAACGAGAGCTGTGCCCTTGGCCCACAAGATGTCAGGTTCTGATTTGTGCTCTATCCTTTTCTGCTAATATTAGCCCCAACTCCAAGACCAAACATTGTTCTTGGAACAATATTCATTGTAAGGAAACTTTTGAATGACGAGCAATTGTATTTCATGAGCAGATGAATCTCCTACATTCAGTGTGGGGGACTGGGAAATTCTGAGGATTTTAGCTACTCTTAGTAATACTGCTACAAATAATAATAATAATAATAATAATAATAATAATTGGCTGGGTGCTGTGGTTCATGCTTGTAATCCCAGCAATTTGGGAGGCCAACGTGGGTGGATCACTTGAGCCCAGCAGTTCAAGACCAGCCTGGCCAACAAAGGGAGACCCCATCTCTACAAAAAAAAAAAAATACAAAAAATTAGCCAGGTTTGGTGGTGCTCACCTGTAGTCCCAGATACCGAGGTAGGAGGGTGCCTTGAGTCCAGGAATTCAAAGCTGCAGTGAGCCATGATCATACCACTGCACTACAGCCTGGGCAACAGGGGGAGACCCTATCTCAAAAAATAATGATAAGGTCAGGCACAGTGGCTTGGTGGCTCATGCCTGTAATTCCAGCACTTTGAGAGGCCGAGGCTGTCAGATCACTTGAGGTCAGAAGTTCAAGACCAGCCTGGTCAACATAGCGAAAGCCCATCTTTACTAAAAATATAAAAATTAACTGGACATGTTAGTGAGAGCCTGTAATCCCAGCTACTTGGAAGGCTGAGGCAGAAGAATCACTTGAACCTGGGTGATGGAGGTTGCAGTGAGCTGAGATTGCACCATTGCACTCCAGCCTGGGAGACAGAGCAAGACTCCATCTCAAACAATAATAGTAATAGTTCTGGTTGGAACAGGATACTCACAATCACAAGAACCCAGAGAGATTGTTTTAATTTTATAATAAGCATTTATGCTTAGAGAGCCAATAGACTTGCTGAAAGTCTCACTGTTGGAAAGCACATCCCTCTGACCCCATCCGTTTCCTTGCTTCCAGCTCAGGGACTATCTCAGCAATTAAGAAGATATCAGTCCATTCCAAAAGAAATATTATTAAACAAAAACAAAGTAACTTAGGTGTGGGGCAGTTTTCTCCTTCCACTTTTCTAAACCTTTTGTTGATTGAACACGTATCAACGTGGTAGCAATGGATGGACCGCACGAAAGCCCAGCCAGCTTAAACGCAAGTTCATTTTTGAATCTGCGGTATGTTTGCTCAGAGCCAAAGGCCAAGGGGATTTATATGGTTGTTGGAAGTATTTTCCCGGAGGAGTTAAAAAATATTCTGCAATAGCCAGTTTTTTAATAAACTCTGAGATTGATTTGCTTCCAACCCGCTCCCTGCTTATCTTACTGGCTCACTGTTAATAGTCCCCAGGGAACTGAGAGAGATTGGTGAACACGCTGGATGGAGGAGGCAGAGGGAAGTTTTAGAGGAAGACAGTGATGACCCAGACCTCGAGCCACTGAAAACATTTTTGAGAAGTAATACTTTCTGACCCGGTCTTGTCAGCTTCCTCCTCCCCACCCCCGAGGCCCCCTGCTGCTGTCGTCCACAATCACAATATTCTTTAAGAACAAGACAGAAAAATTGTTTTCCTACAAGAACACTGGCTTTTTCTCTTCCCAGGGATACGCTCTGTCAGTGGGAAGTTTCTAGAGCAATGGTGGCCTTCTAGAAGACTGCCTCCTCTCCGAGCATTGTCCAGATGGCTCAGAGATGTCCTTGTGTATGAAGATGAGACTCTGGAAAGGAAATTTACAAAGAGACTTTGAGGCTGGACATGGTGGTGGGTATCTACAGTCCCAGCTATTTAGGAGGCTGAGGAAGGAGGGTACCCTGAACCCATGAGTCAGGGCCACAGTGAGCTGTAATCATGCCTTGGCAATCTAGACTGGGCAACATAGTGAGACCCTGTCTCTTCAAAGAAAAAAAATATAAGCCCTTGAATGCCGCAGCTGACAATGAGCTTGGCATGACCTGAGGATGCCCTTCTCGCTCTGAAGATGGGAAACAGATTAGGAAATTATCCAGGGCCATAAGCCGGGATGCCCTGATTCTGGGCCATTTACAAAGACACTGGTGGTTTTCCTAGACGATGATGTCTGTCCTCTGGTTTTGAACACTCTCTCTCGACAGTCCAGTGATTCCCAGGCATCTAGACTCATCCCTGCTTCCCCGCACAGCACTGGAATCCCGGGTCCACCTGCTGGACCAGTGGAATGTCTACAAGCCTGGCAAATTCAGCCTGCCCTGAGCTTCTTGACTTTTGCTTCCCTCCCCATAAAAAGATTTTCCTTCCTTCCCTCTTCTCCCCTCCCTACCCCTTTCACTCTGTAAACATCACTGCCATTTATTCTGTTGTTGAGGCCTAAAACCCGGGAGGCACCTGTCATGTCTCTCTTTCTGTCTTGCTTCAATTCCAGTCCAAGAGCAAGTCCTGGGCTAATTTTTTCCACATTTCTTCTACTTCCATTGGCCTGATTCTAGCCACTCCATTCTCTTCCGGACACTGGAAGAGCTTCTGAAACACACTTTCTCCTTCAACTCTGAACCCCTTCCTCTCCTACAAAGGCAAGAGTGATCTTAGCATCACATAAAGCAGCTCATATAAGCTCCTGCTAACACCCCCTCACCCCTGGCTGTTCCAGCGGTGGCCGCTGGACCTTCCTCCTCTAGACCCTGGCAGGGCCGGTTCCTCCTCCTCATTTATGTCCCAGGCAAATGGCAATTCCCAAGGGGGATCCTCCCCGACCATCTTCCCTCTTGCCCACGTGACTCTGCTTCTCTTCTTAATATCACTCAGAAACCAGCATTCCTGTGTCTCAGCCCTGTCTAGTTGCAAGAAGAACAAGCTATGGACTGAGTCCTTGCTCTATTGCCAGCCCGCCCCAGGGCCAGGCTCGGTGAGTACGCGTGGAGTTGCTGTTGGACACAACAATGTGGATGTATTGAATGCCACTGAGTCATATACTTCACAATGTTTCAAATGCTAAATGGTCTGTTCTCTGCGTAGGACCTCAGTCAAAATAATACATAAATTAAAACCTATTTGGTTTTTCCTGGGATCTGCCCTTCCCCACTGAGGCTCTGCCCTGAAGTTCCAGTAGGTATCTTTGAAATTCTGGGGGTAGGGGTGGTGAGGGAGGGAATCGAGAGAGTATAAGTCACCCTTATTTGTTTCTAATGTACTTAAAAAATTCCAGAAGTTGTATGCATTGCAATTTTAGAGAGTGCTGCCTGGTCCCAGAGGGTATAGATTAAAACTGGCAGTTGGTCGCTCAGGAAGACAGGAAGGAGGTCTAGATCTGGTGGACTGGGAGTGTCCCGGTCACTGTAATGGTTTGATTCAAGAAACTCCAGCATCTGTCATTGCTAAGACGATGATGAAATAACACATCGCTGCCGCTGTGTTTGTCCTAGACAGAAAATAAAATATTTTCCAAAGGTAAAAACAGGCACAGAGAGACAGTGCGTGTGAACATATGGATACATATTCCGTCTAGTCACACCTACTTACATTCCGACCCTTCCGATGTCACTGGGGAAAGTACAGAGCTGGTGGCATTGAAATAACTAAGACAAAGTGCTTAACAATGAGCTTCCCAGGCAGGCAGCGGTATGTGCGGTGCCTTACACGTTACAGCATCATCTTCTGCATCTTAGGAGAGCAGGAGGATGAGAACAAAGATGTCCTGCCGACTGAGGGAGTCGTAATAAGGGATGTGCAGCCTGCAGCTGAGTCCTACGGCTGGGAGGAGCCTCCTCCTCCTGCCATCTGCTCCTGCCTTCCCCAGCTCGGCTCTGCCCCAAAGTTCCTATAGGTATCTTTGAAATTCTGGGTGTACAGAGGGAATCGAGAGCTTGTAAGTCACTCTTGTTTGTTTCTTATGTACTTAAAAAATTCTAAGAGTTGTATGCATTGCAATTGTAGAGAGTTCTACATGCTCCCAGAGGGTGTAAGATTAAAACCGGCAGTTGGTCCCAGGACTGAGGAGCAAAGAGACTTTCTGAAGAAAATTTTTCATGTTCACAGCAGTTTTCCCATTTAGAAACACTGAACCAGACTTAGCACAGCAATCTGCATATACGCAAAGTTACAGGTGATAGAGAAAGTCAGGAAATTCATGGGTTTCATTAAGAAGCACTGTGATGACTTCCTTCCCCTGCCCAAGACACATCTCTGGGCCTGCAGAGATGGGAACTGGGAAGATCTGAAGCCTATCATCAGCATAAGGTTCTTTCTTTCCAAATCAGGTTAAGGGAGTGGGGGGCATCTCCTTAGATGTCTGCTAGAAATACCTTAGGAATGAAACACTCTTTCAGTCATGACTGAGCTTGGAATATGCCTGTGCCTGGCACCAGATATGCCTGAAAGTTGTTTGTCTTTGCAGAAATTGTTGAAAACCTCTAAAAAGAATGGCGGACATTCATGCAAATCTGAACTCAGTGTGTATTTGTGATGCTCAAATGATTGTCTTTCCTTTAAACTGGATGTAGAAATAACTACATTTTTGCCATCACATTCTCTTTCTTCTTTTCTTCCTTTTCCCACTGAGTTCTGAGGTAGGTGTTCAGGGCTCTGACAGTGTCTGCGCCGTCTTTGTCTTTCTGTTGTTTGTGGACGGGGTTTGTGGATGGGTGTTTTCGCTTATTGCCCCTCCCCTCTTGAAATACTAGCTGAAATGCCAAGACTTCTGTATGCAAATGTGAGCCCATAACTCCAGTTGCTTTCACTGAGCTTTGCTGAGAGGATGTGTTGGGAGTTTTCTCTGTGCTGCTTGTCAGATAGGCTTTGCTAATGAAGGGGCTTTTCATTTAGGAAAAAATGTCGCTGCAGAAGGAACGAGAAGGGTTAAGATCAAAGGGCAGATGCACTCATTTACAGCATATTTTCATGGGCTGAAACAGCCTCACATGTTCTGTGACATTTGGCCACAATGGAGAGAATTTGAGAGCCAGTGAGGTCAGGTGGGCGTCTTGGGAGAAAAACACAGAGAAATACTATAAAATATGTGCAGTTAAGCGGAAAAATCAGCATCTGCCAGCTTTTTGTTTTCTTGTTTTTTGGATTCACAGGAAATTGTGTGTGTGTGTGTGTGTGTGTGTGTTTGTGTGTGTGTGTGTGTGTGTGTTTCTGTGCGTGCCTGCGCCTGGGACTTCAGCTTTGGAAATAAGAGGAGGTAGAGAAGCAGCAGGCTCTTGGGATGCTGAGGTGAGGGACTCGTGCATTTAAACCAAGTGCCTCCTTCACATGTGCAGATGCAGACAACACAGGCTGTCGCCTCAAGGTGAAAAGTTTTGTGTCTATTTTCCCCTTTGAGTTTGTATGCTCAAAGACGGCCAGCCCTGGGGTAGATGCCACCAGACAGAGAAGTCACCCTTTCACAGCATGCCGCTTCCTGCACAGAGGCTCCAGAAAACACCCTTAGGAGCCACCAAAGGCCTGGCATGGGCGGTGAGCAGGGGCTCTGGCCTGCACCACAGAAAACCTGCATGTGTGGAGCCGGAGTATGCGAGTGTAGACCCCCGAGGATGTGAGACGTTGCCGTTTTCACTGGGTCTTTGTTTTCTTACTAACATCACCATGCCCGAGTTTACCACTGTGTTTGGCATGAACACTGCAGCGTCCACCCTGCTTTGAGACCATTTCCTCCTCCACTGGCAGCCTGGTTTTCCAGGAAGCCCACGCTGAGACGGAGTTGGGTGGGTGGGGTATTTATTAGGAATCAACCCTTCTAGAAGGACTGAGAGGACAGGAAACAGACACTGCTACATGGGACAAAGTGCCCATCATGGAGGCCTTGAGCGTGGAGCCTGAGGCAGGTTTTTTGTGCCGGACTGCAGTGGCCAAGCCTTCCTTCCCAGCCCAGCACCACCTGCCGTTGCCTGTGGCCTGCCTGGGCACGGGTGTACCCCAGGCCGGGCTGCTTCTTGCAGCAGAGGCAAACCCTAGGCAGCTGACACCTGGAACCCAGAGTCCTCCTGTGGTCTGGGGGCTTCGCAGGGATCTGAACCAGGCAGTTCCATGTCCCGCTGTGGGGCTCAGATCCACTTTACGCCCAGTCAAGGAGCAGCCCCGGCGGAACTGTGCGGGCCTCTCTTCCTGGGGATCATGCAGTTGCGGCAGGACCACCATCTCTCTCCATATCCATCCCAGGTCCCCCTGTCCTCACCTAGCACATCGAGCCGACCACAACCTCACGGGCGGCCCGGTGGTGTGACTGGACTGTCTCCCCACGAGGTCGAGCCCTTGGTCTCCATGCCTTTTTTAGGCAAGGCTGTTGCACCTGTCCTTTCCCCATCACAGGGGTCAGGGGAGCACCAGGAGGCGCCCAAGTGGGCATGTCGTCTTCCTCCCCAGTTGTGTCACAGCAGCTTGACCTCCTCCTGAGGACCAGGCTCAACCCTTCTGCCAGGATGGTGACTGTCCCTCTGTCTGCTGGGCTCCAGGTGGTGGCCACAGCTTAGAGTTCCATGGGACTCTTACGGTGCCTCTTAGGGAAATTGTGTCCTTTGGGGACCAGGACCCTAACCCTGCAGAATGCAGAGGTCCTGGGATAAAGCACCAGCTGCCCCAGGAGGTCTCTGTGAGTTGACAGTCAGTGGTGCCACTCTTGCCATGGCACAGTCACTGCTCCGTGAATTCTTCCCATCGGGACAGAGCACCTTGTAGAGGTTTTGCCTCTGTGCATCCTGCCTCCTGGAAGGGGCACCCTGTCCTTATGGACTGCTATCCCCAGGGGAGCCTCAGCAAAGCCTCCTTCCACCCCTCCACCAGGCGCCGCTCCTGAGTGTGCGGCATGTGGCACCCTCAATGCCTTCTAGGGTTCCAGGCACAGTCCTGCAACTCCATTGCTGAAAGGTCAGCCCTGTAACACTATGTGGCATCGCACAATGCTGGGTCAAACACTTCCTCAGCCTTCAGATGGTGCCAGCTGAAGCCCAGTGGACAGGAAAGGCAAACTCACACCCAGAGGATGAGCCTGTTCCGATGGTAGCACACACATCTCTAGCCCTTCCATGTGAAGGAACCTGATGAAGTCCACTGTCCACTAATCAATCAGGGAGACTCTTCCAGGCTCTGTTGCTGGCAGATTGGACATTTAGGGGCAGCAGCAGTTAAGCCATCCTTGGCAAGAAGAGCTCATGCTCTTGGGCCAGGGAGCCTATGTCTCTTCCAAGGTGGTCATCCCATTGACGGATCCGGCCTGCCACCATGGGGGCAGCCCATGGCAGGCGCTGGCTGCCTGACGGAAAGTTTGTTGAATCCATTTTGAGCAGGAATCCTGATAAGTCAGTTGAGTGAAAATCCCCCACCCTGGGCATCTGACTATCCTGGATATCTTGTCACTCTGGCCTGGCTTCAAGCAATAATTCTATCACATCAGTTTTGCCAGGACCCTCTGATCCCTGATATTTCCTTTTGGTAGTTTTCCATTCACTCACTTGTGAACTTTGCTCTTTGGGCAGAAATTCCTGCTTATCCTTGTTGCAGTCAAAGTTGAGTGTAGGCCGGGCGTGGTGGCTCATGCCTGTAATCCCAGCACTTTGGGAGGCCGAGGCAGGTAGATCACTTGAGATCAGGAGTTTGAATCCAGCCTGGTCAATGTGGCAAAACCCCATCACTACAAAGAATATAAAAATTAGTCAGGCATGGTGGTGGGCGCCTGTAATCCCAGCTACTTGGGAGGCTTAGGCAGGAGAATGGCTTGAACCCAGGGGATGGAAGTTGCAGTGAGCTGAGATGGCACCACTGCACCCCAGCGTGGGTGACAGAGTGAGACACTATCCACTCCTACAAAAAAAAGTTGACTGTAGTCACTCATCCCCATGTGCCGTAAGGTCTCCTTTCCATGGTCCCTGTACCCCTCACCACGGCCCCATGAATAAAGTCAGCCTTACCACGTGAACAAGTGTGTGAGTTAATTTTTTGTTCAACAATGTCTGCGTCCAGATTTCCTCTTCTCATCAGGACACCAGTCCTGTTGGATCCAGGCCCACCTTAATGACCTCATTTTAATCTAATCATCTTTTGAAAGATCGTATTTCCAAATGCAGTCAAGCTCAGTGGTATGGGTGTTAGGACCTCAACACGTGAATTTTAGGGAGGTCACAGTTCAGCTCACAACAGCCCTGAAGCCCTATTGAGGTCCCGTTGGTTTCTCTCCTGCCTGCTCTGCAGCATGTTGGGGTTCCGATGCTCACTTTCCTTCCTCATTTCTTCACCAACCCCCTCCCCTGAACAGTCTGATGCCTGTCCAGCTCCCAACACACACTGAGCCACTCTCTTGCAGGGCAAGGCTTTGCAGACAGAGCTGGGCACACATTTATTGGCAAACAGTAGCAGTACGCCAGCTGAGTTCTCTATGCCCCACTGAAAGAACTAGAATTAATGGACAGACAGTAGAAGGAGAAGGCAGATCTTGGCAGAGGGAAGGGGAGAAGACGCTCAGCATTTCAAAAAACCAGCAACATTATTAAGGAACACTGGGGAAGCCAGGCTTGCCTCACCACCAATAAGCTTCAGCAGGCCCTGGATCACTGCTTCTTGCTTGGAGAAACTAGATGAAGATCTTAAAATTGGGTGAGGTGCTGACCTCAAGCACCAGGAGGCAACTCCAGGCCCGGTGAGCTCTTTCCTTTGTCCTCCTTGGCTGTCCCTTTCCACATGGCGCCATCCAGATCCTGCACACCAGGGCTCTCTCTTCACCTAAGTGTTGGCTGCCTTGCAATTTCTGCGTCCACACTGAAGCCTTTGGCTCATTCAACCTCAATTCAAACCCATTGCCTCCTCTGTCAAGGGCAAGTCTCCAGGCAACCTCTGCTCCATCATCCTTGCTGCTGCCTGCCCTTGGAATATTCCAGTTACCTTTGAAGGAGAACAAAGAATAGGTGGGGTGCCCTGGGATGGCTCCCACCCCCAGCTATCTCTTTCTAGCCTCTCCACCAACTGCCTACTCTGGGCTCACTTACATTCTCTGCGAATTTTTGAGATAATTTCCTAAATGGTTGTTCTTTCTCCAGTTTCTTATTCTATTACCAACCATGGGTATTACTGATTACAATCTCTAATTTTAAATTAAAAAAACTAATATGTGCACATGTAAAGAAGGCATGTTAACTATGCTGGATTCTGCCCAGCCCTCTCCCAGACACAGCCCCTGCTCACCATTCCTTCAGCAACCTGCCTTTGTTCCCTGCCAAAAACGCTCCTGCTGAGACCTTAGCTTCTGACCAAGGCCCTTGAGGTCAATCTGGGGTGCTTGGTTCATGGGCGGTGCTCCACCCAATGGTCTCTGCCTCTTCTCTGCAGCATCCCTTCACCTTTTACATCAAGTGGAGCAGCACAGTGTTTGTGGTGGCTGGCCTGGTCATCCTGTGCCACATCTCCCGCTTTTGCTTGGACCCCCTTCATCTTGTGCTGCAACGCTTTGTGTGAGGGGTTCTTGCCATCCACACTGTGTCAGGTGGCAATGGCAGCTCTTCTCTTCTGCCTCCAATGATGCCTCACACAAGTGCGTGCCCAGGAAGCACTTCCTGAGAAAGTGAATGGATGTGTGGAACCTCCTCTACTTGTATGGCCCCTGACCCACCATGTTTACACCTTATCATCATCCCATCCGGTCCCCACGGACTCCTTCAGGTTATGGACAAGAAGTGGAGGCTTGAGTCACGCACATGATACCTAGAGGGACCAGTGAGGATTCCAGTGTAGGCCTGGACCCTGGTGCTGTGTGCATGGAGGAAGTGGGTCTCTTGCAGCATTAGGGTGCAAATTGCTCATGTCCTGACAGCAGCCGGGCAGCTCCCGCTGGGAACTGAGTTGGGTGGCATTTTGGGAAGAAAGAAGCAGGAACCGGGGGCCGAAGTCTTATCACCCACAGGTCATGGCAGGACATTCACTTCACTGAGTCCTGAAGCCAGCAGGGCATGACTGGAAGCTTGTGTGCTCTCTGGGACTCAGACCATGTGGTTGTGGGACCTGGGAGGCTGTGAGTGCAAAAGCTCGAGGTGTGGAGCCTTGGGAACTGGCATCCCCATGGCAGGAAGCAGGAATGGAGGGACAAGGTGAGGGCTAGGCAGATGGCCATGAGGGGAGCCTGAAGGCCCAGAATGTCAGACACCCAAGCATCGACCAGGCCGGTGGCCAGGGACAGCCTAGGGACTCCACCTCCAACTCTCAGCAGCAGGAGCTGGTGCCAAGAGGAAAGGTCAGGCAGGCGGCTGGCATTCACAAGAAGGCCAGGCAGACTCTTCCCAGGCTGTGGCTCGCCTGCCCATCACCACACTTCCATGACACACACAGAGGCATGAACAGCCCTGCAGAGCTGGAATCATAGAAAAGGATGTCTTCTCCTGGGAATATTCATATGGGGGCTAAAACAGGCAAAATTGGGGCCCAGGGTAAACTGGCATGTTTCAGGAAATAGCATTTTAGGGCACCTGTGCAAAAATCAGGAGGGTTTTATCCTTACAAACCCAACAGTCCCTTCATCTCTGCCCTGCTCTTCAGATTTCAGGCCTTGCCCTCAACGTCTCGTTGGAGCTTGCCGGGCCTGAGACTCAGAGTAGGCAGGAGCCCGCATTTCCTCCTGGGGGTCTCAGGGCCCAGCTGATGTCAAGGACAGGAAGACACTCATTCATGGTCCCAAGGCAACAAAAGAAAGTGTCAGGGCTCGAACCCTGGCTCTTAGCTACTGCCTCGACAAACTACTTACTCACAAAGATTACAGGGTTCCTGGCAAAAGAGGCCATTGTGGAGGGTGTGAATAAACTCAGAAGTCACTTATTTTCTACAGGTGGAAAGCTGTGGGTCATAGCTTTCTGCTTTCAGATTTTCTATGTATCTAATATTATTATCATTGTGCCTCAAGGTAGATCATTATAATTAAATAATAAAACAAATGGAAACGCTATAGCAGGCCAGCCACTAGGAGGCAGCTTACCTATGTTGCTTCTAATCCTGATCATAACTCTGCAATTGAAATGGAAATTATTCCCATTTAACAGGGGAGAAGACTGATACAGGCTTAAGTTAGTTGCCTCAATTTACATGACTTAACGAATGTCAGAGCTGGAATTCAAATTGAGATCTATAACTTAGATGCCTGAGTTGTTTTCTGCTACAGTGTACTGCTTCTTAAAAACTCTATGTAACTAATTGAGTATGATTTTCAAATGACATCTTACTATCAACAGCTATAAAATGAGAGGTGAGATGTTTGTGAGGGGGGGAAAGATGCTAATTATTTTAAGAAACCATGTTCAAGCTTGCATTGGCATTCACTTCTGCTGTTTAAAAATGGTTAAAAGAAAGGCTTTCCTCCCCCAAAATAATACAGATTGGTTTCATATTTCCTTAGGGATACAAAATAGTGTTGTAGTTGCAACCTTGAACTTTAATTTCACTTCAAGAAAGTAACAGTGAACCTGTAAAATTCAGCCAATTACTTATCCGCTTTTCGTTTCAGTCTCCTCATCTGTAGCATAAAGAGAATTATAGTTCCCATTCATAGGGCCATTGCAGCACTTCAGTGAAATAGCACACGCCATAACATTTGCATTATTAGCAAATGTGAGAAAAAATTTCCTATTTTTATTATATAACTTCCTATGTTAAAGAGTTTCTGCTTCAAATATCTAAGAGATTTTTAAGAATTTTGAAATCCTTTAAATAAAAGGCAGTACTTCAACCCTCAATTACCTTTGCTGAAATTTAGAAATTATTAACCACATAAATAAAACATCTATTATTTAAAAATACTTTAAAACAAGGTGGCAATCTGACAGCCCACGTACTTAACCTAAAGCCAGCAAATGTTTTGTGTTCATCCCAAAACATTCTGCAATTTTAGACCTGGCCTTTTAAAATTAAGAGCTTTTACCTATACATGTAGGTTTCTAGTTTATCTCGGAAGCTGGGAAACCCTATAAACCTTGGCCCACATTCCCACAGTGCTGCACTCCTGGGGGGACCCTGGGTTTGGAGCACGACGGTCCTCACCAGGCAGAAAGCAGCCCTGCTTCCTCTCCCACCTCACGCCCCACCAGGCTGCACTAACCCGCTGCTGTCCCTACATCTGCCCCTTTGGACATTTGGGTTTATGATCCTTGCTCCAAAATCATAAAGCAAGGATCTCTGTTTAAATTGGCTCAATACAGCGTAAGAAAGCGTATTTGTTTGAACGTAGCCTTGCATTGTCAGACTGAGAACATGTCGCATCAGTAACTAACTCAGCCCTCAAAGTGGTTTAGCCCTTTGTCATCCACTGGGTGCACTACATTGGTTTTTTTGAATTTTGGAAGTCTTGCCTTTGGGATTCTAATTCCTTCCTAATATTCTGGAAAACAGCAGAACTAGTGTAGTCTGGGTGGGCAAAGGGGTGAGAAGGGGCTGGTGTGATTGTTTCCGTGTCACCTTGCCGGTCTCCTTGCTCCTGCCTCTCTCCCTGACCCTGGCTTCTTCAGCAGCACCTTGGCAACCCTGTCCAGCCCACAGAACATTCCAGATGGGTCTGTTTTCCTTTTGCTGTCCTTGAGGCTTACCCGCAAACTAGTTATGCTTTCCAAATTGCAGTGGAGAGCTGGTTCTTTACCATTCACTACCATTTAGTCTTTTCCCACACTGTGCTCATTTTTTTTTTTTGAGACAGAGTCTCTGTTGCCCAGGCTGAAGTGCAGTGGTGCGGTCTCGGCCCACTGCAACCTCCACCTCCCGGGTTCAAGCGAGTCTCCTGCGTCAGCCTCCTGAGTCGCTGGGATTACAGGCACACACCACCATGCCCAGCTGATTTTTTTGTAATTTTAGTAGAGACAAGGTTTCACCATGTTAGTCAGGAAGGCCTCAATCTCCTGACCTCCAGATCTGCCCACCTTGGCCTCCCAAAGTGCTGGGATTGCAGCTGTGAGACACCCGCTGGGCTGCTCAGTCATTTTTACACAACCCTTGGGTTCTTATCCCTCCTCTGGCCATTCGCCTCCGTGGCCTTCTGGGTCCTTGGCCTAGAGCAGAGCTCAGCAAAGATGGTTAAATACAAGAATGAATGAGCAAGGAAATGATTTCCCTTTCAATTACTCTCGGGGCAGGTGGACAAAGAACAAAATTAAAAATGGTGTGGAAAATGATTTCTTTTCCCAGTAACCCAACTGGGGCAAACAGGTAAATGCTCTTTATCTATTTGAATTGTGTATTGTTTTACCAAACCGTGACTGAGGACTTTCTCTGGTCTGAATTTCTTAACTAGTCCTTGGATGAGAAAGACAGAGGAGGTGACAAAGACATGGTCCTTGTCATCCAGAAGCCACGGTCCGAGGAGGTGGGTATGGAAGGCCAGCATGATCATGTCACTTAACGATGAGAATCTGTTCTGAGGCCTGTGTCATTAGTCGATCAGAAGCATGGCCCAGCACTTCTGTTAGGCTGGAAATGACACGTAGTGATCTTTGACTTCCAACGTAATGGCGAAAGAGCTGCATCTTGAAGAATGGCAACCAGCCTGGCAAGGGACCCTGGCTTATGCTGCTCTTATCTACCTGGGCAAGAGCAGGGCTGCATTGGGAAGGCAGTGAGCAAGCAGAGCTGGGGAAAAGTCAGAGTGGGGTCTTGGGCATTTCCCTAAAGCTGTGGTTTTCAAAAGAACAGGAGAACATCAACGTGAGGGCAATTGCCCCCAACAAAGTACTCTTTTCCTTGCTCAGTTTCTGACAAGTGAGAATAAGAAGACTGTCTTTGGTTACCCTTCAAGCTCCAGAAAAACACTGAGGTAGCAGAAGAGAAGATGTGGTGGCAGGGGCCATGGGCGGAGGAAGGCAGGCAGGAGGAGAGAACTCTACTCTCCAGAGCAGAGCCAGGAAATCCATGGTTGATGGTAAGCTAGGTATTGCTCTGCCGTCACCTCTATTCCAGGCAGCCTAAGCAGCTGGCACCTCGGCTCCTGGGGCAGCATCCTCAGGAGATGTCAGGCTCATGTGCTTTCTGAACCCTCACCAGCACCCCACTTCCCACCTCCCAGTAGGATTTGTGCTGAAGCCCTGGATAATGAGGGTTCTTAGAGTGGGGGAAAGAAAGGTCTGCAGGCTCAGTAGCCTTGGGCCCAGGTGTAAGGTCTTTTAGGCTGACTGACTGCACCATGGACTGCATGGTAACCCCTGTGACACACGCATATGCTTCCAGATGAGTTCCTGGAACTAGAAAGTCTGAAGTAACTGGAAAACCACAAAAGGAAAAGAATGACCAACCATTGCAGTGCCTAGTTAGCTTTGAGACATACTTCCGTTGTTCCTTACTCCGGCCTCAGCTGATAAGGCAACTGGACTTTGTAACCAACTTTGCTCAACTAATAGGTCAACCTCGTGACTCCAGACCCTGCAACCCCCTCCCATCTCTCAAAACCCTCCCTGAACTGTAACTTCTGTAACTTTCCCCTGCCTACCCCAAACCTATGAAACCAACTCCTGTCCCACCACCCTCCGCTGACTCTCTTTTTGAACCCAGCCCGCCCACACCCAGGTGAATAAACAGCCATGTTGCTCACACAAAGCCTGTGTAGGGGGTCTCTTCATTCAGAGAATGTTTAACACCAGGCATGGCTCCAGGTACTTCGGTGAGGAGAGGGGGCTCGGCCCTCCCTCCATAGGCTCAACTGGAAAGACCCACAGAAAACCAGGGAGCCCTCTGGAGAAGCACTTGGCTGCACTGAGAGGGTCAGAAGCTCACGTCCCCTGTGTTTTGATTGGGCATGAAATTCTGTGCAAAACTCCATGAAACATTGGTCCCGATTGCAGGCCTGTGAGTTGTGGCCATCTTGGCAGAGCATTACAGGACCACGGCCAAGATGCTGAGCACGGCCCCCGTGCTCTAAAAATTCCAACCTTTAAAATCCATTCTGAAGATATGATTTAATTAAATGCTATGTGCTTGAAACTGGTTCAAATTAGTTTATCTATTTCTGATGACTGTTTCCCATGTGAGTACACATATTAACCATGCAGAATGCACGGACTGCTCACAGACTAGGACAAAATACTTTTATGCTATTTAGGATTTTAAAAAATAAATAAATAAGTGAAATGACTGCCCTTAAATTGGTAAACCAATTCCAGCCACCATAAAGTCTTTAAAAAAAAAGCCAGACGTCTTCTAAAACTCTTTTATGAGTGCACATGGTGAAACTGCTGCCAGCATTATTGTTTGTGAATGAAATGTAAATTAGTGCTTTTGTGTTCACCTGTAAGTTTTTCTTTAAAGCCAGTGATTGCATTTGAAACCTGCAATTCTCAACAAAAAGAGAAAAGTTCAGTGCTGATTGCTGGATATTTGGACCTCCCAGTGCAAACATTAACTGGCTGAGAGGCCCTCTGGAATGCAACGAGGGGAACAATACCAGGACCGGAGCCAAGCCCAGCAACGCTGGCGCCGGGAACCCAGGGATCTGCCTCCTGGTAGTCAGAGCTGAGCAGGGCCCAGCACTCCTGTTAGACTGGAAATGACACACTGTGATTCTTGACTTAGCCAAAGGGATTTTAAATGGAGGGAAGAGCTGGCAAGACAAAAGCTCCTGCACTTTCACCGTGTTTTCTAAAACAAGCCAAGGAAATCAGGAGAAGAGACTGAAGTCTATTACACTTGATCCAGTTAAGTCAAGAGTGGAAGCTTTTTAACTGCCGCTATTATTTTTTTTTTGTACTTTCTCATCATGTCCCACCACCCAGAAAGCACAGACATAAAGCAGAAACTTGAAACTGCTTTCATTCCAGCAGAGGGGCACCCCAACATTGCATTATTGACAGGAGGTTGGAAAACACTGACAGCTGCAGAAATTGTACAGTTGAAGTTCAATTCCCCGGAGTGGGAACAGTATACTGATGGGATTAATTCTGTTTGGAATTGTTAAAATAAGAAAAGGTTATGGGGCTGAGGAAGGGACCTGCCTTTTCTTCCTGCGAACAAAGGCATACCTTGTATCTTCCCTGGCGTCCTTGGAGTGTCATTTCCAACCTTTTGAAACTGTATCTGATTATCCATGTGGCAATTAATCATAATTAAGCAGGCCTGAGGTTTGGAGAGGTACAAAGAAGGTGGCTAAGAGCTGGCTTGGGTCCTGGGAAACCCCCTTCACCGTTTTAGGCTGCAGAGCCTCTTGTTCTGGAAGGATGAGAAACTGCTAAAAGGCAGAGGGAGGCAAGGAGGGCTGGGGGGACAGAAATTTGCAGGGGTGGGCACCAGACACAGGTTTCCTTCTGGTCCCCTTCCCTTTCTTTGGCGATTGCAGCTCTTCACCAAGCTCCAGGACGGTGGAAGCCAGGTAACGAATTACCTTTCTAATGCCAAGTGATTTGGATCCATTCTTACAAACCAGATTTTTTCAATTTATTACAGGAAAACATTCAATCATTATACACTGGCACTGGGTCTGGGGCGCATGGAATTCTCCTCTCTCTGCTCCACCCCCAATGAGCATTTTAAAAGCTTAGCAAGCCCAGAATGCCGTCTTATTAAAATTTTTTATATATT
Organism: Leontopithecus rosalia; assembly: GCA_028533165.1. Classification (NCBI taxonomy): domain Eukaryota; kingdom Metazoa; phylum Chordata; class Mammalia; order Primates; family Cebidae; genus Leontopithecus; species Leontopithecus rosalia. The sequence goes on from CM052660.1 coordinate 4,234,309, forward strand.
TATAATTAAAATACGGAGCTGGCATTCAAATCGTTTTAACAGATGTAATCGGCCACGCAAGGCTTCCCCCAGCCCAGGTCAGGCGAGAAACAATGGTTGCTTTGACTGCGGCCTTCGGCTCGGGTTTCTGTTTGCACATGGGCCCAATTTGTACCATTTATGATTAGGTTTAAGTAAGTTGATGTGCTATTTATTTAGGAGAATTGCCATTTCAGAATATTGCCATATTCCCCCAACCACCGCATTGCCGTGTGGCCGTGGCCCATCCTGCCTGCGATGGGGCTGTTGCTGTAGCCGTGACTCCTCGATGACGGCACTGCCCGAGGACATGGCTTCCTGGGTGACTTTCCAAGGTTGCTGGGTGGGCGGTTTGCGTGTTGTGTTTACAGAGGGAGCTATAGCACGAATGCTAGACCCTAAGACTGTATATGCAGCTGGACACAAAGGAAGAGCCGAAGTCACTCGGAAATGCAAATCATCCACACCTACACCATCCATGGGCATCCCTGAAGGGCAGTCCAGGTGGATACAGCAGCCAGAGAGCCCTGTGCCTTCAGGACTCCCAGGATGCCAACCCGTACCCTGGAAGGCAGGGGAAAGTCCGTCCAGGAGAGCAAGGGCTTGGCTCCATCCTTCCTTGTTCTTTGATGTTGTATTAAACTTGGAAGCTTGACGATACCAAGTAGTGCAAACCAAGATGACCTGTTTCCTCTGCTACTCTACTGATAAGTGATACATTGTATTAAACTTGGCTTCCAAAGGCGATGACCCTGCAGGGAGGAGTTAGCATTCTCACACCTGGTGTTCCTCCCCGGGGAGAGTCCCTTCCCTGTGTCCTCAGTTGGCCCTGCAGGCATTTCCAGCCCCCAGTTCTTTCTGCTGGACTGGATGCTGGCCTGTCCTGACTCCCTGTCCCACGATTCTCCTTCCTACTTTGGTGCCTGGACTCAAGCTCTTCCCGGGGGCTGCACTTCGTTCCTTACTAGAGGCCCGCCTCCAAATCCAGATGTCTCTCCTCAAAAGGTTTCCCAAACGCATCTGACCTTGACCTCTAGAGGGTGGCTGACCTCAGCCTACTTTTCCCTGTAGCTGCCGCAATGACATCCGGCCAGAGTGGACGTTGCAGAGAGGACATTCACACACCTGCTCATTTACCCCGTGAGGTCGCCATCATGATTCTCAGTCCCAGAAAGACTCTGCACTTTGATTTCATCAAGAGATTGTTTCCCAGGCAGCAACTGTGGGAGGTGGGAGCGAGATGAGAAGTGTGGTCCTGTGTCCCCAGATGGAGACTCTCACTGTTTCACACTAAGGTCACCTGCCCTTCCTATTAAAGTGCTTAAGGGGCTTTAATGAGTCCACGTCTCATTTGGCTTTCTGTGGTCCTCAGCCTCACCCAGAGCTGTCCCATCCCAGGGAGCGGCTCCCACCAGGGTCCTCTGGCAATAGCTTCTGCTCCTCAGCCATCAGCTTCACAGCTGACCCCCTGGTATTCCACTTCCCAGGCTCCTCTCCCCATGTATGGACAAATTCCATTTTCTAGCTGATTACCCTTCGTGACTTGTTGGGTTAGGCGCCTAGGAGGAATGGCAGTGATTGCCAAGGGACGGGGGTGCCGGGGCTGGGGATTGTGAAAACCTGCTTTTCACTTTGAGAAAATCCCTGGTCCCCAGACACCTCTTTTTTCCCCTTCATATCTGGTTTAACACGTGATCAGCAGCTGGAAATCACATAAAGATAAATTAATAACCACAATTGAGACATCTTCCAAAAGAAACAGTTATGGAAGGAAAAAGAGAAAACAGACGCATGATTCATACTCTCGGGCTCTCTTGACTTCTCATTTTTCTAAAGATAATTACAGCATTGTTTGCCTTTTTATGTGTAAAAAACAGATAAAATAAACATTTGAGGGGAAGGAGGAGGTATTGCAATTTAAAGAAAAAAGGACCCGGGGCTCTGTTTGGTTGCCATGGGCCTCTGGAAACCCCGTTTTGTTTCTGGAGTGGATTTTTACTAACACCCTTATGCGCGGAATCACTTTGGCACTGCCACGGGAAACACGAGGTGCTCCCTGTCCAGCTCCCCGAAGGAAAACAGTCAGGTGTGCCTGAGGAGCTGCAATGAATTAAGAGCCAGGAATCAATGTATGTCAGGAGAATGTGCTTGTCCCAGGGACAGTGCTGTGAATGTAGCACGTGAGCCAAGCTTCAGTAACCGGATCAAAATGCCTTTCCCTCTTCAGAGATGCGGGGTCTCATTCATCTCAGTAAGATCCAGGAACTGAGAAACTGCCCCTATTTTAAGCAGCAAGTCACCCCCAAAATCTAGACCCAGATCTCATCCAGAAAACTATCCCTGAGCCATGCCTCCCACATCTGCCTTCCCTTCCTGTCTCTTTAGGGGGTGCAGGTAGTAACTCGTGTCTGGAGGCTGTCCTCCGATCACCCTGAAAATCCTTTCCGGGGCCCACAGCTGGGCTGAAGGCTTCTCCCTGCCAACGAAACCCTGCAGTTCACAAGAGGGCTGTTGTTTTTGGAGATGCGATCTGGATGCTCCCTCTCCCCGTCACCAGTCCTGTTCCCCCAGTTTTGGTCCTTCTGCCTTCACTTTCTAGGGAAGCTGTGGAAGCTGGCAGATGTCACTCTCTGCAAATGGCAAGGACAACAGTCAAGACCACGCACAAGTGAATTCAGGTCTGCAGCTTTGGGGATTCTGTGCAAGGAAGATGGTGGGGTGGAGGGGGCAGGAACGTTGGTGTTAGAATAGCTGAGGAGGGGAAGAATTCTGGAATCTCTGCAGCATCGTATGCACAGAAAAATAAATCAATGGCTGGGATGTCTCTAAAACCCCCATAGGCCTCCCTCCATCCTAGGGGCTGGCCACACTGTTTACCTGACTTGGCTCTCGTGTTCTCAGAAATTCATCTCTGAGTTTGTAACAGGTGGAAGGGTTGGTCGGCAGAACACCTCTCCTCTTCACAGCCCAGTGTCGCTGGAACACAGCTATCTGTCAATCCTGACTGCTACCTTCTCTCTGCTCCATCACCCCTGATGGGAGGCCAGCCTTCAGCATGCTTGGAATAGCATGTCTACGGGCTTTCATGCACTGTAGTTTCCGCAGCCCATGACCTGAAATTCCCAGCAGAGGAGACAGAGTACAAAGGGGTTGACCAGGAGTCCAGGACACAAGAGGAGCCCCGTTCCAGACCCAAGGAGTGTCTTCTGCATCTGGCTGCTCCACGGGATGAAGACAATTCTACTTGTTCCTGTGGTGACTTTTATGAGTTTTGCCGACAAGTTTTTTCTTATATCAGCTGGAAAATTTTAGATTATCTACATTAAATTTAAATCAAATACATCTACCACTATTGCTGAAAAGAAACTAATTACCAGTGGGATGAGAGTGGGTAGAAATGGCTGGGGTGGGTGGAAACAAGACGGGTTTTCTTGGAAGGTAGATTGGATGCTATTTGGATTCCAAACCTCCGCTTCCTTTCTCTTTGCTTTTGTTGCCCTCCCTCCAATTTAAGCCTCCAAGTTCTCATTTCCATTTTTGTTTCCTCCCCAAGGTTTGGGAACAGCAGAGACAGGGAAGGTGGAGGAGGAATGGCAAAATCACATGTGTGTGTGAGACTCCCTTTCTACCAGAAGAACCCCCAAGTAAAATCCATGAGAGCGCTGGACAGCAATGAGATGACATGGACACTAAGGAAGTCGCCGAGAGTCTGAGAAGGGAGGGGTTAGGGCAGGTAGAGGGGAGGGCATGAGAAAGGGAAGGAGGGAATCCCTGAAAAGTCTTTGGCAGTCTTGGCAGTGACTTCGGGCCAAACTCCTCACCCATTTACAGGAGGAGGAGTTTCATAGAGCGAGTTTGGGCATCTTAGGGAACAAATGCTATCCTGCTGTTCTGCACTCCCGCCTATGAATTGAGGGCTCTGAGATGTTCTGTGGCTTTTTCCAGCACTGACCTGGTTCCTGTGTCTAACAGGGTGTGGAGTGGGAAAGCCAGTGCCCAGGCCAACACAGGGTCCCACACCTAGCCCTGTACTCAGCAGGACCTGCCTTTTAGCTCCCATGGCTTCCCTCTGCCAACTGCATTTCAAAAAACAAAGAACTCCATGAATAGCTCCTCCTGTCAGATGTGACATTTAACCACTTGAGAGAAATTCTGAACATTTAGCTTTTGTAGATTTTGAATCAGAGTATCAGAAACACAACATTAGGCTCTTTCCTTTTCTCCCGAAAGAGTTGATCTTTCTACTGTAGATCAACATGAACCTTATGCTGATTTAAACAGAGACCCAGTTTCTTGGACTTTCATTAAACTTTGGACAAGAATAAGTTTTTGCCTCTAAAAGGAAAAAAAAAAAAAGAAACTTCACTGATCTGTACAAAAAACTTGAAACCTTCTAGAAATTCACAGAAGAATTACAATCACCATTTTGATGTCATCATTATTCAAAACCCAGAAAACCTAAAATGACATTTTTCCATATTTAGTATAATGAATGGGAATATTTTGGGCTGATGTGTTTTTTTTCTTTTTTCCGGAAACAATTTTTAAAGAAATCTTGGTATGGTTCCAAGCACTAGTGTACATACAGTTACATACTCTGGATTCACCACCGTTCCATAAAATGGCATTATTCTCAGTTTTTCCCTCTTAAAAATGTGAAACTCATTGCTATTTTGAAAGCTCCAGATGAAGCACAGGTGCACAGTTATTGTTAAGGCGCTGTGCCCTCATAACGATTGTATGAGCCTTGTCTTTCCAAGTAGTTTATGTTTCAAGTAAAACATGGGGTGGGCTGGCTAAGTCTTAAGGGATGAGGAGGAGTTCCAGAACTGTTCACGCCTTAGCAATAATCGTGCAATATATTAGGAAGAGAGCACAAAAACATATGCCGGAGGAGGCTCGGCTTCTCGGCCGGCTCATTCATCATGTTTCCAACCCTCACACCCTGGGGATGCTCTACCATTGGGCCTTCTCCAAGGCTTCGGTACAACCAAGGCATTTTCCCACACTGTTTCCCTTCTTCAATGTGTCGTGTAAACTCAGCCGAAAACTCAGTTCCCTCATTTTGGTTTTCTGGATCAGAAGGCAGGGAGGAGAAATTGACTTGAGCTGAATGGATTTGGGGTTCATTTGTTTTTAAACAATCAGCTAACACAAGGGTAGGAAAATTTCCAAAATCACAAGTCATGTACATTTTGCTCTGGGGAGTTTAAACATCAGGGCCTAAACTCAATCCAGAGATCAGGGTAAGGGGAGAATGTATGGCTGTTCCAAGAAAACCAAGATTCCCTGATTTAGTCCTTGTAGAAAATCACTGAACACAGGCAGGTGTCTCTGACTATAAGTTGAGTCTATGAGGGATAAGCCCTTTTTATCTGTTTATTTGGGACGATGTGCTGAGGCACACAATATTTGTACCAATAAAAGTAACACCTTTTTTTTCCTGTTCATTAATTGAAGGTCTTAAAATGAATCACTCTTATGGGGAAAATATGGCAACAATTCCACAGAAATATAAAATCACATTTTGTGTGTTCATTCTATGACTAATCTAAAATTCTTTGGGGAGTAGAAATGGAAGTTTGATGTGCCTAGAATCTTCTTTGAGAGTGAAAACACTAATTTCCTCAGTGGATAGATGGTAACTGACAGAGCCAACCTCACACTGCTCTGGGACCAAGGGACTCTTGGACCTGTCTTGTCCCTAAATGTGTTGTGTGACTTCTGGGGACCAATTCTCCGGGGCAAACTTTGCCCCTTCACATAAAGCTTTGAGGATGATATTAGGTTAGCATTGACCTAAACTTAATGTGCGGATTACTGGCTTCCTGCCATGTTGTCAAGCGTTCTATTTTTAAAAGGGAATGCAGAACAAAACAAAAGAAGAAGCCAACAGAGCAAGCTCTGAGATTGATTAGTGTCAGCACGTGCCAATTAAATGACATCAGGTAAGTCACGTTCAAAATGTATGCACTTGTCTTGTGATCAGTGGTTATGCTCTTATTGTGATCACTCCTAACTCTGCTATAAATGTTGATGATGAAAGAACAGGACAACTAGTGCATTCTTTTCTAAATCTCTACTTTCCACAGATATTTAGCTTTCAAAATAAAGAATTATTTGGGAAAGGCTGGAGAATTAGCACATCTCAATGGAACAGAACAGAGGCCTCAGAAAGAATGGCACACAACTACAACTGTGTGGTCTTTGACAAACCTGACAAAAACAAGCAATGGAGAAAGGATTCCCAATTTAATAAATGGTGTTGGGAAAACTGGTTAGCCATATGCAGAAAGCTGAAACTGGATCCCTTCCTCACACCTTATACACAAATTAACTCTAGATCGATTAAAGATTTAAACATGAGGCCTAACACCATAAAAACTCTAGAAGAAAACCTAGGCAATACCATTCAGGATGTAGGCATGGGCAAGGGCTTCATGACTAAAGCACCAAAAACAATGGCGACAAAAGCCAAAATAGACAAATGGGATCTAATTAAACATAAGAGTTTCTGCACAGCAAAAGAAACTATCAATAGAGTGAATGGGTAACCAACAGAATGGGAAAAAATTTTGCAATCTACCCATCTGACAAAGGGCTAATATCTAGAATCTACAGAGAACTTAAACAAATTTATAAAAAAAAAACAAACAACCCCATCAAAAAAGTGGGCAAAGATATGAATAGACACTTTTCAAAAGAAGACATTTATACAGCCAACAAACATATGAAAAAAAAATCTCATAACTGGTCACCAGAAAAATGCAAATCAAAACCACATTGAGATACCACCTCATACCAGTTAGAATGGCAATCAGGAGCCAACAGATGCTGTAGAGGATGTGGAGAATTAGGAACACTTTTATACTGTTGGTGGGAGTGTAAATTAATTGAAACATTGTGGAAGACAATGTGGCGATTCCTCAGGGATCTAGAAAAAGAAATAACATTTGACCCAGCAATCCTGTTACTGGGTATATACCCAAAGGATTATAAATTTTTCTATTATAAAGACACATGCACACGTATGTTTATTGAAGCACTGTTCACAATAGCAAAGACTTGGAACTAACCCAATGCTCATCATTGATAGACTGGATAAAGAAAATGTGGCACATACGCACCATGGAATACCATGCAGCCATAAAAAAAGGATGAGTTCATGTCCTTTGCAGGGACATGGATGAAACTGGAAAACATCATTCTCAGCAAACTGACACCAGAACAGCAAACTAAACACTGCATGTTCTCACTCATAAGTGGGTGTTGAACAGTGAAAACACAAGGACTACAGGGAGGGGAACATCACACACCAGGGCCTGGGGGATGGGGGGCTAGGGGAGGAATAGCAGAGAATGTGGGGATTGTGAAGAGATAGCATTAGGAGAAATACCAAATGTAGATGATGGGGGGCAATGGATGCAGCAAACCACCACCATGGCTCATGTATACCAATGCAATAAACCAGCATGATCTGCTCATGTACCCCGGAACATAGAGAATGATTTAAAAAAAGTATCAGACTGAGTGGCAAAACAATCATAACATAAGGATATCCAATATTTTAAACTAAAGTAAAATTTGTAATTGCCGAGTGCACAGTATTTCAGCATTAATTTGAATAAGTTTAGACAAATGTGTATATCACTATAACCAAAATCTCAGTCTTGACATAGAATCTTTCCATCACCCAGATTTCCTCATGCCTCCATAGAGTTAACTCCCACCCCTATAGAAAACTACTATTTAATTTCTATCACCATTGATTGCTTTTATCTGAGCTTCCTATAAATGCAATCATTCAGAATGTACACATTTGTGTTTAGCTTCCATCCCTCAACATGAGGTTTTCAAGATTCATTCATGTTGCCATATGCATCCATATGTTTGTAATGCTGAGATTATTCCACTATAAGAATATACCACCATGGATTTGTTATTTCTCTGCTGATGAACATTTTCGTTGTTTTCAGTTAGGGGTATTATGAATAGAGTTGCTGTAAGTATTCATATGGAAGGATTTTTTTTTTGTGGCCATACATTTTCATTTGTCTTTGATAAATACTAAGGAGTAGAATTTCTAGATCAAAAGATAAGGATATATTTAACTTTATAAGATATTGCCAGTTTCCCAAAGCAATTATGTCATTTAAAAATTATGCCATTTTATGCTCTCATCAGCAATGTCTAACTCCATTCAGTTTTTCCACATCTTCACCAACGTTTAGTGTTGTTAGTCTTTTTAATTTTAGCTGTTCTGTTAGATTCAAAGTAGTATATAATGTGGATTTAACTTTTAGTACCCTGATGACTGATGACATAAGGCATCTTTTCATGTGCTTGTTGCCATTTATTTCTTCTGCTGTGAAGGGTCTACCCTAAGCATTTTGCCTCTTTTAAAATATTGGTTATTACTTATAAAGTGGGTTTTAGGACTCGTCTATACAATCTGGGTGCAAAGCCTTTATATATATGTGTGTGTGTATTTATGTCTATGTATATATATATATCTATATGTATACATATAATTGCAAATACTTCTTTTTTCCCAGTCTGTGGCTTGACTTTTCATTTTCTTAATAGATATCTTTGGTGAATAGAAGTTGTTAATTTTGATGATGTCCAATTGATAAATTATTATTGTTTTTCGCTTAGTGCTTTTTGCATTCTCTGTAGCAAATCTTTCCCTAACTCAAGTTTGTGAAAACATCCTTTCATGTTTTCTTCCAAAAATTTTCTAGTTTTAGCTTTTATGTTTAGGGCTATGATTAATTTTAGAATATTATTATTATTTGGTATGTGAAGCAAGTATTCAAATACCTTTTCTTCTGTTATGCTTATTGAATTGTTCCTACACTATTAGATGAAAAGATAATACTTCCATGTTGATTTCCATTTAGCCCCTATCAAAAATCATTTGACCATATGTAGGTGGATCTATCTTTGAATTTCTTAATCTGCTCCATTGATCTATTTGTAATACATATGCCAAACTCACACAGCCTAAGTAACTATAGCATATAGTCTGAATTTCAGGTAGTGAAAATTCTCTAACTCTGTCATTAACAGTGTTTTGGCTGTCCTAGATTTTTTTTACTGCCATATGTTTTAGAATCAGCTTGTTAATTTTTTTCAAAAATGTCTGCTATGATTTTGATTGGTATAATGTTGAATCTATAGAAAACAATTTGGGGGAAAACTGACATCTTGACAATACTGAGTTTTCTAATCTATGAATTTTGTTTATCTCTTTATTTATTTAGTTTTTAAAATTTTTCTCTCAGAAATTATCTTTTCAGTTTTTAGTGTTGTCATCTGCATAGTACAGCGTGGCTTTTATTAAATTTATTCTGAAACCAGATTTTTTTTTGATGTTACTGTAGATGGCGCCGTTTCTTAAAGTGGATTTTCTGTAATGAGAATGTAGAAGTCCAGCTGAATTTGTATATTTATGTATGCTGTGAGAATGCTCCGTTCACTCACTAGTTCTAGCAGTGTTTTGTAGACTCCTTAGAATTTCCTTATAGGAAATTAACTTTACTCCTTTCCAACTTTACCGCTTTTTTTTTTTTTGCTTATTGTTCTGTTGAATTGAAGTGATAATATGTCATCATCTTATACCATTCTTAGAAGGGAAACACTGAACATTTCACCATTAAATGTCATGTTAGATGTAGATTTTTTTTAATAGACGCCCTTTATCAGAATGAGCAAGTTCCCTTATTTTGTAATTTGATGAGAGTTGCTTTTTTCTTGTCATGAGTTGGGGTTGAATTTCAACAAATGCTCTTTCGGCATCTGTCGAAATGATCACGTTTTTGTTTCCTTAATTTTGGAGATATGATGAGAATTATATTGACTAATTTTCAAATGTTAAATTGACCTTGAATACTTATGATAAAACTCACTTGCCAAGAATGTATTAGCCTTTTTGTATGTTGCCGAATTTTATTTGTTAATATTTTATTAACTGTTTTGTTTGTACATTCATAGGAATATTAGTTTCTTCTTTACATTGGTTTGTAATATGTTTTTTCATATCAGAGTTATACTGGCCTTAAAAACTGACTGAGAAGTGATCTCTCCCACTTTATTTTCTGAAAAATTTTGTGTGTGACTGGATGTGCGTCGTCCTTAGCCCGTGGGTTTCCATGCATGCATGTGTGCATGTGACAAGGCTTTTCATGGTAATCTAATCGCTTTAACCAATATCATACTATTCAGAGTTTTAGAATTTCTCATTTTTTAAAGGGATTAGATTTCAAGTGTTCTCACCATGAAAAAATGACAAATGTGAGGGAATTCACATGTTAATCAGCCCTGTTAAGCCATTACACAATGTACGGATATTTCCAAACACACTGCGTACCATAGACACATACAATTTTCCTTTGTCAATTAGAAATATAATTTAAAAATTTATTCCCAGGTCAGTTTTGGTAAGTTATGTTTCCCAGAAAATTTCACCCTTTACTCTGATTTGTAAGGTATATTGACATAAAGTTGTTAGCCGTGTTTCCATGTCAGCTTTCAGTGGCCGGGGTATGAGTGACACACGACATCCTCTTCGCTTGTGCTGGAGGTAAGTGCATTTTCCCTCTCCTTTTTCCCTGATGAGTCAGGCTCAGGGTTGATGAAATGTAATTTTGCTAATATTTTCAAAGAACTAAATTTGGTTAATTTTCTTTATTGTTTGTTTTTTATTTTTTTGATTTCTCTGATCTGTATTTTTTACTTCCTTAATAAGTTTTTGTGTTTTATTTGCTGTGCATGTTCTATCTTCTTAGAAGAACTCTCCTACCAGTGATTTTATACCTTTTTCGGGAAACATATGCATTTAAAGCTCAACGTTTTCCCCACCTACTGCTTTTGCTGATTGCCACAGGTTTGAATACTTTCAGTGCGTGTAAGATAAGGGATCCGCAGTTTTTCCTTTTCATCACTTTAAAGATGTCATTCCTTCATCTGTGGCCTTGACTGGTGGATTGCTGAGAAGCCAGCTGTCATTGTTCTCTGTGTATTTAATATGTTATTTGTCTGCGGTTCTTCCGATGTGTTCTTTATCATGGGTTTCCATCCGTTTTCCCGTGTGATGTGTGCAGGTACGGCTCTCTTTCCACTGTGCTTCTTCAATCTGTTGATGGATGCTTTTCCTGAAACTTGAAAATAGTTCAGCATTATTTCTTTGAGATATATATAACTATATGTTCTTCTGGCCTAGTCTGCCTTCCTCTCCTTCTGGGAATTTGCTCCATTGCTTATTTTTCTCCTTCAGGTTATTGAGGCTCTGTTTATTTAAAAACAACAACATCCTTTTCTGTGGTTTCCTGTCTCTGTGTTTGTAGAATTTCTACTGGTCAATTCTTAGCTGCCTTTCTTTGCTCTCTAACCTGCCGAGTAGCTCCTCTGGATAAATTTTTCACTTCAGATGTTTTGCTTTTCCGGAACAGAATTTCCCTGATGGTCTCTTCATTTTCTGTTGAGATTCCTGCTCCCTTCACATTTTATCTACCTCTTTGCCTTTAAATTTTCCAACACACGTATATTTCCATGGAATCCTTCTCCTTACGATTATGAATAATGTTTTCCTGCTTGGTGTAATAATTTTTGATTGCTGAACATTTATGACGTGTTGTAGGGTGTATTGTTATGCTGCTTTTAATGGATGTTAAGCTCTGTTCTGGTAGGTAATCAAACTATTGGCAGCTCTCCTGATCCTGTCAGCCTGCCATTAGGTTTTGTTACAGTGGATCTATTTTGATTTTGATCTTAGTCTTAGAATATGAATCTTAATCTAGGGAGATACATACATACATATATACATATGTGTATGTGCATGTGTGTGTGTGTGTGTGTGTGTGTGTGTGTAAAATTTCATGCACAAAGAAATATAAATGACTTTTGAGTTTAGGGTAAAAAGCTCAACTTTACTGTTTACTAAAAAGTTAATTGAATAAATTTAAATAAGATACTATGATCTATAAGATTGATTAAAAACCTTAAAATCATAATACACTGTATACATCATGTCGAGTGAAAAGAGGCATTTTGCACACAAATAATGTGTTTGCAAATTTGTGCATCCTCTTTGAAAGCAATTTAGCAATCATCTACAGACCTTTTTAACCAGGAATTCTCCTTAGGCACCCATTAAATAAAGATATATAACATGTTTATTTTGATGGTGATGAAGAACTTAAACAAATTATTCAATAATAGGTAACTCATTGAATAATTTCTGTTATATTCATAAAATATTATACAAAAACAAACATTAAAAACACGAGTTTCGTGCTGATATGGAAAAAATCTTCAAGTTATATATTTAATTTTAAAAAATCAAGATGTACTATAATATGCATAACACAAACCTCTTGTATACATAAAGATCACACACACACATATGTACACACACACGCACAAAGAAGCTAGTTGTGACGGCTTCATCTGACAGTGAAGTTTGATGACTGGGGCGGAGAGAGACCTCCTTCCTTCTGTGCCCTATGTATCCTCTTCTCTATTTTAATTTTTGGAAATGTTCAAAGGTTACATTTTTAAGATTATTAAAATTATTTTTTTAATATTTACTGAATAATTAATATAATACTCAAAATTATTTATTAAATAAAGGAGAAGTATTTAAGTATTTGTTACTTAAATAATTTTAAGTTTTTAAAAAATGTTTTTTAAAAATTAAAAATTATTAAATATAAAAGAATGATTGATGGGCCTCTTTCGTAGTTTGCCATTTAAGAAGCTATGGTTATGAGATGCTGAGGAGGCAGTGAGATTGGGCTGAGTGGCTATAAGAGTTTAGGTTAGTAAGTATATCAAAACCTGGAAGTTTAGATTACTTGCCTAATGTGATTTAATTTGTAAAATAAGTTACTGATCCTCACCTCGCAGAATTTCCCAATGTGTTAATACATACAGGTCATCACTATACATTGTGGATTGCTATTTATGTGCCGGTCACATTGGTAACATCATGACAGCAATAATATGGCAGCAGCAGGCGAGGAGGGAAGCAAAGACAGGCCTGCCTGCTTCTTCCCTTTGCAAACGTGAGGACACGTGTGCTGTGAGCCAGGTGATGTTGAGTGTGCCCAGGAGTGCTTCCACATGAAGGCTGGGACCACAGAGCCATGACCTGCTTCTGACAGGGCTGGAGGGGACAAGAGACCACAGCCAGCTCACACTGCACGGCACTGCCCTCCCAGTCCAGGAGGCCAAGCTGAGGTCCAAGCTAGAATTTGCCTCGAGTTCCCTTATTTCTATTTTTCTTCCTCTCTTGTTGTTGCCCCTGAGTGGAGCTGGGATTTGCAGGTCTCCGTCCCTCTTCGTTCAGGGTTTCTTCCAGGTCATTTGGAATTCATTCCTGGTACTAGCTCCCGGCAGATTCCCATATTGCAGAGTGCTGCAGACGGAGAGAACCTGGTGGAAAGCTCTCTGCCTTTTCTGTTTAAACAATTTTCTGCAAACTTTATGTTTCCTAAGTTTGCCAAGCCCCAGAGCTTCATCCGTGTCTGAGTTGAAGCGTGGTGGGTTTTCCAGAGAAAGGAAGGCAGAACAAAGGAACTACGTTGCTTTTGCATTCAGCTGGAGGCTTGTTGTCAGTTCCCCTGGAATATGGCACCATGAGGGTGATCTGTTTGCGAACAGCCTTAAGTGGCCTGGCCTCACCATGATGTTCCTAGCCCACAGATGCATGGGAGAGCCCTTGCCAGACACTTGGGCTCTGGTGATAGAGGTGGCACCGGCTCCCACCAGGCTGCCCTCAGAGCAATGGTGAACTGATACTCACTCACTCCTCCCACTACTGGCCAGGTGGTAAGTGCTCATTCCAGCTTTGTTTTTCCCAAGATGGCTTCATCTTGGATGCTTCCAAGTAAACTTGGCGAGCCTGCCTCGGCTGTCCTGATGTGGGTTGGTGATGTCACTATCACCAACCGGGGTCTTTCCTGTGTGCCTCTTGCCAACCACTGCCCATTCCACAAATGGCCCTTTAATGTCTGCCGTGTGCCAGGCCCCGTGCTAAATGCCACGCACAGCCTTCTGGCTCAAGGTGCACATGTTGCTGTAAGGGAGAAGACTAGCACAATTTCTCAAAATAAGACAAACTGGGCTATGCTGCAGGGTGGGACGAGGTGTCATGGGGCCAGGAAGTGAAGTACATAGTTCCAGCCTGGCAGAGGCATCCAGGAAGACTTCTCAAAGCAAAAGTGTTCTAAAGGGAAGAGTCAGGTGGGAGGAGGCAGTGAGTTCAGGACATTCTCTAAATGTGGGTCCGAGGTTAAGGTCAGATGTTGGGAAGGAGCCCTTCTCTATCTTTCCCTCAAGTCAGAGTTACGACTGGGACCGGGCTGAAGCTTTGGATTCCCTCCTGCAGAACCAGTGGAGAGTGGGACGGACACTTCCTCTTTGCGAGGATCCTCTGTAGAATCACCTTACTGGCCCCTCAAAGGACATGCTTGCCCTGCCTTGGAAGGAAGGGCAGTGCTGGGGTTTCCTGTGCTGCAAGGAAACCCCAAAAGCAAGACCCAGGAAAACAGCCTGGTTCAATCTGTGGCACCGTGGGTCCAGAACAGGACCTTCCTGGATTTGGCTTGGCATCACTGCACAATGGGTGTCTTCGAATATTAATTTATCTAATGTTATTCTACTTATTCATGTTTCTAACATTTACTGAATACTGATTAACGATGATGATGCTGATGCAATAGATGGATCGGTAGATGGACAGATAGATGAATGGATGGATAGATAGATAGATAGATAACATTAATTGAGTCCTTACATGGAAATGTATTAGCCCAAAGCCAGACACACAGTATTTATCTCTTTTAATCTTTACAACCACTTTATGAAGTCAGCCTTAAGCTAATTATGCAGAAGGGAAAACTGAGGCTTAAAGAAGTGGAGGTGACTTCCCTATGCAGCCAATCAGCGGTGAAACTTGGGCTCCATCCCAGGCAGCTTTCACTGTAGAGAGATGGAGAGGGGAATGCCCACCTGCGAAGGTTCGGAAGCAGAAGTTGCATTTAGAAGAATGGCAAGAGGGCCAGCGTGGCAGATCACAGGCACAGCAAGGAAATAAAGCAAAGAAGCCTTGATAGGTGGTTTGGGGCAAATGAGGGAGGCCCACAATGCTACACTGAATAGTGGTTTTCCTCAGCAGGCAATGAGAGCCACTGATACTTCCAAACACAGAACAAAGCTGTAAGCTAGGAAGGCTAATGCTGGACTATAACAATGTGTGTAATTTTATTTGAAACACTTTCATACAAAGATTAAATGGAAAACTAAGTAAGATGCTTCATCTCACACTGAATATGCTGATAAGAAATGTGTGGCTCAGGGAGGTCAGCTGTGTTCTCACTGGGAAACTCACACTCCAGAGGCAGCTCCCACTGGCCTTTCTGTTACCCCACATCTTGATCAATAACCAGTGATCTAACAGCTAACACAATCTGTCCATCAACCCAGGCTCGGCAACCACAAGATCTTTGTCGTGTACCATCATAAAACTCATTTCTCACCTGTGTGAAGCCTGCCGTCCGACAGCGGCTTCCATTGTCCTGGAATTCTGATGTGGGATTTGTGTGGCTCAGACAGCCAGGCACGCCTTCACATTTCCTAGCTGCCCTGGACTTCTTTAATGATAGGGAAAGATGAAAATAATAGCACAATGATCATCCATGCACTTGTCTCACGCATCCGATCATCGGATTTGCTTATCTCTAACTGTGGCTCCAGCTGAACCTTTTAAAGGTGAGCATGGGCATCACGCCACACTTCTGTAAACACGTCGGCATGGAACTTCCAAACATACGGACTTTCTCTCACACAAAACACCATTATCGGAGGTAAGAATGGTAATCATAACTCCCTAAATTCATCTACTATTTAACCCATGCTGAAATTTCTCCAGTTGTACTGAAAATGGCTTTGATGGTTTTCTCTTTCAGACAGGATCCAATGAAGGACCATGAACAGCTTCTGGCTGTTGTCACTTCTGAGTGTCTTTATCTAGAGCACATCTCTCCTATTTTTTTTTCTATGATGTTGTTTTGAAAAGACCAGGTTTGTCTGATGGTTTCCATGTGCTGGGGTTTAACATTTTCTTCTATCCCCTGCGACTCCTGTAAACAGAGGTTAGGTATAAAGGCTTGATCCAAATGGAGTGTTTGGCAAAAATAGCTGAACTTTCTGTGTTTGTACTTCGTAGGCACAGGGCAGGTTGCCCCATCACTACTGAGACTGCTTCAGGTGAGAGCTGTTGTATCTCTTTGTGATGAATGTGGATTTTTCCATTAATAATATATGTGTGCCTTTACCTGATGGTTTTAATGTCTATTGGTAGTCCTTGCCTGAGTCAATCATATTTCAGGTGAATATAAAATCATGACATTTTCAAAAAAGAAATGCGTTTATATTATAAACTCCTCTTATGATTATAAAAGCCTACATTGTCATTTTACTTATGATCCTGTATTTTATTTATTATTTTGGTGTTTTACAGGAAAGTTTCAAATACTCTGTTCTCACCAACCCCCCTCCACGGGCATGTTTGTGCACACAGGTCACTATCCTTTAAGGAACAATTCCTAGAAACAGAAAACAAATTACACATGTGACAAATTTTGATACATATTGCCAAGCTTCTCACCAGAAACAGCGTGGCACAGGTGTGCTGTACCCTCCTCTTGGCCCACTTGCTGCAAGAGAACAACCCTCCCTTGGGGGAGGGGATTTCATGGCAGGATTCAGAGGCCCTGATAGGTAGATTAGGAATGTTAGGGAGAAAAAGAAAAGAAAAGAAAATGCTAAGGGGCCTGACAATTCCCAGGACAGCGATCTTTAACATCCTGTTTTCTAACTGGCATTGTTCTAATAAAGAGCGTTTTCTCACATTACTGGATTAGCTCTAGTTCCTTCCCAGTAAACTACAGTTCTTTCTAAAGAAATAGTAAGTTGCCTTGTAAAGTTACCAGTTTTCCTCTCTCTCTCTCACACACACACACACATACACACACACGCGCGTGCACACACACACACGACCCCTCCTGGATTTATGAATTATGATTAATTCATTTTTGTAATGGATTACTGTTATTGTCCTCTGTTCTGATATTCAAACAATTGTCCCACATGCTTCTGGCAAAAACTCTTTCGGTCTGGCTCTGGTGTGCTGTGGCGCACCACCATCATATCTTGGATGCTTTCTTGCTCTCGGGAAGGACAACGTATCATGGCATTTCTCCTTTGTCTTCTTTATCCCAGACCTGAAAGCACCCATTGAATCCTAGTTTCTGTAAGTGGAGGGTGGGGTTTAGAAGCCACTGTCCAGATTCCAGGTGTGCTCACTGCCCCTGGATTTTCCCCGCCTTCAGGCCTTATTGGTGGATAAAGTATGACTCACATTGATACTTCCATTAAAGTTCTACATTACAAAGTGTTCTAAACTTCTGTGATTTTAAAATTATGTGTATTTTATCTTACACAGAAAAATTTAGCTCCCATTTTTAAGCTTTATCTTATGATAATATAACATTATTTCAAAATGTTATAAACATCACTACTGACAACACCTTGACTTAAGGAAACTTAGCTTTTCTTTAACGTTTTATTTTTTGTGTACATCTCTCTGAGAGCATGCACACACAGTGTTGTTTTCAAAAGTCTTTTGGAATCTTTATTCTGTGTGTTTTATCATTAGGTCCTGGGGAGGAACAGGGCAGAAAAGGACAAAGGGGAAGGTAGCTAATCCTCACCTGCTTTTAACTTCCTCAGCTGCTGCCATTATTTACCAGTATGAACTGTGGACTTGTACAGGGCTCCATGCCTAGGCCAGTTTGGGGCCAGCAGCTGCCAGGGAGAGGGTCTGGAGGGGGAGTAGCTGCAAATGGGAGACCTGCACGTTGGGGCCACTGCTGAGGTCTGAGGCAGTGAGAAGGGGAGAGTGCTGCAGTGCTAAAAGGAAGGATGGATTCAGAGGAACTGCAGAGAAAGAACCAGACAGGGTTGCATCAGGGACTGGGGAACTCTAAGGCCCTCCAAATCTGGATGCTCAGTTGTCACTATAAACCATAATGCAAATGTCAGGAGAAGGACTGTCTGTGGGGACAAAATTCAGGGAGTACCTGGGTGACTGAGGTAAGAGTCATTGTCCTGGAGCTTTAAGGTGTCCAGGATGTCCCCCCATTGGCTTGGCAAGGACAAGAGTAGCCATGGATGTGATGAGCTCATCCGGGAAGAGGCAGGAGAGGGAACACAGAGCAAAGGCGGATGGCAATGACTGTGTATGTTTATATTTCTTTTACTCTCTCAATGATCCGATCAACAGTTATGGAGGGGCACTGTGTGCCAGAGGGGGTGTGGGTGTTGGCATGCAGGAGGGCACGAAACCCATGAGCCCCTGGCCCTCACGATAGTGGGAAATACAGAATAAAAGGGTAATGAGTATGACCTACAGGTTATTGGATAGATCATGACAAGCAGTGAGAAGTATCAAGCAAGGAAGAGAAAAGGAAGTGCTGGGTGAGTAGAAGATAGCCCTGCTCATGGATGGAGTCACCCATGAAAATATTTTTGAAGGAAGAAGTGAGGGAGGGGTTGCATGGAGGCCATAGCAAGTGTGAAGGCTGTGTGCTCGGAGCCTCGAGTTCAGCACGGAGCTGGTGTGGCTGGAGTGGAGAGGATAGTGGAGGCCAGGAGGCCAGTATGGCTGCAGTGGGAAAGATGGGGCAGGCCAGGAGGCTGGTGTGGCTGGAGTGGAGTGGATGGTGGAGGCCAGGAGGCCGGTATGGCTGGAGTGGGGAAGATGGAGGAGGCTGGGAGGCCAGTGTGGCTGCAGTGGGGAAGATGGCAGAGGCAGGGAGGCCAGTGTGTCTCGAGTGGAGAGGATGGTGGTGGCCAGGAGGCAATGAAGGAGATCGTGCGAGGAACTTTGACTCTGGCTACAAATGACGTGTGAAGCCACTGTGGAGATTGGAGCAGAGGGGGGATGTTTCCTGAATGAAAGTTTCACAAGCTCACTCTTGTTGTTTGAGGATGGATTCCAAGGACAAAAAGGGTCTTGAAGGAAGGAGACCACTTAGAAGGCTGCTGGAACTGTCCAGCTGTGAGGTGATGGTGACAAGGGTGCAGCAGCCTCTGGGTTCCGTACAGACTGATAGACTCAGTCTGGTTTAAAGCCATGTGGCGTAGAATTTTCCAAAGGACTGCATGCACATGGGAGGAAGAGCCTTTCACTTGGGTGGTTGGAGGTGCATCAGGGAGCTAATGGGTCGGGGGAGGAGGCCAGGAGCCCCAGCGTGGACACATGGAGCTGCTGAACCTTGTCAGACCTCAGAGAAGGATGGGAGGAGCAGGGGACTAAACAGGGTCTGGTTGCCCAGGCCTTGAGTCACTGAGCTGGCAGAGGCAGTGGAAGGAACTGGAAGCATAGGGACCCCTCTGCAGTCCCTTTTCAGTTCAAACACTGGCGTCACCCTCTACGAGCTTTGTGACCCTGGCCACACCATTCCATCACTGTGGGCCTCAGTTGCTCCATTTGTAAAGTAGAAACGATTCCTTCTGCTCCCTGGTGGCAGGAGTGATTTGAATGAGGTAACAGGCTGGGAACCTGGCCCAGAGCCTCTGTCGTGAGTCCAGAGCCTCTGTCGTGAGTCCTGGGTTATTGCAGGCCCCGTCCCAGTGCCCTCCTGTTCCGCCACACCTTTCTTCTCCCTCCCCCTCATCTGCCTACTGTTGCCATGGCTCCTTAGAAAGGCATCTCAAAGGGGAGCTCCAGAAGTGACCAAAGAGGAGGCAGGGCCCAGGTGTGCTGCAGCCCCCAGAATGGGGCTCGAAGGAGGAGAAGGCGTGAGCTGTGCGTTCAGGTGAGTGAGCACCTCATGGAGTGTGGTCCAGGTGCTTCCTATATTGGAAGGTAGGTGCATGCTGCACTGCATGGAGTGTCTTTGAGGGTGCAGGCAAGGCTCACAAGAAGGGGTGATCCGGTTCATGCCCCAGCTCTAGCCACGTGGCATAAATGCCCCCTCCTCCTGTTCTCTGAGATGTGTCTACTTGTGTCCCTATGCACTTCAAGAGTGACTTAGGCTATACAGCAAAAAATCTTTCCGAGCTAGTCATGGATATTTTCTTATCCCTGAATTGTTGGCTAACTGTTTTGCAAGTAGCTTCAGTTCCTTTGATCCAAAGTACAGGGCAGAAAGCAAAACAAGTTTCAGAAAAACTGCCTGCCAGTCTTTAGTGCACCCGCAGCTGGCTTGCCTATGAGCAGCAGGAGATGCTGGGCGGATGGGAGTATCTCCATGACTGGAGGAGCTGGAACTGTAAGTTCTTCTCAACTCAGGGGGCTCCGTGCTCACTTGGCTCCTGCTCCGACCCTGGGAGACAGCAAGACCTCCCTGGAGGATAGCAGGTGGGGCTACTAGGGAGGCTGGACTCTTCACATCAACCACCGCTCCTGGCGTGGAAGGTGATTCCTGTGCCCAAGCTCCTAGGAAGCAGCAGAGCCACTTGTCCCCAGGGCCTTTCATCTGGGCCTTTCTCTGGCTTCTGGCATCACCAAGCTCAAATTCTGGTGCTGCCCCAAGAATGCATGAAGGGCTCTGCGATGGCTGGGATTGAGCGCCCTGAAGTGGGCGAAGGTGGAGCGTGGAGTGGGTCCTGTGACAAAAAGGATGCAAAATAATATGCTGTCAATTTTATATCTCCCTCTAAAGAATCACATTCACACACACCTTGAATGAAACTTGAGGAATGAGCTGCCCCGAGTCCCAGTTCCGGACTGCACTGTTGAGTGACACATTGGGTTGGCTGACCTGCCCTGGTGCTACCCCAGGCTGGAGGGGCATAGCCCCTGCTTGCCATCATCAGACACCAAAATTCTGTGTGTCTGAGCTGTAAGGCATGAGAGAGATGATGCATGCCACCGCCTTCCTCTTCTAGGCAGTAAAGTGGAGGCTGGGAGATGGTGCAACTTGGCCCGGAGAAATCAGCCAGCTTTGGAGAGGATTGGCATCGACCTGGCATCTTGCTTCTAAGCCCAGAGCTCTTCAGGCTACACCACACATTGATCAGTCAGGCCAAAGATGGGGGAAGAAGAGCAGGAGTCCACCCACCTCCCTGATGAATATCAGGGTCCCCGGAGCCTTGGGTTGGTCAGGGAATACAGGAAGAGCAGACCCATTTGTTTGCAGGTGCGCCTCCCGGCTCTCAGTCACAGAGCTCTAAATTCCAGTCATTACCACTAACCAATTGTGATTGAGGTTTAAGCATATGGCCCTCTTATCAGGATATTTCTGCTTTTATTTAAAGGAAATCATTTCCCTGTGGCCCTGATGGAGCAGATTTCCACGTGCCCTGTATGGGTGGGTGTGTTGGTGCCGTCCGTCACTCAGAAGCTCAGCAGTCCAGTATCTTTTTGCCTAGCTGAGCTAGAGTCAGAACAATAGATTCAAGAAGGGTTAGAAACAGACTTCATCTGCAATAAAAAGGCTGGGATGTGGACCCTGGGAAAGTGAAGCCAGAGCCCCCCGGGGCCACCCTCATGGAACAATGTTTGGACCAGCCTGGAAGAACTTGGGAATGTATCTACAGCGCTTGTCCTCCCCGTTCCCCCTGCCACCTCCTCTTCTTGTTTGAGAATTCTTTTGACACTGATCTATAGTCAGGACTCAAAATTAAATTCTTCTGCATTATTAAATTGAGTATTTGGCTTAACATTTTAAAATCTGAGACCAGTTGAGACCCAAACGCACTCCATCAGTGCCTCGTGTTCCTGCTGAAATTAAAAGCTTGCTGAATAAAGAGATGCAGTGAAGGCTGACTGCCCCGTGTTCCCTGGTGGCCACAGTCTGTTTATGGGTCTCTGAGCATTTCTTTCCAAGCTCATGTTCTAAGCTCTCTCAAGCCTCCTGAGTGTATTCACCAAAATGGGACTGCAAACTGCCAAAGCTGGAATCCATGCTTTTATTCGTTTTCTCTCAGTTCCTCTAGCATTGTCTGACTGTCGATTGTAGCCTGTGCTTTGCTGAACTCCCTGGAAAAGTCTGTGCAATCAAACCGCAGTGAACACATTTCGAACCGTTACGAGGTATTTCAGCAGCTCATTTGGCTCTCAAGAATGAAAAAGTGCAAATTTCCTGTTGGCTTGGCTTTAGTTTAAATTTTTTTCCCCCTTCACTCCAAGACAAATCATAGGAGAACATTCAGGATATCCTAGACATTGAAGCTTGAGTTCATAGATCAAAACGCCTCATTTGCCTTTCCTAGCGATGTTTTTGCTCCATGTAAAATTATAGCAGAACTTGGCAAGCCAGCCCATGTATAGAGTTCCTGGGAAATACGTCAATTTTATGTCTAATTTTTTTTTTATTGCATTTTAGGTTTTGGGGTACATGTGCAGAACATGCAAGATAGTTGCATAGGTACACACATGGCAGTGTGTTTTGCTGCCTTCTGCCCCTTCACCCATATTTGGCATTTCTCCCCATGCCATCCCTCCCCCACTCCCCCCCATCCGCTGTCCCTCCCCTATTTCCCCCAATAGACCTCAGTGTGTGGTACTCCCTTCCCTGTGTCCATGTGTTCTCATTGTTCATCACCCACCTATGAGTGAGTATATACGGTGTTTCCTTTTCTGTTCTTGTGTCAATTTGCTGAGAATGATGTTCTCCAGATTCATCCATGTCTCTACAAAGGACATGAACTCATCATTTTTGATGGGCATTTGGGTTGGTTCCAGGTCTTTGCTATTGTAAACAGTGCTGCAATGAACATTCGTGTGCTTGTGTCCTTACAGTGCACCAATTTATAGTCCTTTGGATAGATCTAGGTGCTCCGTAGACCTCGAGGCAGCACGCAATCACAGTAGCTTCATTTGTCTACTTGCTTGGTGTATTTACCTCTGTCTTTTTCCGCACGGTTTCTTGATTTTTCATTTCTATTGTAACAGTCTGTGTTTAGTTTTGTAAGTAAAACTGACAATGCTTGGTAATAGTCACTGTGAATAAGAAAAAAGTGCCTTCTTCTGGAGTTGGGTGATAAAGGGTCTACTACCTTCAGGACAGTCTATCCAGCCTTTCAAAGACACTTCTCAATGAGCCGATGCAGACGCATCACTGTCCTCCTGGCAAGACCTGGCAGCGTGGAGGGCGCGCAGTGGCGATTGCAAACATCTTGCATCTGTATATGCTCCAAGCTCCATGGACCCTTTGGTACATTGTGAAGTGGTAAGCCCGGAGCGGAGCTTGAGTCCGGAATACAGCAAACTTAAAAAGCCAATTTGTCATCTGAATGGGGTTTCTCATGGTGTGATTAATAGATCCCTGACCATCCAGGATGGGCTAACTGGGGGTCCCCATGCAGTTTATCACTTTAGGAGGAAAAACTAATGAATTCATACATCTTATTTTGAAATTGTGAATGTGTACGACCTAAATTAATATTCGAATTAATTGTTACAGTTTAAAGGCTGTTGGACACGTATAAGGTTGGAGAGATGACACAAGTTTCCCAGATTCACAGACAGGAGTGGCACAGGATTGGGACCTGGGCTGCCATTACTAAAGCCGCTGGCTTGTTTTGAGCTGTGGTTCCTGCAGCTGTTGGGGCTGCTCACTGAAGTGCTCTGGTACAGTAAGAGGTGGTGTAACTAATCACGTTTATTTATCTTAACACTTACCTTATTTACGTTTCTGGCAAAAGCAGTAATCCATGTTATTTGTTCAAAACTGGGAAAGCTCAAGAGAGAATAAGAAAATCGAAGGCATACCTGGAAGTGCTTTCTTTCCTTTTTCTTTTTCTTTTTCTTTTTGTGAGACGGAATCTTGCTCTGTTCCCAGGCCGGAGTTCAGTGGCGCGATCTCGGCTCACGGAAACCTCCGCCTCCCGGGTTCAAGCAATCCTCCTGCCTCCACTTCCCAAGTAGCTGGGACTACAGGCATGAGCCACCACACCCAGCTAATTTTTATATTTTTAGTAGAGACAGGTTTTCACCATGTTGGCCAGGCTGGTCTTGAACTCCTGACCTCAGGTGATCCACCCACCTGGGCCTCCCAATGTTCTGGGATTCCAGGCATGAGCCACCGTGCCCAGCTGGGAGTGCTTTGTTTTGCATGTACAGGAGTCCCCCCTTTTATGCAGTTTCACTTGGTTTAGTTTCAGTTGTCCAAGAGCAACTGTGGTTGGAAAATATTAAGATATTTTGAGAGAGAGAGAAAGGGAGACTGCATTCACATTACGTTTGTTGTTAGAATCATTCAATTTTATTATTGTTAATTTCTCACTGTGTCTAATTTATAAATTGAATTTTATCATAGGTGTGCGTTACAGTTGGCCCTCCGTGTCTATGGCTTCTGCGTCTGTGGATTCAATCAAACATGAGTTGAAAATATTCTGAAAAGAAAATAAATAAATAAAAATAACAATATAGCAATAAAAAATAACAGAGGCTTAAAATGCAGTATAACAACCGTGCATAGAATAGAGACATAGTATCAGGTATTTTAAGTAATCTGGAGATGAATTAAAGCAAACTTGCCCGACCTGCTCCTGGGCTAGCCGTGAATACAGCCCAATACAAATTCATAAACTTTTAAAAAACATTATGAGATTTTTTTGCGATTTTTTAAGCTTATCAACTATCATTAGTGTATGTTATGTGTGGCCCAAGACAATTCTTCTTTTAGTGTGGCCCAGGAAAGCCAAAATATTGGATACCCATGAATTAAAGTATAAGGGAGATTATATGTAAATAATACACCACTTTACATGTGACTTGAGCATCCACACATTTTGATATGTGCAGGGGGTCTTGGACCTAACCCCCTGGGGATGTGAAGGGGTGACAGTCCGCCAGGGTTATGTACCATCCAGGGTCATGTACCATCCAGGGCTTCAGGCATCCATTGGAGGCCTTAGAACGTATTCCCTGAGGATAAGGGAACTATAATATTGATCAAATTGGGCGTAAGATTTTCTATACCTCTTCTAACAGGATTCCTCACAGATTCTCTGGGGAGATCATTTTCAGCTAAATAGTATTCTGTCCTTTGAATGCACCACTACTAACTTTACTAGCCCATGCTCCTGGATCATTCATGCGGTTTCCCATTTATGACTGGAATAGACAAAACTTGGCCGAATATCCTTCCATGTAAGTCCTGAGTGCAATGCTAATGGAAAGCCTAGTAGTAGTTACTTTATTAGATAGTGTGTGCGTTTCTTTATAGCATCACACACTGGGGTCCATTGTGGGGGACTACGGGAGGGGTGGTGGGAGGGTGGGTGGGGGAGAGATAACATGGAGAGAAATGTCAGGTAGAGGTGATGGGGGAGATGGTGGCAACAAACCACCTTACCGTGAATGTACATATGCAACAATCTCGCATGATCCGCACATGTACCCCAGAATCCAAACTACAATAAAAAAATTATTATGTCAACGAGACTTTGGCAAGAGTCTGCAAGGAAGCCTCCTTTCATAGAATCTTCAAAGAAGCTAAGTATGTTCATTAAAAGTTTTCAGAAATAGTAACCACTGCTTAAGCAAAACAAGTTAGATGTTATTTTAACCTCTATTTTCTTCAGTAACAGTGAAACTGAACATGTGTCATGTTTTATTAAATACCTGGACTTCTTATCTTATGAACTGATTGTTTCTTTTTCCATTGCATTATTTATCTTTCTCTTACTGGTTTGCAAATCATCGCTATACCATAAGTAGATTAGATCTTTGAAATGTAATCCAAATAACTTTCTCAGAATACTGTGGGCTTTTTGAATTTGTTTAAGATGTTTCCTTTTAATACTTCATTAATGTAGTTAGATCATTAGATCAGTCTCTTCCTTTATAGTTTCTTTCTGTCATGCTGAGAAGGACTTCCCTGTTCTAAGATCTGACACATATTAATCCATGTTATATTCTAGTTCTTTTATGATTTATGATTCATATTTTATCTATTCATCTAGCAGATATTATGATGTATGTCATGAGGTAAGACACTGTTTTTTTCCTCCTTTAATAATTAAAAAATTGGACCGGGCGCGGTGGCTCACACCTGTAATCCCAGCACTTTGGGAGGCCGAGGTGGGTGGATCACGAGGTCAAGAGATCGAGACCATCCTGGTCAACAAGGTGAAACCCGGTCTCTACTAAACATACAAAAAATTAGCTGGGCATGGTGGTGCGCACCTGTAATCCCAGCTACTCGGGAGGCTGAGGCAGGAGAATTACTTGAACCCAGAATGCAGAGGTTGCGGTGAGCCGAGATCGTGCCATTGCACTCCAGCCTGGGTAACAAGAGCGAAACTCCATCTCGGAATAAATAAATAAAATAATTAAAAAGTTGTATAAAACCTTTAAAATGTATCAGTCTCTTGGTTATGATTTTGAAATGCCACCTTCATCATAACTTACATTCGTGTGTGCACAGACCACGTACATCTCACACACACACATTTATGAACTTTATTATGTGATCTCCTCTGAAGAGAGTTTATTGTTATTTGCTGTTAGTACAGATATTACAACAGACCTAATGGGCTTTTTCTTTTTTATTATGTTTTCAATTGCATAGAGAGAAACTATATATTTTTATACATTTATTTATTTACCAACTACCTTATAGAACTCATATGCTTTTTGATGTTTTCTTATCAAGGAGTTTCCCAGGTAGGCAGTTGTATCAGCTGCATATAATAACATTTATTTCACATTTTCCAGCATACCTTTTCGACACGATTTATGATTGTTACAATACATTTTCTTACTTCTTCCATATTATAATGTAGCTATTTCAAGAAGGAACTTCAAAACGTTTGTGGAAAAATAAAGTTAAAAGATAAAGGTAAAAATGTAAATTTTATTTTTCAACATAACCTCCATCAAGTTCCAGACACTGTTGCAAAGATGATGCCAGCCATTTAGTTAATCTCTAGCAAACTGAGGGTCCTTGGAATTTAACCATGTGAATGAAGCCTGTTTTACATCATTGACTGAAGAAAAATGAGTCCTCTAAAAATTTTCTTAAGCTTAGAAAACTAAAAGAAGTCAGAAAAAAAAAACAAATCAGGACTGTTAGGTGAATGCCTAATGACTTCCCATCAAAACGCTGAAAAAATTGCCCGTTTGATGAGAGGAATAAGCAGGAGCACTGTCGTGGTTGGAAAGTACTCTGGTGAAGATTTTCTGGGCATTTTTCTGCTAACACTTTGGCCAGCTTTCCCCAAACACTCTCATAATAAACAGTTGTTACCATTCTTTGGCCCTTCAGAAAGCCAAAAAGCAAAAATGTCTTGAGCGTCCCCAAAACCTGTTGCCATGACCTTTACTCATGGCTGGTCCACTGTTGCTTTGGCTGAACCACTTCCACCCCTTGGTAGCCACTGCTCTGATTGTGCTTTGTTTTCAGGATGGTACTGGTAAAGCCATGATCCCTCCCCTGTTGTAATTCTTCCAAGAAATGCTTTGGGATCTTCATCCAATTTGTTTATAGTTCACATTGAAAGCTCTGCTTTTGTTTGCAGCTGATCTGGGTGCAAAGGTTTTAGTATCCATCAGGTAAAAATTTTGCTTAACTTTAATTTTTCAGCCAGAATTGTGTCAGCTGAACCAACTGAGATGTCTATGGTGTTGGCTGTTGTTTCTGCTGTTAATCATTGGTCCTTTTCAACTAGGGCATGAACAAGTTGATTACTTTTTTCTTTGAAAATTAGTGTCTGTGGTCTGCCTCTGTGGGCTTCACCTTCAGCATGGTCTTGTGCCTTCTTAAAGCAAGTTATCCATTTGTAAACTGGTGATTTCCTTGAAGAATTGTCTCCATCAGCTTTTTGTAAAACATCTATTATTTCACCATTATTCCTCCCAAGTTTCAGCATAAATTTGATGTTTGTTCTTGCTTCAATTTTAGCAGAATTCATGTGGCTCTGACAGGGACTCTATTCAAACTGATGTCTTATCCTTCTTAGTGCCTCAAACTAGATCCTGGTCAGACATGTTATATAACAAGTTAATGCAAGCTTATTCTGGTATAAAAAATGTGAAATCCATGCATAGCTGTTCATAATATTCATTTTCTATGATCTTCTTGAAGACGTCTCAGATTTTCTTGCTTTATTCTTAAATTTTCTGTTTTATTATAGGGTTGCATTTTCTGTAATAAACATTTTTCAAAAGTATTTTTCTCTCCAGCATCTCGAGTAGAGTGCTATCTTACTTTTATTCTGTGGGACCTTTGCATTAGACTCACACAGTTTTTACTCTTCTCCAGATAAGAAGTGTCTGCTAGTCTCACATTTCCACAAGGCAGGAATCACAGCATCTCCTTGACTCTCTCCCTTGTCCTTCTTGGAATGCTGTTAGATCATGTTCTAGGACCTCAGTTCCAGGATTGGTTGATAACATTCATTCTACAGATTAAGGGGCACAAGGGGCTGGAAATCAGGAGGGATACAGAATGATGCCTGGCTCCAGGAGGAGATCACCTTTCCACACCGTGACTTTGTGTCTGGGGGATCTGGGTTTGTATGTGATCAAGCTTCCAGATTAGTCATCATGGAGAGAAAGGACTTTGCCCAGCCTCTTCCGGTGCTGCTGTTTGCCAGTCAGAGATAATCCCATCTATCAAGTTGGACTTTGCTGAGGGTAACTCCCATGTAATCTCAAGGACCACTAATTCCAGATGCTTCTTACTGCCCATAGGCTGTGACCTGCTGACACCTTGCACATTAGGCACTTCTAATGGAGCCCTGCAATGACCTCCCTCCTGCATTGTAAAGAAAGGCTTTGGGGTCTACCGTCCTAAGAAGCAGCTGTGTCAACACAGCCCGTTACCATTGGCAGTGCATTTTGCAGACATTCTCCACATCAGGGTGTGAGAATAGGGGCCCATGATTCCAGTCTTGTTGCAGATTTATGCATATTATATATCCTCCATATTTATATATGTTTTTATGTATGCACTATATGTATATTAATATATAACATTCATTGAGCATTGCAGATGTTGTGCAATGCAGCTGGGATTCTGGAAGGACAGAATTAGACGTCAGTCTCCTGTGGACAATAATAGGCAAAACACGTTTACTTGAATTTAGAAATGGGGCATATTATTCTTCACAAGTAGTTTGGCGGAAAAGCCATAGTAAACCAACATAGTTAGACCATTAATCTCTGGACTAGTGAGGAACTCTATCACCTTCGGATAAGCACTCTCTAAAGACCTAATGACGCTATGTCGTGTAGAGCATGGACATCTCCCGACTCCTTTCTCTGATGATGAGATAGAGGAAGGGTGGTATCCCCCCAGAGCGGGTTGTAATAAGTAGAGGTGAAGTGAATGTTCACTTACTTGAAGAAAAGTTGCTCCGGGATAAAGTTGGACTTCTGTTTAACCACTGAGCAGGTAAATAAACTTATCTAGGTCCTCTTGAACTTTCTGAAAGGACAGATATTAGCTGCAGCTTCCCTCCCCAATCAACTAGGAACAGCGGACCATCCATCCACCGAGCATTTTAAATCAATTTAAATAAATGTACTCTGTTGGTCATCAAAGACCCTCTGGCTTTGGTTAACCATTAAAAATGCCGTGACAAGACATGATGGACATTTTACCTACACAAATCTATTTCCCACGAAAGTTGAGGACAGAACGTTTAAACTGTTCAAAGTTCCCTTCAGTTGATCTTCTCCAAGTCTCTTCAAGGAGCCCTTGCTGCTGTTATTAGAATCACGAGATCCTTAGTTCTAGGGGTCTGCTCTCAAATATGAGGATGTGCCCCCAAGTCGATTCAAATTCATCAGAATAATTTATCATGGCATATCATCTGAGGATTTATTCATAGCTTACGTTATTTCTTCTCCATTTAAGGTAAGATATATGCAAAACATACACAGGTATGTATGCAGGCTGGGCACACATATTTGCTTTTGTATTTTATCCTTCTATTTTTGAACTTTGACGGTGACTGTTGGTCCCACTTCTTAGACCTGGATTTATTTGTCATTCACCCTGACACTTTGTGATTCCACAGCCGTGTTGGGCTAGAGCTTGGCTGGCTTTGCCCTGCACCCTGGAGCCCCAAGCTATGAGGCCTCCCAGCTGCAGCTCCTCAGGCTCCTTGATCATTTTGCTGTCCTTCTCTGAGGGTTTGGTTCCATCATAGAATGCTGTTCTTTGTTTTGTTCCCTGCACCATTTCCTCCAGGCAGAACTTGGCATCCGGCAAATCTGTTTTGGCCTCCATCCAGGTAATTTAGTAGCACGAGTTTCTCATTATAAAATGGGTTCACCTGTAGGATGGTCCCATGGTCTGGACACCGAGCTGGCATTATTATTATTAAGATGATGCTTCTGTACAACATATGTCTTCAGCATAGTTTGTTAATTTGCCCGTATCCAGGCCTAGGGAGGTTCCTTTAGGGTTGGTCCCCTTTGTTCTCGTTGGGAATTGAGAGAACAGCTAGCTAAATTTCCAGCTGTCCTCTTCGTATTACTATTTAAAATTAGAGATGACGCAGACCGCAATTATAAAAACAAATTGCCAGTGTGTCTGTTCCTACGCTCGAGGAAGGGTTTTTCGATCGCTCTGAATGTTGGAGCAAGCACTTTAATTTTGGGTCACTATGAAACCATGATTATGGTACATTTCACTGTCCCTTTGTTTTAAAGAAGGTATGGGTTACCTCAGCCCATTTGTGTCTGACTACTCTAAGGCTGATCTTTTCTCGGGTTAAAAGAGAAAGATTACACACTGGGGTCACTCTGCAAATGTTTTGCATTAGTACAGAGATTGCCTTCATGTACCAAGATGTCTAAGCTCCTACAAAGTTGTTGCCAGCCATCTGGGCTGCTGGGAACACTAAATCAATCTGTTGTATGCACAAAGCCAAAGTAATTTATCTGTCAGGTAGTATTTCATTTAAAACATATTTCTGTGCAAAATGAAATACGTAAAATCGTCCATTTCTGTACCTGAGTCTGGCCATTCCCATTATTCCACAGATAAGTTTATCTTTTTAATGGAGCAAGAAGGTCCTTGGGCAGGCACGTTGGCTTTCCTTTTTAGGAAAGGGCTGCTATTTACGTTACAAAAATATCCAAGAACTGTTGGGAGAAGCATCGGTATCTTGTCTGATTATCGTGTTTCTCCCAACCTAGCTTTGAAATTATTCAGATGAGTCCTGGAATCAGAAGGTCAGTTGAGGTTTTCCATGATGACTTCATGACAAAGGGTCTTTCTGTTATCCAATCTGATGCAGTTAGAAGCCAGAGCCCTATTTTATCTCCTTATTCTGTAGAGGGGTCTGAGCAAGCTTTATGAAGCTTGAGTTTAATCTTCCTCTCAGATTTATGCTCCTCAACTCTCCAAATGTAGCCGTGCCTTCTGGCATTCCTTCCTTTCTCCACTGTCAGACAGCAATTCGCATTATGGGAAGGGCGCGTGCACTGTACCTAGCGTATGTACCTGCTCTGTTAAATTATTCCATTTTTCAATCATAAAAGCCAAAGAGGATTTGGATGAAAAACAACTGGCGCTCTTCCACCATTTTTGTATTTTTCCTTTCCTATAGGTAAATGAATCATTCCTAACTTGATGCATTTAGTGTGGGGATTCCACTCTGGTATCATTTCTCCAGCCCTGTGAACTGATTAATGAGACACCATCTCAGCTGAATTTATGCTTCTGTTCACCTGGCAAAATGCAGTTTGTTCTTCCTTCACAAACAGAAAGGAAATGTGCAGAAATCAGGTTCTCATATGTGTGTGCCAGAGGCCAACAGAAAAAGGTTGCAGAAAATGTTTCAGAAAAGCTGCTTGGGAAGAGAAAGTTGCTTTTGTAGATTTGAAAATATTACTTAGACCAAGAGTCTGTATCCTACTGGGATAGTTTTCACAGGAGCTGTTAACTCCTTGGAAATGTATCTATTTCTACTCAAAGATGCTCCGGGTGCTGAGATGTTCTGGCATCTCCCTAGAAAGGTGCCTGACATCTCCTCTCCCCATCTTATGTCCTCCCCCATCCCTTCGAGGGCCAGTGAAGGCCACTGGAGGCTCCTTGTTGAGGATCTGCAGGTGATCACAGATTTTGCCACCTGACTATATAGTTAAAGGTGGGTTCCACCAGGCTGGCACTAAATTTCCATTCCTTAAATGTTTCTAAATGTTGAAAGGAGATACTGTAAGAATTTGGGTGTCTTATGCAAACATGTAAGGGTGACTAACTTTGGGATGAGATTTTAGGACCAGAGAATAGAGCATCATTAAAAATGATGGGATCGTTCTGGTTCCCCATTGGATGAATTTCATGACAGGATGTTCAAAACCTGCTCACTGTCGTAAGAGCCCTCGGAGGGCCCAGCAGCGCAGCCCAGAATGGTGATTGATCCAAGTGCACTGCTGGGTCCCTGGCTCTTCCCGACGCCATGCTGCCGCTGCTCGGAGGATGGAAAAGAGACTTGTTTTTTTCTTTTTCCTTCTCTCAGCTTTTCCTGCCAGGTGTTCTGCAAATCTTTGTTCCAAGCTTCTCATCGATTTTTCTCCACAGCAGCCGGAGTCGCCATCTACTCACATAGTGACCGTAGCCCACACTCCCCAGATGACAAGGCGTTCATGGCTTTCCTGCCCTTCAGCAGCGAGCTGTCTGTCCTCAGCCCCTCCCCACGGAACCATGGCCTGCCCCTTCCTCACCATGCAAACTTCCAGTGCCGGATGCTCCACGCTGGAAACACCTCCTGTGTTGGCACATTTGCAGAATGCTTGCCTCTGTGGGGAACATTCCTGTCCATCTCCAAGCCCGACACACTTTACAAGCCCGCTGATCTCAGCTCACCACTCCCCAGACCTCAGCTCTCCTGAAGCAGCCGGTGGCTCAGTGGTCAAAGTCCGACTTCTCGTGACCCACAGCATCACAGAGGGTAGACGCCCTCACAGCTGGCCCGCGCTGACTTCCTGAAGTCAGTGCACAGACTCCGTTTTTGCACAGACGCATTGGTGTTTCTGTCCCATTTCTTTTAGTCCTGGGAGACAACCTGGCAGGCTCTTGTTCATTTAGTCTTTCGGCAAACACGTGCTGAGAGGTGGGATATGACATGAGCAGACGGTGAAACTCCAGGTTCTACTGTCTGGGGGCTGTGGTCTCTGACACTCAGCTGCTGTTTTGAGAACAGCACCCAAGGCTACACTTGCCTTTGCTTCACCTCCTGAAGCCAGATCCCAGCCTGCCATCTTCAGCAAGCCTGTCCTTGTGCTGCCAGGGTCTAGGAGTGGGGATGGGTGGTTTGGGGGCAGTAATCAGGGTGGGGAGTATGGCATGCAGTGGGCTGAAGCACAGGCTTTCCCTGGGCAAGACTTCTGCACGAGTTTTGGAGCCATCTTCAAGGCTGGCTAGAGATTGGCTTTTAAGCTTCTGTGAGTCTGGTTTGACTGTTCGCCAGGTAACTGCCACCCTCCCTCTCTGGGTCTTGGGTGAAAGTGTGTGAGTGTCCTGAGGCCTGATGAGATCCTGGGGCCGAGCAGCCGATCAACACACACTCTTCTGAGAGCTGAGGATCCCTGGTGGATTGATGAAAGCCACCCGCGGCTGCTCTCCAGGAGAGGAAGTGGGGACTGTCCTCATTCCCTTTTATTAGAGTGACATTTCCCCAGTGGGATGCCGTGGGGTGTGATTCCTCTAAGGAACTCTGGGTCTCATTATCTGACTCCTGGTGTGGAACAACATGGCAGGAGGACTAAGACTGGGGAACTGTGTTTTTCCACAGTTAGAAGAACTCAGGCCAGGAAGCTGACTCAGAGGTCGGTGAGGGCTGAGAGTTTATAATATTAAATAGCGTGTTTTTCTCTTTTTATAGGAGGAAGAGGGCTTCAAGTGAGAAGGTCATGGTCACCAGGTTATTGAAGTGCAAACATGAAACACATCCATGTGGACAGGAACATGTTGCATCCACATTTAGTCAAATAATCCAGATAGTTAAGAAAAGTCAGACTATATTGATATAATCTGTAGAACCTGATCAAGCCAGTGTTCATTATGCCTTTCGAATTTTCAGATGGCATTATGTGGATTTAAAGAGTGTCAGCTGAATGTGCTGGCTCACGCCTGTAATTCCAGCACTTTGAGAGGCCGAGGCAGGCAGATCACCTGAGGTCAGGAGTTCGAGACCAGCCTCACCAACATGGTGAAACCCCGTCTGTACTAAAAATAAGAAAAAGTTAGCCAGATGTGGTGGCAGGTGCCTATAATGCCAGCTACTCAGGAGGCTGAGGTAGAAGAATCTCTTGAACCTGGGAGGCAGAGGTTACAGTGAGCCAAGATGGTGCCATAGTATTCCAACCTGGACAAAAAAGTGAGACTCCATCTCAAAAAAAAAAAAAGTGTGTCTGTGGCAGGTGCCACCAGGTGCCATGTTGGTGTGTCCTTGGGCCCCTCCTCCATCATTCTTCTGCAGGTGGCACCAGGTTTTCTGCAGGAGATACTGTGGGTGGGTACAAGGGACATTTCCTGGAGGACTTCTCCATTTCTATTTTCCGCTGGGAATCCTATACACTGTGCATGTGTTGCTTTTAGCCAAAGCGTAGACCTGAGACTCAGGCAGAGAGAAAAAGCAGAATGGTGTGGCCTCAGAAACATGGCATGTTCCTGCTGCATGGGTCAGGGATGGGAAACTCTTTTCCTTTCCAACAAACACAAAACACAGCTCTGCGCAACCTGCCTGTCAGGTGCCCCATCAACCAGACAATCCGCCAAGGCCCATCTAGTGGGAACGGTAGGATCAAGCAGGCACTGCTCACCCCAGGAACACAAGCCAGGAGGTTCAATCTCCTTGGTTTGCACTCCCAGGTAATGTCCTCTAAACAGTGGCAAGGCCACTCATTGGAACTGACACTCTGTGACGGGCTGAGGCAAACACAGGGGTCTGGTTGGCCTCCTGGAGCCCTGGGATGGGGTGACCCAACATGGTTATCATTTGATTGAAATGATCAACTCAACTCCCATAGGTCACAGGATATCAGCAGGCTCCAAATCGGAAGAGACTTGGCCTCACTGCCTGATTACCGGCGGCTGCCCCAGCTGAATTCAAGAAAGCGCGTTTGAAAGTTGAAAATATCGGCCATGGCTGGAACACAGAAGTTGAGGTGATGTCTCCAGGAAGTTCCTTCTCTCGAGTCTGCACACTGTAGAACTGGCATTTGGTTACAGAAGACCACAATCCCTCCACAGGGCACAGGACCTCCTGGCCCACGGCCCTGCCCTCTGCAGGGTCAAGAGAACCGGCGTGCACATGGTGTCAGACGTGCACACAGTATCAGGGAAGAGGAAATGTGTTCATGTCCTAGGACTGGTGTAGCCAAGCACACCATGCTGTGGGGTACAACCAACAGAAATGTAATGTTTCACAGTTCTGGAGTCCAGAAGTCCCAAATCAAGATGTCATTTGGGGCCTTGCTCCCTCCGAAAACCCTGGGGAGTGATCTCCCTACTGCCTCCCTCCCTGTTCTGGTGGCATCAAGTGTCCCTCAAGATAGATGCATTCCTCCAACTCTTCTCCTCTACATGAATTCTGCCTGTGTCTCCACATCATCTTTGCTTTCTGTGTGTCTGTCTCTGCATCTGACAACCCCGTTTTATAAGGGTACTGATCACACTGGATTAAGGTCCTGATGTACTTAGGGTTTGTGTCTCAGCTTTTTTCTTTTTATGAGACAGAGTCTCACTCTGTCCTCCAGGCTGGACTGCAGTGGCATGATCTCAGCTCATGGCAATCTGCCCCTCCCAGGTTCAAGTGATTCTCCTGTCTCAGCCTCCCAACTAACTGGGACTGTAAGCACATGCCACATGCTGGGCTAATTTTTGTATTTTTAGAAGAGATCGGGTTTCATCATGTTGGCCAGGCTGGTCTCGAACTCCTGACCCCAAGTGACCCCCCCAGTTCAGCCTCCCCAAGTGCTGGGATTACAGGCACCAAATCTCATCTCAAATTCCCCATAATCTTCATGTGTCAAGGGAGGAAGCTGGTGGGAGGTAATTGGATCACGGGATGATTTTCCCCACGGTGTTCTTGTGATAGTGAACGGGTTCTCATGAGAGCTGATGGTTTTATAAGGGGCTCTTCCCCTTCCCTCTTGCTTCTCTCTCGTGCCACCATGTGAGAAGGTCCAAGCTTGTTTCCCTTTCTCCTTCCCACCATGACTGTAAGTTTCCTGAGGCCTCCCTAGCCGTGCAGAACTGTGAGTCAATTAAACCTCTTTCCTTTATAAATCACTCAGTCTCAGGTAGTATATCTTTCAGCAGTATGAGAATAGATTAGTTAATACAGGTCCACACCAGTGACCTCGGTTTAATTTTATTATTTCCATAAAGACCCTACTTCTAAGTAAAGTCACATTCATGGTACTGGGGGTTGGGCTTTCATATGTATTTGTGAGGGACAAAACTCAAAATGGAAGAGAAACTATGGTGACTCCATGTTGTTTCCGGAAGGCTTATCTCGTGGGACAAAAGCCCTAGTGCCACGGTATTCCGATGGTCCCATTCATACCTGCTATACCTCTGCTCTGTTTTCCCCCAGAGGCTGGAGATAAGAATAGCTTTCCTGATGTCTAGACCTGTCATGTCCTCAAGCGGGAATTCATTCTTTCTATATGCAACAAACTGCCCTTAGAACCTTCTGACTGATGCTGGCACCAAGAAGGAGAAGCTGCCTTAGCATCTTTTTCATGCACTGTTGTTCTAGGTATTGGCTTCTTAGAGACTTCTTCAGTGGCCTTGAGAAATGGCCCTGACCTTGGGGAACGTGGCAGACATGAACTAAAATATATTCTAAGGAGAAAGAAAGGAGCACCTAGAGTGGAGTCTGCAGAGCCAGGATCTTGCTGGAGCAGCCCTGATGAAGTCTCCCGGGTGCTATCCAGTGCCATCTGATGTGCCAGGTGTGACAATCCGTGACTGGTCACAGCTGCGTAGATCCCTGACTCAGAGGCCCCACCTGACTCCCACCTCCTGCTTTAGCATGACCAGGAACAGCCCCAGGTTGCTGCTGGGAAAACTTTGCCAGTAGCGTGTCAGAAGTTGCTAGTGAGAGATAAAAGCTGTCTGGTCACGAGGCCTGGAGAAAATGGTGAGAAGGGGGACTCCGACAGCAATGTGCAGGGAGCCACACAGCTCGCTCCTTTCATCTTGAATCCCCTCTGTGGTCTGTGAGGCATTGCTTAGAGATGACCTGACCCTCCTCTTCCTCTCCTTTCTCTCCTTATTTTCCTTTATGGCCAATGCCAGAGGATCAAGAATCCACTTAGTCTACCGGATCACCAGGGCGAGTCTGCTGTCCCTCTAGGTGGGAGCGCCAGGCACAGACTCCTTGGCAAGGCAGCAATCAAAGCCAGTTCTGAGTATTAAAAAAAAAATCAGGTGTTTGAGTTGCCACGTCTCCTCAGCATGTCAATGCTTTAAATGATGTCAGAAATCTGTGTTATTCTGCTTTGCAAAAATCTAAATGAAATGAGTCACAAGTATAAACAAATGGGTTTGCATTCAAGGGCAGGACCATTGCTGCTTAAACAAGATTCACGCTTGGGTTTCAGAGAGGAACACATTGAGTCCAGATCACCAAGTGGAGCAAAGGAGGTGCAAGGAAAAGATACTGGGACATTTTTCCTTTTTTGATGAGTTTCAGGTTCAATTTTGTCTTCAGGTATAGGTGCAGGTCAGTATATTAAGTGGACAGCTGTGCTCTGCCACAAAATAATGAGAATATCACCTACCAACACCACTCAGTCTTCCCAGGCAGGACCGCAAAAGCATCAGCCTCCTTGGCCAGGCTCTGGTGAATGTCAACATTTTGGGTTGCTTGCCTAGATTCTGGAGAATTGGATGGGAGGTGGACTCAAACTGTTGCCAAGAAGATTTTGTCACAAGGTTTTAAAAGTCCCCAGTGCTGGTGAGGTTCTGGAACACACCTCATTAACGCACAAAGCAGGGCAGAAGCGCTGATTCCCAGGCCAATGGGCCAGGGGTATGTGGCTTGGAGGCTGACCAGGTCAGCTTGTGAAGGTGAAGTGCCCTAGACAGCCATGAGTGGGGAGCGGGGGACCGAGAAGATCAGTAGACGTATTTTAGCTGAGCACGCCTGCAGCAGCACCAGAAGGTGGGGAAGTGACCTGTGAAGGTAGTGTCCTTTCCTGGGAGCTGTGCCTGGCATTCACTGTCCCTCCCTCCTCCCAGTGCCATGCTGAGGGGCTCCCTCCAGGCTTTGACTGTGCTTTCTGCTCCCCTCCCAAGGCCACGGTCCTTTACACAGTCTCCAGACGGTAGTCATTTTAAGTGGCTTCTTTTTAGAAGTTCCCAAGCAAGTGACCTCCTCCATAGAGAATCGATTGCTGAAGTTACAGTGCCTGCTTCTTGGCTGACCTGCAATATGGCTCCAGCTTGGGCCACCTTACATCCTTCCCCCGACCCTCCCTGGCATCCGCAGGTTTTCTGCAGCTCCGTGTGCTGCTCTAGAAAACACTCTCAGACCAGACTCTGGAAAATCGCAGCAGCCAGGCTCTGACTGATTGCTGTGGTGTTCTTTCTCAATGTCATATCAATATTCTCTCCCATACCTCTCTCACCCCAACCCAGCCCTTGGGGAGATGACAGATGCCTCAAGACAGAGGCCTTTGCTGCCTCCTTCTCACCCAGACCTTGCAGGCTTAGGGGATTGCTGAAGGCTGTTGGTAGCTGTGAGGCATGCTCTTGAAAGCAATTCCCTGATGAGGCTTATGGAAGCTCTCCATGAACAAACATGCTGTGGAGCACACATATGCGTGTGCATGCACCCACAAGCCCACAGAAGTGGAAGACCAGGGTGCAGATGCCCTCCAAATCTTCTCTGTGCTGCCCCACATGCAGTCACCATTTTTCCCCCTGAGTACCCCATTGGCTCCCAAACTCAACCACAGGTCCCCAGCTCCCTCCCTCCATCCTCTGTACAGCCTCCCCGAGCTGAGTCAGACCCTGCACTGGTTCTCATGACATGTTCTTGTTACTTCTATAAGAAAGACCAACACGTTGTATTAAAATAATTATGACAGTGTCATGCCCTCACTAGCCTGGGTCCTGCTTGAAATTAGGGAGCTTGTCTTTCATTTTGAAAGTCCCCAGAGTTAGCACTTAAGAGGCAGATATATGTTTAATATATACATATATATATATATACGTATATATTATAATCTGTACATATATATACGTATATATATATATGTATATATTAAACTCTCCCTCTCCTTCTACACCCGAGCTCTGCTCCATCTGTATCTCTGTCGATATTCATATTTCTATCTATCCACCCATCTGTCCTGATGGACACCCATCCAGTCACCCATCTATCCATTCGTCTATCCACCCATTCATCCGCCCATCTATCCATCCCTCTATTCATCTATCTTTTCACCCATTATTCATGAATCTCTCCATCCATCCATGTATCTATCCACCCATCTATCCACCTACTTATCAACCCATTCATCTGTCCATTTATCCATCCATCCACCCATTTATTCAGTAGCCTGGTAAGAGCTGGGATCCCTTACTACTTGTCTTGTTCCCTCATCTCTGATGTCTGGCTTTTCCTATTGCAGGATGATGTGACTCTACTACATATAGCTATGGAAAAATTTGCAGAGCAGGTCTCACTCTTTGCCTCTAGAATTTCTATCGTTCTGCAAACACCACGCATCGCTGATTTTCTAATGTGCGGACTTAAGGGTGGTTTCTGTTTTGTTGGCAGCGTCTCTGTGCCTTGTATTATCTGAATTTTATTTTAGAACATTTCTCCAGTTTAAAAACTTATCAGGACATAGTTCTGGAAATCTGGAATTTTTAATAACACAACTATGCAATATAGCATAAAGTTTAAAATTCCCTTTGTAAAATGAGACACCCAAGCATGGCGCCCCTCCCCCCACCCACCCCCTGGATTAACTGAGTGAAATTAACCCACCCCCTGGATTAACTGCCTGAAATTAGAGTCTGTGCATTGCATTCAGATACTGCCTGGCCACTTGGACTCACAGCAGCCCAGACTTCACTGACTGTTATAAACGGATGCATACGCTCTCCAAAGAAGACCTTCCTAGTCATTATGGATCTCCTGGAAACAGTGATCTAAGCTTCTTTTCCAATGCTACTTTGCCATTGGATGAAGCAAAATGCCAGGTGAGCTCACTAGCAAATGTGCCTGTGAGCACAGCCCACTTCTGCGTCTCCAGTATGGCATCCTTTGTGCTCTGCTGATGGTGGAGGTGAGTCGATCCCAGCGTAGGGGCAGAGCCTTGAGGAATCATTGCAAATACTGTAGTCAGTTCCTCCCATAAGTGTGTCAGCTCCTTTCTGTACAATGGAGAGGGTGGGTCCCGGTGGGCTGGAGAAAATAGGAGGGGCAACCAGGGAGCCGAAGAGAAGGGGCTCATGAATGAGATGAAAAGGACATTTTTTGGGGAAGAAAAAGTGATATTTTAAGATGTGATTTCTTTGTAAAATAGCCAGAAGCCTCATGAAGTTTGGTCATAACCTCTCCCAGCAGGAGCTCCTTGGAGATCTGACTTGGCAGGAGGGCTCCTTCCCACGCCTGACGTGAGAACAGCCCTGGCCTGAAGCAAAGGCACTGCCAGTCACCTGCACCTGGCCCAGTGAAAGCACATTCCCCTGTGACCACAGGCACTGCACGAGCTTCCACGTCAACCTCTCCGTCCAGGAGCCTTCTGTTGATCCTCAGCTTCAGGTCATTGAACCTAATATTGATGAAATAAGAAGATTCATAAAGTGAGGAGCGAGGCTGCATGCCACCAAGAAGCTCTGTGGCATCCGGGTAGGCGAGCAGCCACCAACGTCTGGCATGGTGCCCAACTGGGGCTTGCTGCAACAGTGAGTCCTGAGTACTTGGTGCACCATGAGAAACCTGGAGGTCTTATTTGTGCACAGCACAGCGAGACTTTGATGGACAGCACCCTTGCCTCCTGAGCATCTTAACTGCCAATAAAATGGAATTCTTGAAAGGAATCCTGGGAGCTGGATCATCAGGAAATTGAAAGAGCTAGGAAAGAAGATTTCTTTTCCATAAAGCAATCACTTTCTCAAACTAGCTGTGTCCCAAGGTTCAATCACTTATGACTATTTATGTGGTTATAAAATAACACTGACGAAGTAGGCTTTTTCATCTGTCATGAATCATTTGACAAAGACTTCCTATTTAACTTGCATCGTCTGGACCACACTATGCTGTTGCTGAGAGGAGCAGGTGCCGTTGCTGCTGCAAACCGTACCAGCTGTGGACTTGGGGCCAACAGCAGACTGCGTGAGAGGTGGTGACCTTTGTAGGGTCTTTTCATTTGCAGAGAACCAGAAACCCTTTCTTCCTGAGTCCGTGGCAGTCATCAAGATGCTCAGTAAAGAAGAAGAAAATTGAGAAACTTAGGGGGAGAAAGTACGCGGTGACAGACGGGAAACCACGCAGTGAAGCGCCACACCCATTCCGTGCTCGGTC
Source organism: Leontopithecus rosalia (assembly GCA_028533165.1). Lineage (NCBI taxonomy): Eukaryota > Metazoa > Chordata > Mammalia > Primates > Cebidae > Leontopithecus > Leontopithecus rosalia. Next base: position 4,275,862 of record CM052660.1, read on the forward strand.
AGGTCCTTTGTTCATCTTTCTCCTCCCTGCTTCCTTCCCTTCCCCTCTCCCTTCCTCTCTCTCTGCCCCCTCCCTCTCTCCCTCCCTCTAGGCCACATCCTGCCACGATTATAGCACTGTGATGGTGCCAGGCAGAAAGAGACTAAAGATCCATTTTTCTCACTGATACCCATCTCTAAGTTTTAGGAGTATACTCCAAGTATCCCCATCTTTCATTTAGCAGTGGGGACTTCCAAGACACATGAATTAGCTCAGTTTTTCACAAATGTTTTCGTAATGAGCAAAGCATCAAAGCCAAGCTTCTGCCAGAATCAGAGAGAGCAAGCAAATGGGCTTAACCCCTCATTGCACAGCTCACCAGCTATGCGCCCTTGGGCGAATTCCTTCGTCTCTCAGTTTGCCTCATCTGCAAATGGGAGCCTAAACACCGTATTATGTCTTTTCCAAAAGGACTTAGATCGGTGGCATGTCTGCAAATCGATGCGCATACTGAATGTGTAGTATCTGTTTTGTCTGATGATATTGTCAATTATAAGACAGATCCCAATTTCGGAAATATTAAAATGTGACAAAATGCCTAAAAACTAGAGGAACTCCGTAGCATCTTCCTGGGGTCAAATGAGCCAAGGGCTGTAAAGCGATTTGCACTGGGCTTGGCATGTAGCAAGGGCTCGGGGAGTGAGGGCCGCCCTTCCTGTTATTCTCAGGATAATTAGGACGGATGTAATTATGACATTACAATCAGCTGGGCCATATCTCAGCTAGGAATTCACAGTGCACTTTGAAGCCATGGAAACACCAACATGACACCTCTTGTGTTGCCTGCTTCAGAGGACACCGCAAAATATCACCAAAGCCAGAGTTCAGCTTTCGAAGGAAGTTGTTGAATTTCCAAATGTATTTCTATTCGTGGATGAATGTTCTACATGCCGGGGGCTGCTCTGGCGGCACACCCGTGACAGCAACTGTGAGAGCGTATTTGCTTCCATTTAATTAAAGTCGGCCGTGAGGAATGTATTCACAAGTGTCGGCCAAGTGTGGGATTTTTCTGGGAGTCCTTCAGTCACTGGCATAAAGAAGAAGGGGTCTGTGCCACAGAATCTTCTGGGGCCAGTCCATCACTGAAAACACGGTTTCCACGACCCAGCCTCTGTGTTCTCGGCTGGCAAACCCACAGACGCCGAAGAGTCAGGGCTCAGAAACACACCGCAGCTGCCAAACGGCTTCCCTTCCTTGGCTGCTTTTCGTTCCTGGGGCCAAATGGGCCTCAGAACAGACCTGAAAATCTGTGAGATGGAAGCTGGGAGCTGAGCGGTCCTGTGCAGAAAAGAAGTTCCAAGTGTTGAGACAACATCCCCAGGATGTACAGCACTGTCCAGGGCGAGTCTCTTTCCAGAATGCCTGCAGAGCCCTGCTTGCATCAGGTGAAGCTCCAGCTTTCCTGCAAAACTGCCTTGCAAGGCCCTCCACCCTTCTCTCAGCTCAGAAATGGGGTTGGAGTGTCTCACACACACAGCCAAGATAGGCGCACACCTGGGATCCTGCTGCGTTGCAATCCCATGAGGGTAAACACGGCTGTTAAAACTGGGGAGTCACGGACTTTGGAGTTTTAGAAAATACTCAATTCTCTGTATTTAGAAAATACAATGCGAAGGAGGAGGAGGAGGAGGAGGAGGAGGAGGAGGAGGAGGAGGAGGAGGATTCTGTGACATAGGGAGCTCCATTTCCCTCGTGGTTCAGACTGAAAATCATCTTTCTTTCCAGATTCTGCAGTGGAACCCTAGGAAATCACGGTGTTTTGTGAAAAACTCCTCAGTCTGTGGCATGAACCTGGAGCACAGACAAGGATAGCTCCAGGCTTCTTTTCAAATCCTCTGGAGAGGGAATGTCTGCGAGAGGAAGTCACGGGGAAGAGCACAGAGAGAAAGATGTAAATCATGGTAACTTCATAAAACGGAGTTTTCTTGTAATATTCTTTGGTAATGTTGAGCTGAAAATAGATTTACAATCAAAAGGGGCTTAATCTGATATTAAAGAATGCTCTCAAAATCCCCCAAACAATTGAGATTTTTTTTCTCCCTTTGGTTTGTTTTGCATTAGTTCCTCCAAGAGGCTGTGGATGTAAAGAAATATATTGACATTAATTAAAGTGACTTTCGTGTTGCTCTGTGGGGGCAGTGTCAGCTCTGGATTATCAGCTGCAATAACCCTGCCTGGCTTGTGTAGACGGAGCCTCGCTCCCGAAGCGATGAGCCACTAGCAGGACGAGGTGCGCCATGAGGTGGGAGCTTTTTGACCACACCACACAGAGGGTAGGTGTTCCCATAGCTCATCCGTTTCCAAGTCAGAACCAGTGCATTCAAAACCATTGAAAATAGGCCAGGTGTGGTGGCTCACACCTGTAATCCCAACACTTTGGGAGGCTGAGGCGGATGGATCATCTGAGATCAGGAGTTCAAGATCAGCCTGGCCAACATGGTGAAACCATTTCTATTAAATATACAAAAAGTACCTGGGCATGGTGGCACACGCCTGTAGTCCCAGCTACTCAGGAGGCTGAGGCAGTGGTAGAATTGCTTGAACCCGGGAGGCGGAGGTTGCAGTGAGCAGAGATCATGACACTGCACTCCAGCCTGGGTGACAGAGGGAGACTCCGCCTCAAAATAAATAAATAAATAAATAAATAAAAATAAACAGAAGGATTGAAAATTTATGTCATCCCTGTTCATGCGGTGCCCAGACAGACCCTGGAGTTCCAGCCTAATCCTTCAATTTCTCTGGTTAGAAACTGGGAAAGTGGCAGATTTTAGGGAAATGCTCCAATGGACTAGTACCTTTCTGGCCCTTCAAAAAGGTGGCTGTGGTGTCTTTTAAGTAGGAAAAATGCATTTTTCCATGGCTTTTTGTCATAATGTAGACCCTTTCATCTGGGGGAAGCAGATCTATTTCACAGCACATCCATTACTTCCATTGATGAGGTCTAATAAAAATTCTTAATTAAAAATAATTGTATTAATGATAATATCATAATCAGAGCCATAATTCCTATTTTCACACATAAAATCCTTTGATTTTGAAACAAATCACTGCACAGCTCTCACTTGGCTTCTTATTGACCAAATTAATCAAACAGGAGATAACATTTTAAAGAAAAACCACTATGTTGTAGACTATTTCTTCATGAGGCACAGCATGTTAGGAGCTCCTAATTTTGACGGAAGTGTGATGGATCTCATCTCTGTATCTGCACATGGCATCCAGCTACACAGGCATTGCAGAACCCACACTTGGCACCCACACCCATTTTCTGCTAAGCTGTACATTGACTCACAAGGGCTGTGATATATTTTTCGATGCTCACTCTGTGTCTTCACAATAAGATTACGCCATTGGACACAGACAATAAACCAATGTAATTGTTCTAATATGGTCATAGCCACATGGCTGGAAAACCTTACCTTTGCCAAGGATCTCCAGGCCCCCATGGGCACAGTCCATGCCTTTTCTCAAGGAGTGGAGAGGGAACTTTGCAGAAGCAAATCTAAGAATAACCCCGTAGCCTGTTTTCTGTTGCTTTTAACAGAATTCCCAAAACTGGGTAACTTATAAAGAAAATAAATGTAGTTACTGAAGTTCTAAAGACTGAGAAGTCCAAGGTCAACAGGCCCAATCTGATGAAGACCTTCTTGCTGGTGGGGCAGCACAGGTCATGACACAGCGAGGGGCAAAGCATACAAAGGTGGTCACTCTGATCCTCTTTTTATAAAGCTACGAGGTCCCTCCCGTGATAACCCATTAATCCATTAACCCATGAATGGACTAGCCCATTCATAAGCATTCTGCCCTCCTGATCCAATCACCTCTTATAGGATCCCCCTCTCAATACTGTTACATTGGGGATTAAGTTTCATCATGAGTTTTGGAGGGGACATTTAAACCATAGAAAGACCCAACCGGAACTCTTGATGGCCGAGATAGCCCCACCCTGGGTCCATAGGGATGGGGTGGAGACAAGGCATCTGCTGCACCTTCAAGTTGAGTTCTCAAGGATGCTCTCAGCCCTGTGGTCTTCCAGTCACGTGAGTGGTGCCTGCTCCAGTGGCTTTCAAGGTAAATTATGACTTCAGAGGCATGACACACATGATTGATGAAACTGAAACGTGAAAGGCTAAAAGGAAATGAACAATAAGCTGAATATGTTTGGCATAATGTGATTTTTTTAACCTAATGATTTCATGTAAATCTTTCTTGGCTATTGAGGTTTATGAATAAACGCAGGGCCAAATTCTTAGTCATTCAAAGACTCTCGGTTTTGAAACCGTATATCGCCAGCTGTCGTGGAAGGGTTCCGAGACTCATCTATTTTGAGGATGGCTGTTTTACGGCTGCTGGACTCTCAGTACCTAGGCTGCCCTTTATTATACTTGGCAGGCAACAGTGGAGAGCAGTTTGCTGTGAGTGGTTTTGGATGCAGCCTTCTGTCCCAGAGGACCAGTGGGTGGAGCGGGGGGAAGGAAACTCAGTTGTCCAGAACACGTTGACTCTGCCCTTTTGGATCTTGGCAAAGGACCTTAGATGACAAATGCATTTATCATGGGTTGAACTCTCTCTCCCACCCCCCCAAAGACGTGTCCACCCAGCGGACACCCCTGTGGATGTCACCTTATTTGGAAAATACATCTTGGAAGATGTTAAGTTAAAGATCTTGAAAGGAGCTTTACTGGATTTAGGGTAAGCCCAAAACTCATCGACAGGAGTTCTCATAAGAACAGGGAGACAAAGGGACAGGCAGAGAGGAAGGGTTTTTGAAGACAGAGGTGGCAGAGCAGCAGTGATGCATCTGAAACCAAGGTGCTCTAAAGAGTGGTAGCCCTAGCAGAGAAAAGAGAGGCAAGGAACAGATTTGCCCACAGAGCCTTCAGAAGGAATTCACCTGCTGCCACTTGATTTTGTGCTTCTGGCCTTCAGAACAATGAGCCAATAAGCGTCTATTGCTTTATGCACCCAACTTTGTGGTAATTTGTTACAAAAGCCCTAGGAAATTGATCTGAAGTATTTAATTAACACAGTATCTATAGCTAGCGTTCTGCCTATCTCTACCCTTATGGAAATTTTAAGTGAATGTAATATTTCCTTCCTCATATTTTGCTGTTTGTTCACACATCTGAAGCATGGATTTCTTTTCAGTGGGTAGATTTTCACTGGCCAAAGGGTGCCTCTGTGCTCTGTAGTCTGTTTGCAACACCCTAAACCACAAGGGCTTCCTCACAGGGCTTCCACCTTAGGCTAGGCTCCCAGAAGCAGAGCCTGAGGCAGGGATTTGGGCAAATGTGACAGAGATTGAGGGAATGCACTTCCAGGAGCAATGCAACAGGGCTGAGACCAGGAAGACAGGGAAGGGGACACACAGGGCAAGGATGTGGCCTCAGGTACAGCCTGGGGACAGAGGGGACCTGTGGGGCATACCACAGGTATGTCTCATCTACCCCCTTGTGATGAGACAACTGGTCTTTGCACCTCCATTTCTGTCAGCCATTGGTTGCAGCTGAGGAGGGCATGGGGTGATGTAGTCCTCTGGTTGCTGGACATTGGGGCCTGGAAATGGAAATGTGTGTGGGCACCAACAGCACCTGTTCCAGGGGTACCCACAGGTGAGGGGTTCCACAGCAGACACGCCATGCCCTCCTTGTTACTGGCCTATTTCAGAGCAGCCACCCTATAGGACCTAGCTGTCCCTTGACCATTGGGTTTTGTAGCGTCCCAAGACATGGACCAAACGTCTCCTCCATTTTCCTATGCACAGGCATTTGAAGATCCTGTGTTGGAGTGGCTACAGGCATCCTCAAGTTTGCATTCTTGTTATTTCTCAACATTTCAAAATGAAACATACAGGAAATGGTGTCCTTTCACTTAAGTGTTCACTCCGTCCTCCCATCCCCACTGAATACCAATGGCCGTCTCAGTAGCTGAGGCTGCAACAGCAAAGCAGGCACACTTACTCTTTTAAAGAGTTCAGAGCCTGGGTTGGAGACAGGCAATGAGCAGATCATAAGGACCCCGGGTGGAAGGTTGCCACTGCCCCCACAGAGGGATGGGTCGATGGCTACGTGGGTGCTTCAGGAACCCCTGATGCTGAGATTGGAGGAGCAAGCCGAGAAAGTTTCACACTAAGGCAGGTGCTGGCCAGATGGAAGGAGAGCAGCATGGCAAAGCCTCAGAGATGCCAGAAAGCACCGACTTCCCCACACTCAACGAGGAGTTTGCTGGGGCCGAGGGGTGCTGTGCTCGGGAGAGTTGTGCAAGACTGTGTCAGATGAGTCAGCTCAGAGCAAGCCCTTTACTGAGGCTGTTCAGGCTGATGGGTTTGACATTGCTATTGAAACTTGGGAATGATGGCAAAAAGTAAAAGAAGTGTCACATTTCTCTGAGGGTTGAGACAGTATAGTCCAAGTTTAGCACCCAGACCCTTCAGAGGACAATCTGCCCCACCCAGGCCCCTTCCAGCTGAGGACCTTAGACAAGTGCTTTGAACTGGCTCCACCTCAGGCTCATCACTTGTCAAATGGGGGGTTGAAGAAGGCCTCTAACTCCTAATCCTGTGAATATTCGAGACAGTGAATATCACAAAATGCTCAAGACAGTGGCTGGGGACAGAGTGTGTGCTTGGTGCATTTTAGCTATGAGGCCCAAAACAGTACCCAGCCTATTACAAGAACTCAGTCAATATTTGCTGAATGAAAATCTTGCATTCTGTTGTGAAATATTGTGCACATTTTAAATCTGATTGACATAATATCTTTTTTTACATACAAGATGATTTTTCTCCAATGGTTTAGTCAACATAAATGCTCCAGCCGTGTGCCCCTTGCTCTTGTTGGGATTCTGCAGCCTCCTAGAAAGATGTGTGAGCCCCAGCTGGGAAGTGGAGGCAGGGGCTGAGGACAGCCACGGGGGGAGTATGGGCTGAATCAGTTGTGCGCCCATCACTGCAAGCTGTCTACTTAATTTCAGGAACAGGTGGTCAGACGGGCTGCCACAGGTCACAGTGGGTCTGAGCAAGGGCGTGGTCTGCATCAGTGTGCCTCAACACACCCAGCCAAGAAGACCAATCATGGGAAGAACCACATGCAGTTAGAGGTTGGGACTCTGGTGATGGGAACTGGTCTTCAAGGAAGCATTTTGCACTGGTTAAATGATCTTTGTGGAGAGGACCCTATTCGGGCCAGCAACCTGAGGCTGGATTCCAAGGCAGGATCTTGGATTCCTAGGCTACTGCCCACAGCCCAGTCTACCAACATAGAGGAAATGCGCTTGGGCGAAGGCACGAGAAGTCCAAAGGCCCAGGCTGGGAATCTCTTTGCTCCTGGAGGCGGAACTTCTGGTGCTCAGCTTGTCTGGATCAGATGAGGTGCCCATACATTTTTTTCTCTCTCTCTTCACATGGTTAGCCATTTCTCTAAACTATTAGCCAGGATGTGCTTCTTGTTATTTAGTATTATGGAGTCAGGTAATAAAAGGGTCGTCATCATACATTTGTGTACTGGAACAAAGAAGGTTGCCATGGGAACGTTGACTCTTAACTTCCAGAAGTTTCTGAGCTTGGTTCACAAACTTAATGCTTCAGGGACCTAGCTGTTGTGCCAAAGACAGAAAGAATACCATTTTATTCTCGATCGACACATTTATTTATTTATTATTTTTAAATGGGGTCCATGGCCAGGAGGAGCATTTGAACCTAGGAGTTTCGAGACCAGCCTGGGCTCAAATGCTCCCTGGGTTATGTTGCCCAGTCTGGTCTCAAACTCCTTGGTTCAAACAATCCTCCCGTGTCATTCTCTCAAAGCGCTGGGATGACAAGGGCACACTGCTGTGCCTGGCCAGGAACACCATTTTACACAGCATTTCCGCCAAGAAAAAAACCAGATCCCTCAAATACTTTTAAAAACATCCTGAGACACGTTTATGGAGGACATTATAGCATTCATTTGATGCATGAATAAGGACAATTAGGAAATTTACCTTTCCAATGGTGATACTCCAACTTCCTACAGCACACAAGGGCAAGCTGTTGGGATTTTAGCAAAGTTTCAAGTTCTTTTCATGCTTTTCTCGGAAGAGTGAGAAGCACTGCGTGTGAATCTTTCTGTGAACCTGAAAGAATCAGCTGTCAGATGGTTTCTTGAAATGCTGCTTCTACCATCACTGCAGAAGCAAGTCTGCCAATGAAGGGGTCTCGGCGCAAACTCAGCAGGCTTTCATGATGTACTTTAGGAAGAAAAGAGCAGATTAGGAAGAGAAGGAGCAAGGAAAAGTGGAAGGAAGTGGAGTGGCTGCCTTGTGCCCAAGTCACGTCTGCATGGCCTTGGAGAATGAAGAGCAAACCTCAAGGAAGATGAGCTCTCATCCCCAAAGCAGGCCACGCCTCTCCTCTCTTTCTCCTTCCTTTTGGCCTTTCAAATCTACAGCCTTTCAGAAGCTGGTCCAGGTATTCTAAGGATCAAGTGTCAAGGTTTCAGAGTGGCTATGGTTGTTCCAGCAACTCCACGTTGTGATTTCCTGAGCTGCTCTGGGGCCACAGTCTGGCTAGCACTGAGGCTGGGCAGTGATCCAGATAACGGGCCGACTTGCAGCCCCGAAGTCTCATGACTCTCTGCGGAGATAATCTTGCTTCTTCCCATATGCTATATGCAGCTTGGTTGGAAGCCACACACAACCTGTTCCTGGATATCAATGATATCAGTATCCCCTGCTCAGAAGTCCATTATTAATCTGCCTCAGGGATTCCTGCTCCAGAACTCATGCCAAGCCTGGCTGCTACGTGATCCACAGCATCCAGAAAAGGATTCCAGAAGAATCAGGAGCCAGGAGCAAATATTTCACAAGATACACAGACAGTTGACTAGCTAGGGAACTGCCCTTTGGGCACATTCACTGGGTGCATGGCCAAGCACCCTGCTGTGATGTAGTCAGGGGTGCCGAGACCTGACGCCTGGGCAGAAGCTGAAGAGTAACAGGCAAGGTGACGCACTGCACATGACTGAGGGGCACTCTGATGGCGGGTTGGTGCCAGTCAGGCAGAAGACAGGCACGTGTTGGACAGGCTCAGGGCTGGAGAGGAAGGTTTAGGCAGAAGACAGGCACGTGTTAGACAGGCTCAGGGCTGGAGAGGAAGGTTTTGGAAACAGGCTTCCTGGATCCCAGGCAGCCAGGATTCCTGCCAGGAGGTGGTGGAGGCACACCCACACTCACACGTGACCTGCTGTATTTAACATGGAGGAACTGAGGGCTCTTCTGTCTTGCTTGTGCTCAATTAGTGTTTGTTGAACGCCTGAATAAACACATAAGAGCTACCATGAAAGCCTAAGAAATGTAGAAATTGAAAAGGTAAACATGAGCACAGTGTCTCACGTTAGCAAGCTCAAAAATGCCTGACGCTCTCTCTGGCAATATAGCTGAGCTGAACAAAGACACACTGACTTGCCCCTACAGACCAGGCCGTAAGCTAGCCACCGGGGCTGCCAGCAAATCTCATCCTCTGCCCTCCAGAAGCCGGTGATGGAAGGGGATCATGGTGAAGTGGATGTTTCACAGGCCCCGTTTTCCTGCTGGCTTGGTGGTTAAGGATGCCCAAGTGTGAGTGCCGGAGTGTGGGCAGCACAGCTCCCCAAATGCCCAGTGTAGGGTAACTGCTGTCACTCTTCACTACCTACTGCCAGAATGGCACAGTGGGGGCGGGGGACTTTCAAACATGCACATATTCTGAGGCAGAGCCCAGCTCTGCTGAATCTTCATGACAAAGCACAGTTGAGAGCAAAAGGAAAAAAAATAACTAAGTTACAGCGTCCTAAAATCTTCAGGGGCTACTTTTCCTAAAATCTAGATTAAGCATCTAATAGGACGTTCTTGCTGACACAAAGAGCCATTGACTCCAAGTGGCTTGAAAACTACTCACACAGTCAACGCTAAGCCCAGGCTCGAGTCTCCCCAGCCGGGGTTTTGAATCCCAGTTGCAGATTCTCCATATTGCTTCTGAATGTGGGGAAAAAACTGTGACATATAACTTGAAGTGGGTCCACATTCTTATTCCGGTGTTTTGCATTGCTTTCTGTTCTGGGTCATGCTTTCTGGGTTTTAGTCTCCAGGGTTGAAGGGAGGATTCATGCTAGGACCATCAGAGCAGTGCCCAGGTGTGAGTGGACCCGTCACGGACATCTCACCGAGGCGAAAATAAAACGGAAACACAAGATATGCCCCTTGTTTCTAATTCAGGCAAGGACCAGAGAGTTCCTCCATCTTCTTGGAAAGCTGATGCAAGAAGAGGAGACCCTCTGTGTATTTTCATATATTCCATTTGATACGTTTCTTTTTCTCTAACGTTCCCTGCAGGTGACTTCTCACTGCTGGACCAGGGACTCGTCTGGTTCCATGGCTGTTCTGCTTGTTAATCCAACCCTCCCGCCTTCTACATCTGCCCCACCAAGGAATCCCAATCTTGCAATGATGCACAGCTCCTGGTTCCTCAGGAGGCTGTTAGAACTTTCTTTCCAGTGACCCCAAAAGTCAACTCTGTGAAATCCTCACCCACAGTCCAAACTCAGGCTTTCTTCCATGAGAAGACAGACTCACATTCTTGAGGGTGTACAGGATTTGGCCCGACTCTTCTCCAGGATAAACACCCTGGGTTCTTTTAGCTTTGCCTCAAGGGCTGGTCGTCGACCCCTCTCATCAGGGACACCCTCCCTCAGACACACTCCTTTTCGCCAAAGTCTTTTTAGGTGTGGAACTCAGAATTGGATCTGGGAGTGACGGGACTCTAAGATGCATGCCAAAGGTAGCCAAGCTCTTCATTTTGGCCCCCTTCTCTGTAGGTGCAAAAGCCTATAGTGTGGATGTGGGCTCCTGCACACGTGCCAGAGCAGGAAGCCAGCCCAGCAAACGTGGAAGCGTGAAGCCAGGAGCCCCTGATGATTTAGAATACTTTCCGATTCCCTGTGATAAGTTAGAGAGACAGAGAAGGCTTAGCGGACTGATACGGTGGTTATTTTCTCAGGATGCCAAGACTGAATTAATTGTGTACACCTTGAGGAAGTGTGGAGGAAACAATAGGAAAGCTTCCTTTAAAGTCATCTTATTAAGGGAAAAGCGTCCTGGCCTCTCTCTCTCCCAGGGAACCTCCATTCTGCCTTATCAAACACAAGGTGCTTGCTGGATGCAACAGGTTCCCTCCTCCAAAGCTGTGTTCTCACATTCCTCACACCCCCTGTAGGCTTTGAAATCAGTGTTCAAAGTGGACTTTCTGAATTCATGAAAACCCACAGGTCTATAATCCATCCCTAATGGAAGTCAAACATGACACCGGCAAGATAAAACACAGTGGCCTCCCCCTCTGTTCACAGTAGGTGTCTGCGTATAATAAATATTTTATTTTACTACAAAAACAAATAACTAAACATACCCCCTGTGTTTGTTCTGAACCCGACAGTAGCTTTTGTGAGTTTACTATATTTCAAAGCAGAGCGAGGAAACCATAGTGTCACGCCGGTAACTGGGTGCACGCGTACAAAAGGAAACCAAAGCTGCTTTCATTCTCTACAAACCGCGTATTACAGGGATGCCAGCCAGTGCCCCTCTGTGGAGAGATGTGTTGGCACTCTTCTTCTGAGTCCTGTTTGAGAGCAAAGAGTGGCCACCATAAACACAGGCAAAGAGCAAAGGTGTTCGGAATTAGTCATCTTTTGGCCTAAGGGACTGGAATTCATTCTCCACAGCCAACATTCACCAAGAAATCGCCAACACACTTACCAACTTGGTGCTGTGCAGACCTCGCCTTCCTGTTCTCAGAATGCCCGGGCCTGGAGTCTTTGGGGTCCCCTGAGAGCAGAGAAGAAGGAGCAAAGTTCTAAGGCTACTAGACTCCAGGGGGGGTCAAAGTCAGCCTTGGTGAATATCACCCATTTCATAGACTCCATCAGTCTGTAGAACTCCTACAACCACAGTATTTAAAGGTTTCAGGAAGGTCCTTTTGATATGTCACAATCTTTTACTAGTTGATGCTTGAATAAATTAAGTGAGCAATACAAGAAATTCATCTGCTTATGTTGCTCACCTTCATGGCTGAGTTGACACTGACAGCTTCTGGAATATTATCTGACATGCTTCTTTTTGGGCACGTTGCTGTGACTCACAGGTCCAGGGAAGGTTTTAATGGGACCCCGTCTCCAGTGCATTTGTGCAAACTAGTGGCTAGAGAGAACACTGCCCAATGCTGCTGAGCCAAGTGGGGCAAACTGGTGGCCAGGAGAGTGCTGCCTCTGTGCTGTTCACATTGAGTGCCACCCACTTGCCAGTGACCGAAGTTAGGGATGGCTGTGAGCCCTCTCCAGGAGAAACGGGCCAGTGACAGTGTCACGCTACTTAGATTTCATGTTAGATTGCCAACCACACCATTTCTTCTTCTGATTTCCAGAGGATGTGGATCTGCCTGAATTCTCGGTTGTCCAGAAGAGTAGCACAACAGGCTGTCATCGTGGCGTAACCTGAAACGTGAGCTCAGCCTCCCTGGGGGCTAACTGTGTGTGTCAACTTTGACAGTGTTTTTGGATGAGATTAACATGTGATTTAGTGAGCACGGAGTAAAGCAGGTTTCCCTCTCCCACTGGATGTGCGTGGGCTTCATCCAGTCAAAGGCCTGGATAGAGCACAAAGCCTGGCCTCCCTAAGCCAGAGAGAATTCTCCAGCTGACTGCCCTCGGACTGGAACTGCACACTCGCTGTTGGCCCTCCTGGCCCTCCGGTCTGCTGGCCAACACTGCACATTTGAACTTAATGGCATCCATAATCGTGTGCGGCAATTTCTTACAATAAACATCTTTTATTTTCCTCTCTGTATACATAGAGAGCTATCCTACTGGTTCTGTTTCTCTGGAGAACTCTGACTAATGTAACCTCCTAGCCAAAGCCAATAGGAGCAAGATGATATCTACTAAGAAAAACAGCAGTGACATGGTTAGATAGCTTGTTCTGAGGGTAAATGCTACCCAACAATCTGGGAGCCCAAGAAAAATGTGTATATTTCAACTTTACTGAGGTGTATTTCAGTGCCAACCCTCCGGCCAGCATTAAAGGTAAAACGCAGGCATAAGACAGCACTGTGGATTCACTGACAGCAACAACTGTTTCGCTCAGTGTCTTCTTTTAAAGGCTCCTCATGAGAAGGAAGAAGGTGTCCTGACTCTTTCAAGGGAAAGGATGTACAAATCATCATGCTGTCCTCTTAGTTTTCATTGAGCTTTCTCCAGCGCTCAGTTTCCAGTCCCAGTTTTCCACGACAGAGTCTGTGTTGTCCTCCTCACCCACAGCCGTCCTTCCGCCTGTTGGCTCTGCTGTCAGCATCTTTTTCTATGTTGTTTTCTGTCTTTAAGTAGCTAGACATTACTTTGGGGAGATGGGGCAGAAGTAGACAGCACTGGTTACAGTTCACGCTCCAGGCCCTCTGTTGGCCACTGTGGGTCCTCCCTTTATCCTTCTCAACCTTGTTCTCAGCTTGGAATTGTTATCCACCGGTTCAGCCCATGAGGACCCCCACGGAAGAAACAGAAAGAGGGCTGCTGGAACGTAGCATCAAGTTATTCTCCCTCTGAGGCGCCTTGGGCTGGGTGTGTCCCCAACAGGCCATCGTGCTCCCCTCAAGGCAAGTCTGTCCTGCCCTGCTCTACCCCTCCCCAGTTCTGGCCACCACCCCCTCTCCTTGTCCTTTTGGGCCCAGGGTGGAAATGGGTCCATCGTAGGGAGCCCTGGCAATATCCCTCATGGTTTCCAGTCACCGCCTCCACACCCCTGTAGTTAGGGCCTTGGTCAATAAGCTATCCTTGGATTATTGTGTTGGAGAATGTCATCTGTTTCCTGTCAGGACCCTGACACTCAGCTGGGAATTTTTTTAAGACCGGAAAATAACCCAGAGTGGTGGCATTCGTAATTAAAGGTTTAAGTCCAATTCTGAGGAAACTGACAGTGGTCTGTGGTGAGTTCAACTGGCGGCAGCAGAAACATGGAACAAATCCATCCAGGGATTTAAACAGACCAGTATGAGGTGGGGCCCTCCATAGGCAAAGAGCTTTAAGGGGTCTAGAGGGATGATGGCTTGGCCTTGACCTCTTGCTTGCAGGGACAAGCCACTGTCCTGTGGTCACAAATTTCAGCCTAACCTGCTGAGTCCTGGCACCAAAACAAGTCAATAGATTCCATTTCCCGAAGTGTGAAAGTTCACATAGCGGAAAAGCGTTTGATCCAGCACCTTTTGGTAGCCAAAGGAAGAAAAAGGCAAAGATACTAATGACCTAGTCAAAGCAGCTTTTACAGGTTGGCAATAAGTATCTCAGAGTCCTGTGCCAAGATCATTGCCAAGGGAAGGGCAAAGACCAGGAGAGTGAAGGCCATAGAGTCCATAGCCAGATCTAAATGTCACCACCTCCAGGAAGTCTGCCTGGGGTGCCTCAGATGCTGGGATGACCTTGTGGGGCATATAGCTGGTGGGGGCAGGTGAGGTTCCTGGTCACATCACCCCTTACCTCAGCCTGGACAGTGGCTATGGGCATGCTATTGGAGAAGGACTCCTGTCACATGTTCCCATTCCTGCAGAGCCAAGCTTGCACCCTCCTTGGCACTTTTGCTCCTGAATTCCCTCTGCTGAGTGGGAAGGCCCAGCTTAAATGCTCCCTTCTCCACAGAGGCTTACTGCTGAGTTCTCTCCACCCTTGGGGGTAAACTCTGAAAAAAGGTAACACAAAGAAATACTCAGACACACACATGGATATACATGTGTGTGTGCATCTGTGTGTATGTGCATCTGTGTATGTGTATGTGAGCATGTACGTGCATGTGTATGTCTGTGTATGTGCATGTGTGTATATATATGTCTATATGTGCATATGCATGTGTTTGTGTATATCTATGTGTATGCATGTGTTCATGTATGTGCATTTGTGTGTCTGTGCATGTGCATTTGTGTCTGCATCTGTATGTATATGTTCATGTGCATATGTGTGTATGTGTATGTGTGTGTCTAAGTGTGTGCATGTGTGTGAGTGTGTGTGTATGTATTCACTTCCTGCAGTTGCTGTAATAAATTGCAACAAACTGGGTAATCTTAAAACACAGAAAGGTGTGTTTTCTATCAAGTTCTAGAGACCAGAATTGTGACAATAGTGTCCCTGGACCGAAATCCAGACGCCAGCAGGGCCATGCTCCCTCTGAAGGTTCTAGGGGAGGCTCTTTCCTCGCCTCTCCCGGGTCCTGGTGGTCTGGTGTTGGCCTGGTATGGACACATCACTCCCATTTCTGTCTCTGTCCTCAGAGGGCCTCCTCTCCTGTCCATGTCAAATCTCCTGCTGCCCCCTCTTCTCCAGACCTTTGTGGTTGCATTTATGGCCCATCCAGATAATCCGGGATAATCCCCCATCTCCAGACCCTTAACTTAATCACAGCTGTTAAATCTTTGCCACATAAAGTAACATTCTTAGGATCCAGAGATTAGGACCTCATAGCTTTGGGAGAGCCAGTTTTCTGCCAGCGCCAATGCCCATGTGCACACATACTCATACACGGAGTTTTAAAATGCCTCTGTAGACATAGCAGGTATATACATGTAATCTTACAAATGTGTTTTACACTCCCATGTATGCTATATAAGTATTGTACGTTGTAACTATGCTTCTCCCCTTACATTCTAGGCTCCTTTGCCACGGTGACTCAATCTCACTCACCTCCGTGCTTTTGACATCTTGTGCATGCTAGGAAACACTGCAAGTTTCTGTGTGAACTTGGCAATGCTCTCCACTGCTCTTTGTCCTTCTGTACCTTAGAGCTTTTTCTCACTTATTCAGCAAACACCTGACTCTGTACTAGACCCTGCAAAAGACACCCAGGTACCATTCCCCCTACCCTGCTAGAAGCTCATCCTCAAGGCACCGTCTACTTAGACTACATGTGGCTGCATCCTAGACCTAGCCTGAGCCTTAGATCTGGTCCCTGCAGGTCAGACCACACCACTTCCAAAAGTGGATGTGACCCCCTGGAGATCACAGGTGGATCTAAGGACTGGATCTAAAGTAGCTGTCACTACCTTACACTGCAGGAAGCAAAGACCTCTGCCTTCCAGAAGGGAAGCTTGGGCACTTCCAGCTGGGAGTGGACTCACTGTGCCACTGGCTCCCTTTCAGCCTGATTCCCACAGCTCTGTTAAGAATCAGTGCTATACACCAGCAGTATTAACATTCCATTAAGCCGTGACATCTTCATGTGTCCCAACATCACTGGTGACGTAAATATAAAATAAGATACAGATCTTTGCAGGATGACTTGAGGCATCCATGACTTACCACAGCTTCTCCCCAGCTACATATGTGCATTGCACTTTGGGGTGGGTTGAATGGTAGCCTCCAAAAAGATACTTCCTTATTCAAATTCCTAGAACTGTGAATGCCACCTTCTTTGGGAAAGGGGTCTTTGCAGATGTGATTACGTTAGTTAACTTGAGGCAGATGATTGTATGCTTCAGAGTTCTCCGGAGAAACAGAACCAGCAGGATATAGACTGAGAGATAAGCGGAGATTTATTATAGGAGTTGGCTTAAGCGGTTATAGAGACCAAGTCCCACAGTCTGCTGTTTGCAAGCTGGAAAATCAAGAAAGCTGATGCAGTTTCGTCAAAGGTTTGAGAATTCAGAGGCAGGGTGATGGTGTAACTTCAAGTCTGGGTCCAAAAGCCTAAGAACCAGCAGTGACGATATCCAAGGGCAAGAGTACATGTATGTTCAAGTCAAGCGAAGAACGAATCTGCCCTTCCACCATCGTTTTGCTTTATTTGTGCCTCAGTGGATTGGATGATTCCCTCCCCACAACACAGGGGAGGACTATCAGCTTCGCTCTAACCTCTTCTAGAAACACCCACACAGGTAAGCCAAGAAATAATCTTTTAGCAGCTATCTGGGCAACCATCAGCTCAGTTTGGTTGACACAAAGACTAGCAGATGACATCTAGACTAAAATGTTTGACCAGACATCTGGATACTGAGCCCCAGCTACAACAGCACATAAAATTAACCATCCTGGGTTATCTAGATGGACCCTAATTCCAATAACAAGTATTGTTCAAGGAGAAAGACAGAGAGAGCTGACACAGATAGAAGAGGAGAGGGCGCTGTGAAGGTGGAGGCAGAGATTGGAATGACACAGCCACAAACAGGGAAGACAAGCTGAAGACACAGAGGAAGGACTCAGCCTAGAGTCTTCAGAGAGAGCACGACTCTGCCAACACTTTGATTTTGAACTTCTGGCCTCCAGAACTGTTGGAGAATACATTTCTGCTGTTTTAAACCACTTAGCTTGTGCAATTTGCTATAGCAGACCCCAGACACTGATATACACCCTCAGGTAGTGCAGGTGATGCGGGACCAGAGGGGGCCTTGGCTTTGACTTTGCAGGGGCAACAGTCATCATGGATTTTGTGGAACTTTTCAGGCTGGAGGTCTGGGGAAATGCCACTGTCTGTGGCTGCCAGAGGCACCACGGCTGAGGCATCCACATAGGCATCCACCGAACTGCTGCTTGGCAGCTGAGGACAGACAGACGGCATCTGGAGGAGACGCTTTGCTGAGCTCCATGGAGTCTACTAAGGGCGGTTCTCCATGTGCTTCAAGCAAAAAGCCCAGGCCTCAGCCAGGGCTCTGATACTGATGCTCTGATCCTGAGCTCTGGAAAGTTTGCATTTGTGCAATTGCAAGCTTTGGGGTCTGGCCCTCCCAAGAAACATCTGATGACACCATCTGGTCACCCAGCCTGGACACCAACTTTGCTTCTTCTGTGGATTTGCTTGGTTTGAAATATGCCACAGTAATTACCAAAAGTCCTTTGTGCTTGCTGGCCTACCTGGCCAGTCTGCGGGCTTTCTGTGCTGAAACAAGACCCTAAAACTCCTTTAATGCAGTTTGGGGAACTTTTTTTATGTGTTCTAGTGGTTTATATCATCATTTGTACTGCACTAAAATTTACATGCCCTTTTTAAAAAAATAATATCGTCATGTAAATTTTTGTAAGCTCTAGGTTTATTTTATGACTCATAAACTTAGACAATATATTAAAATCTTGAAAGAATTTAATATCAGCAGCAGATTATCCTAAAAAAAATACCTACCCCTAATCCTGAGTATTCTAGGGACAGAGACCTATCAAGTATGTTACAAGGTTTAATGGCTGTTAGTAAATTTTACTGCTGCCGTCAATAACTCCGTAATATATTGGGCCAGTTAATAGGTCAATGGAACATATTTATATCTTGCTATAAACTGTTTACCCAAGAACAAACTAATTTCTAATGATAATGAAACACCGAGACAATAAATATAAATTTTAGCATTTCTAATTTAAATACAATTTTTCATATCTGCCATAAATGTTGGGCTGGCAGCATTAAAACATATATGATTGGTTTTGTGTACCAAGAGCAAATGTGTTAAAAACTAACTGTGATTTTAGCTTAAGAAGCAATGTTTGCAGGTGACATAACCTTCAAGGTGTGTGATTCTTTACTTTGTTATTAAAGCCATAAAAATACTTAGAATGTCATCTGAAATATTTGTTCAATCACTGCACAACACTTTAATACATCTCCTGCTACAGATAAACATTTAAGTGCCTCATTTAAAACCTAGTTTTTAAAAATCATGGCAAGCTTTTGTATTTAATACGTTTTGAATTCAAATTCAACTTCAAAAAATATCTTTCAATTGGTTATCCAAGAGTTCAGTTAAATTTTGTAATTCAACTGCATAAACTCAATAAACATGGATCTCACTTTATGCTATGGACATGTTTCTAGTGAGAAGAACAATGTCATGAATTGATTATGCTTCCAACAGACTTGAGAGTTAGAGAATGAACTGCCAGTGGCGAGTCCTTTTGTAAAACAGTAACACCTGGAAAGTACGTGTCTGTAAGACTTTTCAGCCTTAGGGATCTCCTGAAGAAAGATGCACTCACATATGACAAAATATACAGCGGGCATCTTAGCCATGTCACTTTTTTAACAATAGACAAAATGTTATGGCACATTATTCACCAGGGGACAAATATTTGAAGATCTCCCTCTGCCTAGCACTTTGCTGGGCACAGCAGCTAGCCAGCCATCCTTCCATCCATCTGTCTGTCTGTCCTTTCATCCACCCATCCATCCATTCATCCCTCCATTTATCCATCCATCCTTTATTCTTTCATCACCTATCCATCCATCCCTCCATCCATCCTTTATTCTTTCATCCATCTATCCATCCCTCCCTCCCTCCATCCATCCTTTATTCTTTCATCCATCCATCCATCCCTCCATCCATCCTTTATTCTTTCATCCATCTATCCATCCCTCCCTCCCTCCATCCATCCTTTATTCTTTCATCTATCCATCCATCCCTCCCTCCCTCCATCCATCCTTTATTCTTTCATCCATCTATCCATCCCTCCCTCCCTCCATCCATCCTTTATTCTTTCATCCATCTATCCATCCCTCCCTCCATCCCTCCATCCATCCTTTATTCTTTCATCCATCTATCCATCCCTCCCTCCCTCCATCCTTTATTCTTTCATCTATCCATCCCTCCCTCCATCCATCCTTTATTCTTTCATCTATCCATCCCTCCCTCCATCCATCCATCCTTTATTCTTTCATCTATCCATCCTTTATTCTTTCATCTATCCATTCATCCCTCCATCCATCCATCCATCCTTTATTCTTTCATCCATCTATCCATCCATCCCTCCCCCCATCCATCCTTTATTCTTTCATCCATCTATCCATCCATCCCTGCCTCCATCCATCCTTTATTCTTTCATCTATCCATCCATCCCTCCCTCCATCCATCCATCCTTTATTCTTTCATCTATCCATCCCTCCCCCATCCATCCTTTATTCTTTCATCCATCTATCCCTCCCTCCATCCATCCTTTATTCTTTCATCATCTAACCCTCCCTCCATCCCTCCATCCATCCTTTATTCTTTCATCCATCTATCCATCCATCCCTCCATCCCTCCCTCCCTCCATCCATCCTTTATTCTTTCATCCATCTATCCATCCATCCCTCCATCCCTCCATCCCTCCATCCATCCTTTATTCTTTCATCTATCCATCCATCCTTTATTCTTTCATCCATCTATCCATCCATGCATCCATCCATCCTTTATTCCTTCATCCGTCCGTTTATTACTTGTTTGCATCACTGATGTTGTCTGAGTTGCAGCTACTCTTAAGTCCCCTGACCTGAGTTTCAACTCCTCTTGTTTATTATTCCAATGTTACTTGCTGTCACGGGCATTATAGGATATTTAGTAGCAACCCTGACCTATCCAGCTAGGACAATTAAACGTGTTTCCAAACATTGCCTAGACCCCTCAGGGGGAGACATGGAGCAAAACTGTCCCTGGCTGAGAATCGCCAGGATTGAAGGCATGCACACTGTGTATGTCTATGAAGCTGCAGCACTGTCTGCGTACATCATGTAATGAAGCACAAGGAGTAGAAAGGGGCTTAGAAATCGCCCACCCATCCCTGGATTGCTTAGATGAGGTCACAGACCTAGCAGGAATGGCTTTCCCAAAGGCCACCAGGCATGAGACCACCACCAGGATATGGCTTCAGCCTTCTCCCTGGGCACAGCACTGAGGTCCCTTCCTCTGCTTTCCACGGGAGGACAGGGTGGGCAGAGACTGGCAGATGGTCCAGTGGCTAAGGCAAATGTGCGACTGACCCATACTGCGCCGACAGGCACTTGAGGTTCGTCCTGTTCCAGCACCGGTGTCTTTTTCTAGAAGTTCCTCAATGCATTGCTCTTCTCCCAGCTGCTTCTCCGTCTGATCTGCAGGAAGTGCTGATAAACACAAAGATAATCCATTTGCCATCACTGGGAAAGTGACACGGGGCACTGCAGAGAGCGAGGTTGGCCCCTCACTGCTTGGTTCCTTCCCCAAGTCCAACACTCTGCTTTGTGCACCGTGGGGCTGGCACCCTGGCCTCTTTTGCCCTCTGGCTTCCAGAGGGTGTGGGCCATGGGAAGAGCTGGTGGGAGCTCTAAAGGAAGAGGAGAGAGACATCAAGATGTGGACTCTCTGGTGCCTTTCTTGAGAAGCTGTGGACTAGGTGGGGACTGCATGTTAACACGCGTTCCCTAAAGCCCTTCTCAGTGGCCAAAGCCCTCACTGGCCTGGTGTCACTGCCCGTGCCTTTTCCAGGCCCAGGGTGGCAAGAGCTTCCTGCTGCTACTAGTTCCAGGACTTCACTATTCCTTGCTCACTCCCTCACCCTGCCCCCAGCTTGGTAAACAGTCTTTCAGGGAGGCCTTCTGCCTGCGTCTGCTGGAAACTGACTGCTGGAAACCCTTCTCTGCTTTCCAATGAGCCCAGCCTCTAGCTGGTGGCCACGGCCATTGTGCTTTGTAAAAGTCATCAGAATCTTCTCTTTTCTCTTTTTTATGTTTAAACTGAGGCAATTCCCCCAATGAATGTGTTGTATTAAATATTAGCCTTCCTAATCTAGTATTTTATTAATATATTTTAATATTTAATGCTAACACTTTATGTGGAGTTCTCAGTCATATTAATCTAGTAAATTTTGCCAATAAAACTACTTTTTTTCTATTTTACCTTTTGAATAGTAGAGACTATGGTGAGTAAAAATAATTCAATTTCATTGGGGTGAGTGATGGGGAGAAGAATTTATTTTCCTGAAAATGGTTTCTGTTCCTCCTCTTGTTACCTAAGTGTCCTACAGGATCTTTTGTGACACAAATGGACCCTGAAATGAAGGTGGATGATGCCTGTGAAAGGCTTCCTGGATGATTTTCAGGGTTGGGAAAACCTTATGGAAAACGGAAGATCTTTTGGTTTATAAGTAAGAAAAGGGGGCCTCTATCTTTTCACAAGCAAGAGCCCCCTTCTAAGGGGCCCCTTTCCCGGCCCCTCCCTCCATGCCCGAGTTGGCAGGCTCAGATCTCCAGTGTCTTATCTCCAGATGACTGACTCAGTCCTGCAGCAGGTAGGGATACATGTGCTACTTCCAGAGGACGGCATCACTTCTCTGCTCACTGAGTGTTTGGTGAGCCTTCCTTTCTTCCTCTTCCACCTTCAAAGGTGACTCTCTGTCAGGCGAGATGAGGCTGGGGGCACTGGGCAGGAGGGGAAGATCCCCTGCTCCAGCCCAGTGGTCCCTGGCCATGGTGGGAGGTCTGCGTGTTGTCATGAGAGTCCCCCTTCCCTGGACCTGGGCCCTCATGCCCTCCTCCTATGTGGCTCAGAGTCCCTTCCCCGTCCTGAATCCCACCAGGTCAGCTTGGACAATCCTACAAAAACTGGACTTTTTCCTCTCTTGCCCGCTTCAAGAGGAGCACCTTCTCCTATGGACTCGTCCAGCTGGAAAATATTTCTATTCAAAGAGTCCTTGGAGCAGACAGTCTGACAACTAACATCTAATAAGGTATCATTACAGGCCTAGTCCTTGGGGGGAAACACCCCACTAACTTTCTTATTTTGAAACATCCCAAATTTCTAGTGATGGGAAGAACACACATGGACTGGGGAAGCAGGAGTTTCCCTGTTTCAACTTTTTGATGGGGTTGTGGGGGGCTCCGTGGATTTGTCCCTGTCTCTCCCCAGCTGCCCTTGACTCTGCCTGTCCCTTTACCCACATATTATAGTCCTGTCACTGGAACAAACCCAGGTCTCCCTGCCTTTGCTCAGTATCTCTTTTCTGCCTAGAAATTTCTATTTCCCTCTCCCTCTCCACTTTGTTTCCTTACTTAAAATTTGTTTTTCTTTAAATTAATGAATCATACAAAGAAGAAAAGTACTAACCATTACCTCAGTCACCAAGTTCATATGTTGTCCCTTTATTTCAGTCCCTTTTTCTATTACACGTGTATCTTCGCATAATTTTAAAGCATGCTTCATAATTTGATATTCAGAGATGGATTTCTAAGAAGCACATGAAGCTTATACTTCAGGCCCCCTACCCAGGACTCCATCCTGCAGTGCAGATTTGTATTCTCTCTCTTAGAGGCCACACACATTGTATAAATCTCAGTCTTCCAAAACCTGGATCTGCCCTCACCTTCATTTCATGCATGAGCTCCCGACGGTGCCACAAGCTATTTAGGAATGGGACTCCAGTAGTGCAGCATGGAGCACCGGGGGATGGGTCTGAACCTGCCCCGTAGTGCTGGACCTTAGACTATAGCCAAATATTTGGCTATTACAAACAACACATCAAGCCATACGTTTATGCGTTAATCTTTGTCCATATTTCTTATTATTTCCCTGGAATAGGCTTCCAGGAGAAGTACTGGGAAAAGAAGGAGGAATGGATTGATAGTTCCTGATACTCTTCGGCCAATCGCTTTTCCCTGATGGACAGTCTGTCGGCAGGATGGGAATGCTACCCAACTGCGTCCTTGCCAGTACTTAAAAACAGGCGTTTAGAAATCCCTGACAATTTGATAGGTAACAAACGGGATCACCTTGTTCTAACCTTTAACTATTTGACTACTTGCAAGATGGAAACTTCCTCATCACCAATATCCATTTGTATAATGTTTGCTTTTTTGAAAATACCCCAGCCCTCTCCTTGAGTCTTAGCACCTTCTAAAAAATCAACACATACACATTTTGGGTATTAAGGGTGTTCATCCTTGTGTGACATAAAGGTTTGAAATACAAATTTCCCGGTTTGACATACGCTTTTGAATTTTTAGACTGGAAGTTTTAGACATCAGAAGTTTTAAAATCATAAATGGTGATTTTGATTTATTAACACTTTCCCTAAGGTTTTGCTTTGTTTTTACTTAGAATATGCTCCTTTGCCCAAAGGTCAAATAATCTTGTTGATTACTTGATTTTTATAATGAACTTATTATTTCATCGTGTTTGTTGTCCTGTATGATGGGAGGGAAGTTTTTAGGTTCAATCTTTTTTTGCGTGTTTGCTAGCACTATTTGTCCTGGGACCATCTATTAAATACTCAACCCATCTATCCCTCATAGATTTTAAAAGATGCATCTATTATATTTTAAGAGCTCTGCACCTCTCAGGCACAGCTGCGGAGTGACCCGCTCTGTGCCCTGGCAGGGCTGTCTGCTCCTGGACACTGTTTCCAAGCTGTGGAGTGACCCGCTCTGTGCCCTGGTGGGGCTGTCTGCTCCTGAACACTGTTTCCAAGCTGTGGAGTGACCCGCTCTGTGCCCTGGTGGGTCTGTCTGTTCCTGGACACTGTTTCCAGGACTGCGGAGTGACCCGCTCTGTGCCCTGGCGGGGCTGTCTGCTCCTGGACACTGTTTCCAGGACTGCGGAGTGACCCGCTCTGTGCCCTGGCGGGGCTGTCTGCTCCTGGACACTGTTTCCAGGACTGCGGAGTGACCCGCTCTGTGCCCTGGTGGGGCTGTCTGTTCCTGGACACCGTTTCCAGGACTGCGGAGTGACCCGCTCTGTGTCCTGGCGGGGCTGTCTGTTCCTGGACACTGTTTCCAAGCTGTAGAGTGACCCGCTCTTTGCCCTGGTGGGGCTGTCTGTTCCTGGACACTGTTTCC
>CM052660.1:4300976-4334020 GCA_028533165.1 Leontopithecus rosalia
GGGCTGTCTGTTCCTGGACACTGTTTCCAGGACTGCGGAGTGATTATGCATGCTCATATATACAGCTTGCTTATTACTCTCATTTTGACAAATTTATTCTTTTCTTAAAATTCTCATTTCCTTAGAACTTTTTATTATGAAATGTAATGCATGTATTAAAACGCATAAAACATAAATGTAGAACTTAACAAATTATTAAAGGCGAACACCCATGTAATTACCACCCAGGTCAAGAAACGGAACACTGAAGGCCTGAGACCCCCTAGCCTGAGCTCAGCCTCAACTCACTGCTTCCAGAGAGGGGCCACCACACTGACTCTCAGTGTAACCACTGCCAAGTACAAATGCTGAAACACTGTCATGAATTTTGTACACTTTTGAACTTCATATAAACGAATTTATATATAAATGGACTTTATATGAAACAACTCAACATTCTTTTGTATCTGGCTTCTTTTGTTTAATGTTTTGTTTTGAAAACTCATCTATATTGTTATGTATAACTTCCGTGCAATCATTTTCATTGCTATAAATTATTTTCTAACGTTAATATCCTATAATATATGTATCTGTTCTGCTGTTGCTGAAGGGTTAAACTGCTTCCTGTTTAGGACTCTTAAGGATAATGCTGCTGTGGATTCTTGTTTACGTCTTCCAGGGCACGTGAGACTACGCACCATGTCGTGAGACTACGCACCATGTCGTGAGACTATGCACCATGTGGTGTATGGTGTCAGTTTCAAAGTGTACATTTAATACTGATGGTAAAGCCGAGTGTTTTCAGTGTATCAGGCACATTTACACTCCCACCAGCGGGGTCTAAATATTTCCGCTGAACTCCACTCTCACCACTACTTGATACTGACTAGCTTTTTCCTTTCAGACTTTCAAGCGAGTATGACAGAATGTCCTGAGGCTCGACTTTACATTTCTCTGATGACTTGAGCTTTTTTATACGCTTATTGCCAATTTGGATTCCCTCCTCTGTGAAGTGTCTGTTCATGTCTTTTGCCCATTTAAACTGAATTGTCCAATCTCTACATGTTGTTTTGTAGATTCTTTATGTGCTCCAGGTTTGTGCTTTTCGTTGGTATGTGAATTGAAAATATCTCCCCTCTTCTGTTTTGTGGCTTGTTCGTTCATATATGTGACAGTGTCTATGGATCAAAAGATGCTTTTATTTTTACGGTTTTCAAATGTGTCAGCCAATTCCTTCATGGCTACTTTCTGTGTTCTTTTTAAGAAATATTTTTCTACCTTTAAGTCATGAGGATGTTTGTCTGCAATGCCTTCTAAACAGGGTATTCTTTTGCCTTTCACACTTAAGTCTATAATCTCTTGGACTAGAGTTTTGCATATAAGATAATCCAATTATTTTAATGCGGATATCCAATTTTCCCAGCATTGTTTTTGAAAGTCCATCCTTTTCCCCATTGTTCCACAATTCCGCCTTTGTCCTAAATCCATTGCCATATACGTATATGTTTGTTTCACATCCTTAAATTCCATTCTGTTGGTCTCTTTGCATATCCCTTTGCTGATACACACTGTCTTAATATAACTTTTTAATAAACTTTAATTTCTTATAAAGCAATTCTTCCTACTTGCTCTTTTCTTTTAAGGTGACCAGAGCTGGTTTTTGCACTTGGATTTTTATATGAATGTTTAAATCAGCTTTAGAATTAGATCATCTTTAGATCTGCTGTGTTCCCACTCGAAAGCCACTGATCAGCTTAGGGGGGCTGGCATTTCCATGCTATTGTGTCATCCAATTCATAAGCATGGTTTATGTCTCCATTACTTAGATCACCTTTAACTTAATTGGTTTTATAGTTTCCTATGTAGATGCCTTGCCCACAGTATGTATAAAATTTCATTTTTTGTTGTATATGACTATATAAAAGGATGACTTATCTTTATTAACATTATCCCTAGAGAAGTTTCAAAGTCACTTCTTCATTCATTCATTAATCTGAAAATCCTTTTGGGCTATTGATGTACACAATTGCTTATTTGTGATTTGATTTATCATTTTATCATTTGCAAAAATGAGAGTGTTCTTTCTTCTTTCTAATTAATCTTTCAGCTTTTCTTTGACTGTTCCTCCAACTGCAGGGGCAAGAACCTCCAAGACAACCTTGAAATGAAATTGAAAGAGTGGATATCCTGGCATTGTTCTCTATAATTTCATCTTCCAGATAATTTTTAGAATGATCATCTTTAAATTTAATGAAATTCTATTGGGATTTTCATTGGGACTGCAATTTGGTTCCTGTATCAAAGCAGATCTTCACATCCAGAAGTAAAAGATTTGCACTTATTTTAGTGGATATTTGATTAAATGTAAAATCTTTATTTGCTGCCTACAAATGTGTGCATGTTGTGTACAAGCACAAACTTGCTGATATGTTCTCGTACATGTACACACACATAATAGTTATAATAGTGCACATATATGCTTATATAGCTCATACATGTACACACGCAAATAGTTATAACACACTAACTCTAGCTCTATGTGTACCCAAGTATAAGTGTTTGTATGTGATTGAACTTGCTAATTTTGTCAATTATATCCTCTACAGGCTCACATTTTTGCCTATTTGATTTTCCAGGGCTGGAGAAAGTAGATTAAATGTTCCCTCTACAACTATGGTTTAATTCATATTTTACTCATCATTATTTTTCCTTGATACAATTTGATTTACGTTGCTCCCTGTATATGGCATGATGACTGCTATTCCTTCTCAGGCTATTTTAATTATCAAATATAAAATATATGCTTCTTTGTCCTATTTAAATATTCCTGCCTTGAACCATACTTTCTCAATTTTTTATAGTGCCATATTAGCTTTTCTTTTGGTTAGCAATCAACTCTCTGACTCTTTAAAAATATTTATATGATTTGGTTTAATGTATGTGTATAAGCAAGGCTGAACTGTATATAAGTTATGTGTATTGATATGCAAATCATTTAATAGAAAAGTTAGAGTCAGTCACAGTTGTTACATAAGTAATATGCTTTGGCTTTATTTCTGTCCTCATTCCTCTATTTTGTTTTCGATTTGGTAATAAAACTGCATTTTAATCCTTCCAGTTAAATGCTTCGAGAAAGTATCTTCCAAGGGACCTGGGCTGGCCCCACCACATCGCGCCCCCCAGGCCATGCTGGAGAGTGACGTCAATGCCAACAGCCTCCCGCTGTGCTGGGGACCCCGGAGTGTGAGTCCGGTGCACCCTCTTTCCAACAGTTCGATGACTGTGCCAGCACAAGGCAAGATCTCTACAGAGCTTGCAGCAAACACCTGCGCCTGGGAAACGGGCTCTGTTCCTCTCCAAGGACCGCTATTTTGCCACTGGGAAATTCCAGGCCATTTTTAATGAAAGCAACAAAACCATGTTGATAAAATAAACATTACCTGAGAACTCACCCCACTTTGCTGAAAGACATTGTTAGCAACCCAAGCTCAGCAATGGTGAAATTAGAAAGAGTAAAGGTTGAGTAGAGCTTCTGTCCTGAATCCGTCTGATCTTTGTGGTTAATCACTGTGTGTTTTTTACTATATCACTTCCCACCAACCAGAACTGGGACTTATGGTGTAGAGCAGTTAGTATAATTTAACTGAGAAGCGGAGTTTACCACATGTAATCAACTTGAACTCCTTTGGGTCCTAGAGGCAGCAGAATTGCTATGGGGAGGACATTACCAATAATTATCATTTAAAAACCAATATATTTGAACAAAACATCTGTATAAAGCTTTTATTTCCTCACTTAAATTTGTTGCATTTATTAACAGTTGATTACTATAAAGGTAGAATAAAGCTAGATGCAGTGGCTCACACCTGTAGTCCCAGCATTTTGGGAGGTCTAGGCAGGCAGATCATGAGGTTAGAAGTTCGAGACCAGCCTGGCCAACATGGTGAAACCCCATCTCTACTAAAAATACAAAACTTAGCTGGGCATGGCAGCGGGTGCCTGTAGTCCCAGCTACTTGGGAGGCTGAGGCAGGAGTATTATTGAAACCCAGGAGGCGGAGGTTGCAGTGAGCTGAAATTTTGCCATTGTATTCCAGCTCAGGTGACGAGCAAGACTCCATCTCCAAAAAAAAAAAAAAAAAAAAAAAGTAGAATAAGTACAATTCTGTAAGAAAGAAGGATACTTTCCTTTAAACTTGTGATATAGGGAGAAAGGTGGTAAGTGTGTAAAATGTTTGTCTTATTTTGGGCAAAGGGTAAATTATAGTTACAAATTTTTAGCATTTATATATAACATATTTAAAGGTAATAGGAGAGAACAGAAATAGTATATATAAATTACAAAACCCTAGAGCAAATAAGTAAGAAGAAAAATTTAATCCAACTAGGTAAGGTATGAAAGATTAAAAAAAAAGTAAGAAAATCAGACGTATCAATTAGGCCAGGATATGTGCATACCTTTATTTTGTACATTAAAAGACAAAGAGGAGATTAGATACAAAGAAAAAAATTGTGATGTGCTATGTATAAGAAACACACACAAAGTAACATGATACAAAAGTTGAAAGATTAAAAGGCTGAAAAATAGATTGGAAAAAATTTGACGAGAGGTATAAAAAATAAAGAAAAAGATATAAAAAGAAAGAAAAAAAGAAAGAACATTAAAGTGGTGGTATTTTCAAGGGGGGTGAGGGAAAGAAAACACCCATAAACGTGTGAACAGAGTCTCAACCCCATAGGAGGGAGTGTATTCAGAACACAGCTCTGAGGAGATACTATATTTTGCTAGTACAGATTAATGTAATCATGAGTGACAGCAATGGCAGGGAGTAGGAGGCACGTTCACAGACATTTACAGTGGTTTATTGAATGTATTTTGCTGGAGCATTTTTGAAGAGCTTATGGCGACAACTATCCACATTTACAGTGTGCACATCCTTAACAGCAAGCTGCTGCTAGAAGCTATCCTATAGAAATATGAATACAATTACACAGAGCTGAAAGGATTCAGGTAGTATTGCAGCATTGTTTGCAATAGCTAAAACCTGGAACCGGCTTGAATTCTCATCAATTGCACAGTAATTAAATATAGTATGGTACAGCCATCCTATAAAATACTACACGGGGGAGCAAAAATACTAATGTTAGAAACCTGAGAAAATACTTGCAAACCCCTACAATCTGAGAAAAGCCTAATATCCAAAATTTATAGCAAACCCAAACGTCTCAATAACAAAATAACGACTCCGTTTAAAAATGGGAAAAGGTCTCGAATAGACATGTTTTACAGAAAGACATACACATGGCAAGCAGGAACCACTTATGAAAAAATACTCACCTTCGTTAATCATCAGGAAAATGCAAATTAAACCACAATGCAATATCATCTCATACCTGTTAGAATGGCTATGATCACAGAGACAAAAGATAAACACTGGCGAAGATATGAAGAAAAGGAAACCCTCGAACACTCTTGATATGGAAATGGACATTAGTAGAGCCACTATGGAAACACTGTGGCGGTTTCAGAAAAAATTTAAAATAGAACTACCCTATGATCCAGCAGTCCTGCTTCTGCATATATATACTATCTCCAAAGGAAGTGAAAACAGTCTGTTTTCTACTGTCATATTCATCGCAGCATTTTTCACAATAGTCAAGATGTGGAATCAACTTAAGTGTCCACGGATGGATGAATGGATAAATGGAGATGTATGTACACAGTGGGATGTGATACACAGTGGGATACTGTACTATACATATGATACAGCCTTCCAAAGAAGGAAGTCCTGTGATTTGTGACAACAGGGCTTAACCTGTAGTACATTATGGTAAGTGAAATAAGCCAGTCACAGAAAGACAAACATTACCTAATCTTAATGGTAGGTGGAATTTAAAATTTTCAAACTCACGGAAACACAGTAGAACGGTGGTTGCCAGGGACTGGAGAGGTAGGGGGTGGGGAGATGTTGGTTCAAAAGTACACAATTTCATTTAGAATTTTAAAAAGTTTGAAGTCTGTTGTACAGCATGATGACAACAGTTAATAACAATATATTTGAGACTTGAAAATTGCTAAGAGATTAGACTTCAAATAATCTCACTACAAAAAGAAAATAAATATGAGAGGTAATGGATGAGGGAATTAGCTTGACTTAATCATTTCACAATGTATGCATGCATCAAAACAGGATGCCATATACTGTAAATATATACAATTATTTGTCAATTTCACCTTATTAAAGCTGTGAACAAATTAAAAGTGAATACTATTGAAAAAGGTGAAAGAGATATTGATTACTGGTGAATAAATATTCTGCATGACAATAGTAAGACCGATAAGAACAAACTTGCATGTGTAAAATATTTACTCACGTATTTTGACATAAAAAGACGTAAACGATACCCGCCAAATAATGTTTTTGGCAATTATCTTTGAAAAGGCAAGTGGATTTGCAAGACACAGTAAAAGGAAACTGGCTTTTGACTCCATCTGATTCTGTATAATCTGACTTTCGTGACTTTGTTAAAAAACTTGACTGTTAAAAAATAAGAAAAGAAAGCAAAGAATGTGACAAATAAGAAACAGCCTGGAAATTTTTGTTCAAGGAGTTGCGGTTAAAATCAGGGGATGCTCGTGAAAGGTGTAAGGCACTAGGGCTTGTCTTCAAACTTCTTAGGTTGAGGGGTGAATGTCAAGTCAAAAGGCATGCTCACAAAAACAGGAGCAGCGACTGAGAACAGCTCGTATGATTGGTACGGTTATTTGAATAAAACAAAGTTATTTATGAGACTTTAGTTTCCAAATAAAACTGAATCTGATTAGCTTTGGTGGATGCAGATACAATTTTAGCACTTAGAGGGAATATGTTTATTGTTTCACGCCTTATTTCATGTTAGTTATTATTTACTAAGGTGATTTTTACTGGTGCTATGTTTTTACTCACTTTTTAGACACCTAATAGTCATATATTTTTCAACTAATATCGTGATAGAAGCTCTGCTGTGTCCATTTCATGTAAATCCGAAGCCCCTGGAAAAGAGTTAGTACTACAGATACCTCAGCCTTCTGAGTAGCTGGGACCACGGATGCATGCCATCATACCCAGCTAATTTTTTTTTAATTTTTTTATAGAGGCCAGGTGCAGTGGCTCACACCTGTAATACCAGCACTTTGGGAGGCCATGGTAGGCAGATCCCTTGAACTTAGGAGTTCAAGAAACATGGTAAAACCCTGCCTCTACTAAATATACAAAAATTAGCTGGGCATGGTGGTGCACACCTGTAGTCCCAGCTACTTGGGAGGCTGAGGTGGGCGGATCACTTGAGCCTGAAAGGTAGAAGTTGCAGTGAGCTGCGATCGTGCCACCACACTCCAGTATGGGTGACAGAGCCAGACCCTGTCTCAAAAAATATATATATTACAGATACCAGGAATTATTCTTCACCTTAGCAGCAAATAAGCATGAGATAAAAACACTCTGAGACAGAAGAAAAACTGTAATTCCCTGTGGACTTCCCCAAAACTCCAAACAAAAAGTTGCAGCACATTAGCCCATTCAGGATAGACTAATTTACACAATACAGTAAAAATAGATCTCGAAATACCAGTGGCTTATGGTAACAACCATCCTTTGTGTTCATCATGGATCTGCCGTGGCATTCTCCAGGTTCTCTTTGCTACAAGCCCCCAACTGACAGAGCAGCCCGCGTCTGGTAGGCTCTGCGTCTCCTGGCAGAAAGGAAAAAGGAAATGGTGGCAGTCTGCTGGCTGTGATAGCTACTGCTTGGGAGTGGCCAGTGTGGCTTCTGCTCACACTCATTGGCCAAAAGAGGTCACATGACCAGGGCTGCTGTGAGTGGGTGGCCGTGACACGGAAGGGCTCCTGGACGGGCTGGAATTCGTCACACCCGGTATTCAGAACATGTTGTGAATACCCTGTTTTCACAACATCTAAGAGAGGGGCCCTGCCACCTGGACTGTTAGAGTCACAGACAGGCACGCACAGATTGGTATCAAACATTACCGTAGTCTATTGAAAAGCTGAAAGAAGAAAAGTGCGTAAGAGTCTTGTGTTGGTCAGCCCAGAACTAAATATGGGTAAGAATGGAAAATTTGAGCAAAATGAAATACTGAGCTAGGGAGACCTAATAAGAGTGACTTAACATCATAATAAACTCTTGCCTAGGTGGGGCAGGGACAGTAGACACCTCCCCATCTTAAATATATACGCGTTTGTATGTGCATATGGATATACGCCCCAAATTCACATCAGGTAGAATCTCCCTTTTATTGAGGACATTTTCATGCAACATTCAAAAGACACCCTGATAAACTACACACCTTTTTCAGCCTCCTCTGCCAGTTCCCCAAGGAATGCCTCCACTAATAATGCATTTTATAGAGTTCCCTCAACATGCTTTTGTGCATGTTCCTCCCTCTGTCTGGCATGTCATAAATCCTCAATAAATATCCATTTAAGAGTAATAAGTGAAGAAAAACTGAGATGAGGAGGTAAAGCTACATGACGATAGGAAAGGTTGACAGGGTGCACAGGCGGTAATCAGATAAGGCTGGAGATTCCGCGGGAAACATCCTCCCTGTGAAGTCACTCCCAGTGGGGTAAGAAGACCGCCATTGTCTGGCTTTTTTTTTTTTTAATTGTTTTTGGAGCCCTAAGCTGTCAAGAAGGAGACGTGGAGATGTGAATTGCCACTGACCCTGGGAAGCGAGCACTGGGAGAGAGGTGGGAGCTGAGGTCTCTGGGGACTGTGACACGTTTGCCTGAACCTGGAGTGCATGGTCTGGTACCTGTGGTGCAAAGCCTCTGAATGAGAGGATCGCGTCTGTTCTTCAGGTCATGTTATTATACTTCTTTTTGATATTAATCAGAGAAACTGGAAAGCTTTGTTGCAAGGGTGATGTGGGTGCCTCTGTTTCTCAGAGAGACCTGCACAGGCTGAGCTGTCTCTTGCTCATTGATTTGACAAGGGGACTGCAAGCTCCCCTCTACTGAGCAAAATGAAGCATCCCCATAATTGGCCATAAAAGGGTACACAACGCAGACTCGCTATGATTCCAGGCTGCAAGAGGGCCCTGCTCTGGCACGGTGGCTTCACTTTGTCCCTGGGCTGATTTCCACTGGCTGCGAAGTTGGTAAACGTATCCAGGTTATTTCAATCATGTCTGTACAGCTGGACTTCAATTTTTTTAAGCCCTTGTTTAAATCCAACTCTATTTCTACACTAGCCAAATCAAAAACATCACTCCGCCTTCCAGAGCTAACCTACTTTATCCTGATTTATACTTGGGAACATAAGCCTTGCCAAGCACATGACCTCTCCCCAATATTAATAATCGCACTATGGAGATAAAGTCAATTACATGGAATAATTCTCTACATGGCTGAACATATTTAAAGGAAAAAGATGAGATTCCAGCTTTTCACAAACAGGACTGAATGACTGTTCATTGGCAGCAGAGTTCATGGGGAATATGAATGAATGGAGAAATGCGTTCTGAGCATTTCCTCAAATGGACTTAGCATGAGCTATTGTGGAGCTGAGAGCAGAGGGCATGAAACTGTGCTAGGAAGTGTTTCACATGCAGTGCTCCAAGGGGGAAAGTTCTGATGGATAGTGGTTGCCCGTTTCTTAAGTGTAAATACTCCTACTAGGGAGCCCTCCAATATATACTACCCTTACCGTATAGGTAAAATTGGCATAAGAAACTTCAAGAGGACAGTTTGCTGGAAAATATCACAAAGTAATTAGAAAGTCATTTGTTTGGGGCATCTATTGTCTTTTATAAAATATAATTTATTTAACATTAAGTATGTATAATTTAGTATTTAACAATGGCTGTGTTTAACACAGATTAACAAAATCCCTGAAAATTTAACAACTGGCTCCTGCAAGCTGGTACACGCTCCAGCACGCCACAGGGCCGTGGACAAATGCCATCCATGTGGGTGTGTGTTTAAGAATAATCTCACAGACCGAGGAGTGAATCTGAGCACCAAGCAATACATTTCTATCTATTTTACCTTTCCTGGGGTCTGGTTGCTGTTTGGCCGGTGCAAACTGGCTGTCTCGTGGAGGCAGCCGTCCTTCTGAGCATGAGCCAGCGCACAGGGCCCGTGTCCTCGGGAGGAATCCTCACAGGCTTCCAAGTCTTTTGTGCATGTTCCTGGAAGGAACTATATCATGCACATTTTTTTTTCTTAGTATCTAAATCCTTTAAGATGTTCTTGCTTTGGGTAAGATGAAGTAATCCAGAATGTTATGTTTCCTTGTATCATCTCTAAAACAGAAACCAGAGAGGCTAGGAGACTTGGACACTTTTCTACAATAGTTATTAATACATAAGCCAGGCCTCAGGAGGTTGGAGGAGTACCATGAGTAACGGGAACCAGAGGCCAAGAGGCAATGCCTGTGGGGCAATATGGAAGGGAACAGCTGTTAGGAACGGGCTCAGGGGTTTCCCATGCGTTCTGGAACCGCTGAGGGTGGGTGGGAAAGGCAGCATGCTGTGGGCTTTGCATTCTAACTCTCTCATCTCCTTACTCTTCTGAATCTAAATAAGGTAGAGTGCTGGTTGCCAGGGCTTCGCTTGAGCAAGGTCACCAGATGTCTGCTCTGTGGTTTACACAGGGAAGGGAATGGGCTCCATGATGAGCCATTTATTCATGTTGGAAGAACCGAGCAGAGGCCCGTGCAGTGATACCAGATATCCAGATACCAACCAACTGCAACATAGATCCTTCTTAAAGTTAAGGCTTCCAAACCTGCTTTCAGGGTGGAAACTCAGTAAAGCAGCAAAAATCCCACAACTTGAGGGTCCTGTTACTTATGTACAGTGGGTATGAGGGTGGCCAGGACTCAGGCCCCAACAGAGCTCAGATTCAGGCCAGTGTAAGAGGCCCTGGGGGGCTGAGCAAATCTAACTCCTTCATGGCCAAACCTCTCACAGGGACATGGCTTCTGGCCTGGAGCAGCACAGAAAGAGAGGAGGAGGAAAGTCTGTCTTTTTTTTTTTTTTTTCTGAGATGAAATTTCATTCTTGTTGCCCAGGCTGGAGTGCAGTGGCACAATCTCAGCTCAGTGCAACATCCCCCTCCCAGGTTCAAGTGATTCTCCTGCCTCAGCTTAGTATCAGTGACTACAGTGATTACAGGCAATCGACACCAGGCCCAGCTAATTTTTGTATTTTTAGTAGAGATGGGGTTCTACCACTTTGGCCAGGCTGATCGCAAACTGCTGACCTCAGGTGATCTGATCACCTCGGCCTCCCAAAGTGCTGTGATTACAGGTGTGAGCCACCGTGCTTGGGAGAAAGTCTGTGTTATGGAAGTTTCTGAGGACTTTTAAGTCAAAGGCTCACTGCTGAAAGGCCAACCCTCTGTGAGCACATATTTGCTGCACTGTTAGACGGTAGGTTTTCCAGAAACCCAGCAGCACCTTTTCGTTGTCTTCAGCTGTCCTCAACGCCCCCAGTCCTTCTTGCTAATATTAATAATTGTGGAAGTAGTCAGAGATTTGATAGGAATCTGAAAGAAGTTTTGGTCTCTGGGTAATATGGAAATCTCAGTTAAGGGAGGAGGATGTCCTAATTTGAAGGCTTTAAGAAGGTCAAAAATTCTAAAGGCTACCTTTTTTTTTTTAAATTCACTGTATTTAAGGTATAATATGTTTTCATATGCATAGACAAAGTGAAGTAATTATTATAATCAAGCAATTTAACATACCCATCTCTTCACAGTTACGTGTGTGTGTGTGTGTAAGAGCAGCTAAAATTTACTCTCTTAGCAAATTTCTGCTATACAGCAAATGTCATTGGCTATAGTCCTCATGATCCACATTCCATCTCTAGACTTTCTTCTCTTCTGTAACTGCAAGTCTGCACCCTCCGACCGACTCCTTTCCACTTCCCTCATCTGTCTACTGCAGTCACTGTTCCACTCTCTCCTTCTAGGCATTTGACTGTTATTTTTCTACATCCCACATGTGAGATCATGCAGTATTTATCTTCCTGTGTCTGGCTTATTTCACTTAGCGTAATTCCTCCAGGTTCATTAATATTATCACAAATAGCAGGATCTCCTTTCACAGGTTGAATAATATTTCATTATGTGTGTGTGTGTGTGTGTGTGTGTGTGTGTGTGTCCACATTCACATTTTCTTTATCCATTAGTCTGTCAACAGACACTTACATTGTTTCTACATCTTGACTATTGTGAATAATGCTGAGATGAACATGAGAACCTAAATATCTCTACAAGGCCTGGATTCTGTTTCCATGGGGTTTATACCCAGAAGAGGGATTACTGGGTCATACAGTCATTGCACTTTTTTTTTTTGAGGCGTATCTCTCTTTACTCTAAGCCACTTTGCATTTTCCAGAAAGCTTTTTAAGGTGGATTGGATTACCATGTGAGGGGCTTGGCTCAGGATGACAATTTATAAGTGACTAGTTTCTGGTAGAAACTTCTGGCAAGAGAGCACTGTCCAGGAACATCGTCCCTGCACTGCTGTGTGCTGATCACACCAGACATTGTGCTAGGGCGTGAGATCAATCGAGGGAACAGCTAAAAGCATGAGTGCAATTGACCTGCTCAGTGACAAGGAAGAGTGCTCACAAGGTAAAAGAATGGTGAAAAGTCAGTTCCAGTTTTGGAAAATCTGTCAGATTAATTAAAATACAGTGTAGTACAGGAGAGTTAATTAATATCCCCCCAGCCCCTCCTTATCTGCAGCTTTAGTTCTCTTCATCCCCCTCCTTCACACAACGTTGGGACTGCAGGCTAGGAAGTAAGTGCTGGCTTTGCCTGACGCAAGAGTTGAGCACTGGGCAGCAGGAAGGTAAACTGACACGAACAATTAGTGTCTGTCTCTAAAACAAATTGAAACCAACTAACTATTAATGCTGTCATTTTTAATCCTCTGAAATTATTTATTAAAATAAAAGCACACAAACC
Source organism: Leontopithecus rosalia (assembly GCA_028533165.1). Classification (NCBI taxonomy): domain Eukaryota; kingdom Metazoa; phylum Chordata; class Mammalia; order Primates; family Cebidae; genus Leontopithecus; species Leontopithecus rosalia. Next base: position 4,313,932 of record CM052660.1, read on the forward strand.
ATTAGATGAGACCACTTTTAATGGCATAATTGAGCTTTAACATTTGCCTATTTTATTTTGCATTTTGTCAAAAATGCAAGTAACTCCTGAAGCCTTCCATGAAGACATTCATAGACATTAGGAAAGCTGTGACACCAAATTACCTGAGCGATTACACAGAGATATTTGACTGGCTTTCCTGTCCACCTGTGCGCAACTTCTACTATGGATGTTAACCATCCTTGATTGGCCAAGACAGCCCTGCTTCCCAAGGGGAAGCTTTTAGGATGAAAAAACACAATCAGAGGGGACCCTCCAGAAGACAGAAGGCGAAAGGCTTCCGAAGCGGACCACCGCGGGCTCGAACGTCTGGAAAGTCTGTACAGAGCCTGCCGAGCGATCTGTCGGTAGCGATGATTTTGGTCAGTTTGCCACACAGTTCATCTTATCCCTTGCATCATTTCATGAGACACCCCCGGGAAGCTGAAGTCTCTATTTGGGTTCCCTCCTGATGCAAAGAAGAAAAATGAGCCAGTGACTTTTCACACTTGGGGTTTATTTGAAAAATCCCTCGAAATACTTCCCAGAGTTCATCTCCTCTGAAGAGTCCTAGGACTTCATCTACTCACCCAAAGGCAGGTTTATGTTTCGTTGTTGAGTATCTTTCATACCGAGAGCACGCAGAATGCCAGCCTGTGTGACCTTCACCAACGTGGCCCGTCTCCGACAAGCACAGTGGATGCTGCATGACGTCACACGTCTATCTTAGCTGGCACATCGGCAGGCACATTGAAGAGCCTTCGCTATTTCAGTGGCTGAAGAGCATTTGCATCCCAAAAGGCCCGGTGAAGATATTAGCTGAAGAGATTAATGAGTTCCCTGAACTGTAATAAGGCAGGAGGGGGACAGTTAAAAATAAATAAATAAACACGAAATCAAAACCCAGGGGATCTGACTTGGCTTGGAAACGTCCAAGCCCTGCCTTGAACAGGGTGTGGCTTTGGTAGGCTAGACCTGAGAGCACCAGCCCTGTGATGAGGAGTGTTTCCTAGTCTCTGTGCCTTCCTGAAAACGGAGTTTAAATCCAAATGTAACCAAGCTTTGCCTAGTATCATGAACCCCAAAGAATCAAGCAATCAAGGACTGCTTAAAATACATGGATCTGTGATTTGCATGACATTAAAATTTAAAGACAGCACAGAAGGGACTATTGAGGGGAGGAAAGAAGGCCCTTGCTGTGATATATTTCTTTCTCCATGACATATGTCTTCTTGCACTGGGGCCAGGAGGTGGAGAATGCAGAAGACAACAGAACAGTAGAGAGCACAGTGGATTCAACGCCAAGCAAAACCGAGCAGGCCTGGAGAAGGACTGACATAAAAAGGCCATTGAAAGGACCATGCCTGCCACTGTCTCAAGTCTACTAACTTGCCAGAGGTTGTTGAGTGACTTTGGGCAAGTCACTGAAACCTCTGTGTCTCAGTTTTCTTACCTGTAAAATGAAGATCTTCATAGAAACTTTCTGAAAGAGTTGTTAAGAGAACTCAGTGATTTAATATTTATGAGTGACTCAGAGCTGCACAGAGACAGCTCATGAAGGAGTTGTTCGTTCGAATAAAATATGATCAGAGCTCCAGTAAAAGGAAACATAGGGCTGGGCGTGGTGGCTCACCCCTGTAATCCCAGCACTTTGGGAGGCTGAGGCAGGTGAATCACCTAAGGTCAGGAGTTTGAGACCAGCCTGGCTGATGTGGTGAAATCCCCTATCTACTAAAAAAAAAAAAAAAACACCACAAAAATTAGCCAGGCATGGTGGCATGTGCTTGTAGTCCCAGCTACTCAGAAGGCTGAGACAGGAGAATTACTTGAACCCAAGTGGCGGAGGTTGCAGTGAGCCGAGATTGTGCCACTGCACTCCAGCCTGGGTGACACAGCAAGACTCTGTCTCAAACAAAAAAAATAGACTGTTATGAACAGCCGTCCAGTTGTAGACTCTGGTCTTGGACACAGCAGGATAGTTGGTCACCCTCGTTGTAAAGCAGGATATAGATTTTGTCAGCTGAAGTTATCAGGAGGGAAGGCTTCACTGAAAATATGACAACTGGAAACTGGAAGAATAATTGTGGATTTGCCAGGCAGCCAAGTTAGTGTGCCGGTACCGCAGTGCAGGAAACGGCAGACACCGAGGCATGGGGCGCGGCGGGTCTGGAGATTCTTAGGGTGGCTCAGCACTGTTAGTTTTCAGGTGCATCTCTCAGAGATTCTGAAGATATATTTATTTATCAAATACAGATTTTGATATTCCCTTGATCTTAAGAGTTCACTCTTTTCAAACAGCTTTCAATGGGTAGGGAAAAGAAATAATCTCACATGAGATACGTGCATTCGTTTTGAGGACCAGCCCTCTTTGAGCAATGTTAGAATATGGGGTACTCTTAGGGGATTTAAGATCAATGAAATGCTGTGTGTAACAGAGCCTGTGTGTAACTGATACACTTAGAGGGCGTCCAGAATTGAAGACACTATCCAGCAGTGTGTGGTCACCATGTTGCTGTGCCCTGCACACCTCTTGGTGTCTTCTACCCCAAGATGGAATTTGCCAGTGTTTACCAGCACTCACTGAACAAGCCCAAGAACTAACTTGGGTTTCATTGAGAGATTCTGGGGAAAATAACATTTTAGATGTTCTCAACATTTATTTGGGGAGGGTAACAGTATCTGTAAAACAGCTGAGAAAAAAAAAAATATGGGCCAGTGATCATGTTCATGCAGTCAGTATATACTGGAGGGTGCAGTGTAGGCATGTGTGTCTGGCATGGTGGGATGGAGAAGGTGAGCAGTGCCTGGTCCTGGAGGAATGCTAGGCCCACGTGGACTCAGTAATGCTGGCCTCGTTCACCCTACCCTGACTGTTTTCACATTGTGGTGTTCCGTTTGTTACTGTTTCATACAATCTTTTCCCGTGTATTTTAATTTTTACTTACAGGTTTCAGTCTGTCACTATTGATGGCTATTTCTTCATTCTTTTTGATGATAAAATTTTATTTTGTCAAATGTTTAACTTCAGAAAATTTCCCCTTAAGTATTTGTATTAGTCCATTTTCACACTGCTAATAAAGACATACCCAAGACTGGGCAATTTACAAAAGAAAGGGGTTTAACGGACTTGCAGTTCCACATGGCTGGGGAAGTCTCACAATCATGGCAGAAGGCAAGGAAGAGCAAGTCGTGTCTTATATGGATGGTGGCAGGCAAAGAGAGAGCTCATGCAGGGCAACTCCAGTTTTTAAAACCATCAGATCTCATAAGACTCATTTGCTATCACAAGAATGGCACAGGAAAGACCCGCCCCCATAATTCAATCATCTTCCACCACATCCCTCCCACAACATGTAAGAATAATGGGAGTTACAAGATAAAATTTGTAGGGGGACACAGAGCCACATCATATCATACCACCCCCAGCCCCTCCCAAATCTCATATCTTTACATTTCAAAACCAATCATGCCCTCCCAACAGTCCTCAAAAGTCTCAGCTCATTTCAGCATTAACCCAAAAGTCCACAGTCCAAAGTCTCACGTGACACAAGGCAAATCCCTTCTGCCTATGAACCTGTAAAATCAACAGTTAGCTGCAGCAAACTTCTGCCTGGACATACAGGTGTTTCCATACATCCTCTGAAATCTAGGTGGAGGTTTCCAAATTCCAATTCTTGACTCTTTGCACTTCCAGGCTTAACACTATGTGTAAGCTGCCAAGGCTTGAGGCTTGCTTGCAGCCTCTGGAGCCACAGACTGAGCTCTATATCGGCCCTGTTCAGCCATGGCTATAGCAGCTGGGACATAGGGCACCAAGTCCCTAGGGACCCTGGACCCAGCCCACTAAACAACTTTCACCTCCTAGGCCTCCAGGCCTGTGATGGGAGGAACTGCTGTGAAAATCTCTGACATGCCCTGGAGATATTTTCACCATTCTTTTGGGGATTAACATTCAGCTCCTTGTTACTTACGCAAATTTCTGCAGCTACCTTGAATTTCTCCTCAGAAAATGGAGTTTTCTTTTCTATCATATTGTCAGGCTGCAAGTTTTCTGAACATTTATGCTTTGTTTCCCTTTTAAAACTGAATGCATTTAACAGCACCCAAGTCAATTCCTGAATGCTTTGCTGCTTAGAAATTTCTTCTGCCAGACACCCTAAATTATCTCTCTCAAGTTCAAAGTTCCACCAATCTCTAGGGCAGGAACAACACACTGCCAGTCTCTTTGCTAAAACATAGCAAAAGTCACCTTCGCTCCAGTTCCCAACAACTTCCTCGTCTCCATCTGAGACCACCTTGGCCTGGATTTCATTGTCCATATCACTCTTAGCATTTTGATTCAAAGCCATTCAACAAGTCTGTAGAAAGTTTCAAACTTTCCCACATTTTCCTGTCTTCTTTTGAGCCCTCCAAACTGTTCCAACCTCTGCATGTTACCCAGTTCCAACATTGCTTCCACATTTTCACTTATCTCTTCAGCAGGATCCCACTCTCAGTATGAATTTATTGTATTAGTCCATTTTCATGCTGCTGATAAGGACATACCCAAGACAGGGCAATTTCCAATTAAAAAAAAAGAGGTTTAATGGAGTTACAGTTCCTTATGGCTGGGGAAGCCTGATAATCATGGTGGAAGGCAAGGAGGAGCAAGTCACATCTTACATGGATGGCAGCAGGCAAACAGAGAGCTTGTGTAGGGCAACTCCAGTTTCTAAAACCATCAGATTACATAAGACCCATTCATTATCATGAGAGCAGCATGGGAAAGACCCAGCCCCACAATTCAATCATCTCCCACCAAGTCCCTCCCACAACATGTGGGAATTATGGGAGCTACAAGATGAGATATGGGTGGGGACATGGAGCCAAACCATATCAGTGCCTTAGTATTCTCCTGCAGCAGGCTGTATGTGAGGAGCCTATTTTCTGGAAGAGGGAGCTTGAGCACTAGAGGTTGACCCCTGGGCCAAGTTATTCTGCTGCTTCCAATGTTTTATTTCCCACTGGGTGGAAAGCATTAAAGTTCAAGTCAGGGATCTCAGAAATCCACACACAGACATGGGAGAATCTGAAAACTAGAAGGTTCATTCAGTGAGCCTTTCTTGGTTTACCTGATATTTGTGTGTGCATATGCAAACACACACATGCAAACACACACAAACACATACACACACACACACACACACACACACACACACACCAAGCAGACTTATCTAACACATCCTCATAGCCAGCTCCATGCCCACTTCCCACCACTTGTCCAGAACAGGCTTCCAGATGTTTTGATCAATTCTATTTTCTTTTCAACCCTCCTGAGTTCCTGTCCAAATCAGTAACTTTTGTACTTCAGACCTTTCAGATAATCTGACTATTGTAAGCATGGCTGCATCATTTTGTTAAGCACTGATGAACTTTCCTTTCACTCCATAACAGATAAAAGAAAAAAAATTGTAATGCATTTTATCTTACAGTAATTGTTTATAATTTGCTAAGAAATAGATAAAACAGAATATCTTTTTGAATATATAGACCCTCTAAGGCCATGTGATTTAGTCACTTTCTTCTATACTGTTTCTCTAACCACCTCTCTTCCTGACTTCACTGTTACCTACTTGTTTTATTCATTCATTCACTCACTCATTCATTACTTTGTTCATGAAGACGTCTTGAATGCCTGCCCTGCATGAGTTCTGGTCAGGCATTGAGTGTACAGCAGGGAGCACAGCTCAGATGCACAAATCACACATCTGGATTATAGTTATCTATTTCCATGATTTGGCTTGCCCAGCTAGGACAGAGCTCAGAGATGGAGTCTTACCCACCTCAGTGTTGTCAGGGCCTGGCATGGTACCTGTCACAGAGCAGAAACTCAACAACATCATGTACATGTGGCCTTAGGGTTAAAATGCAAGCATTGACCACGTCCCAGGCCCTGTTGGCACAGCCATGTTCTGGAACTGATGCTGGCTGTGACCTCTGACCTTGTCATGACCCCCATCACACCCTTTTCTGGACCTCATTGGGTCTTAGTCGTGGCTTTCTAGTTTTCCTTTGTGTGGTTCTTTGCTTTTTGACTGAGAGTCATTCATCCACAGTCATCTTCCAACCTGAGCCTCTGCAGAGCCACTGAGCTGAGCTGAGGATGACTATTGTGCCCCCCAATTCATTTTTCCCACTGCCTTTTACAGTCACCAGGTCTGCATCCAAGCTGTTCAAACCTAGATGCTCAGCTGCTTCCCAGGAGTCAGGTGAGCCATGTCCTGGCTTACTCTGGCCTGACTTTGCAGGTGATCCATTTACTGAGAAAGGCCAGCTCTCCACTGTCTCTGCTGTGTAATGGGCAGACCCATGATGGTGTCTGAGTGGCAGTTTGTTGGTGGCTATGGGGTTCTTACCATTGGGTGAAAGTATCTCCCAAGGAGCTGATCTCAATTTCCAAGGGCAGAGAAACATCTCAGCAACCACCTCTACCGAGAGTTCTATTAAAGCTTGCTGTGTCCCAGTGGGTCCAGATGAGTGAAAACAAAGAGGAAACTGTGAGTGAATCTGGAGATTTATGAGGCCAGAGTAAATTTATTATGCTTGACTTTTGGAAAGGCGGTGGGGCAGGCGTCCCAAATCAATAGACGTGAGGAGGACTCAGCTGCAGAGCCCACAGGCCCTGGCCTTTCCCCGGCAGCCCAAGCCTGCCATGAGACCCTGCACTGTGGGCCGTCTCCACATTTTAGTTGAGTGGAACGTCCTTTTTCCCTTGAAAAGTGTTTGGATGGGAGTGGGCTGCTGCTGTCTAACTCAGTCCTTGAGGTTCCTTAGCTATGTCTTGGATTTTGATATTTGGCACTGTGCTTCACAGAGACACAGGAGGCCCCATGGAGGGCTGGGCACTTTCTGCTGACCAGGAAGCCATCCCCAAATGTTCTACTGGCAACAGGGAACTTCCTTCTAATTGGTTAACAAGACTTTGCCTGTGGTGCCTGTCAGCCCCACACTCTTCAGCAGCACAAATCCACTTTTCAAAATGGACTCTGCCTCACTGGGCTATGAATGCTTATTTTCTACTTCACATAGATGGCAGGAGAGTAAGATTTTGCGTTATATCAAGTTTTAATATTCTACGGGAAAAGATAAGAAGATGTGAGAAAATGTTTGAATTATGTATGGAAAAAAGCAGAAAGCACCTAGGATGCCTAGAGTGTCAGGGTGGGCTCGGGTGTGCTGCATGGAAGAATATATGACATTTCTCACTATTGTTGTTGACCTTGGACTTCCTGGCTTTCACTCTGTTGATTAAATGGACTAAACGCATATCTCTTTGTTAATGTGGGGTGTAAATTACTGGATGGATCTCATTTCTTTCTTTTTGTATTTTTTTCTTTTTTTTTTTTTTTGGTTAATTTCTTCATTCATTCAATTGAACTTCACTTGTTTCCCCAGGCAAATCCCAGCCACATGGGCCACTTATACCATATTGTTTATACCATATCACCTTGTGCTCTTCAAAGGCAGAGGTCGTGACTGTCATCCGTCCCCTTCCACTGACATTTAGTACAGAGCCGGAACAGAGCAGATGATCAACATGTGTTTGCAGAACACAGTTGAGTGGCTTGCCACACATGGCCTTGGAGGGTGGAGGAAGAGCTCCTCAAGTAGAGGGGAGCAGCTGGGCTTCTGGGCAGTAAATGCAAAGTCAGTTGTCTGTCAAAGAGATGGTGTGTTTGGGGAGGAGAGAAAAGTCATGTGGGGCTGCCCTGAGTTAGCTGGCCCATGTCTGGCGGGTAGTCCCAAAGCTGTCTCCTCTCGGTGCTGCACCAGGTAATGGTCCCATGTTTCCATTCTTGGTTACAGGGAACGTTTTTTTCTTTCTTTTTTTTTCTTTAAAGGCAACCAGCAGCCAGATATCAGCCACAATACATGCTGAAAGCCTGCAAAACCTGAGGATAGTAACTTTCCTCTTTCTCTGAGGAATAAGAAGCTCTGCTGTCTGGCATCCCTTGTGGTTGCAGTCAGTTCTCATTCTGGACAGATATGTGAAGAGGTGTGGCCATCATGGTTGACAGAGAAAAACAGTCTCACCCTGTGCTAGACAGAGGTGTTGACATAACACTGGTGTTCCCAGCAATTAAAGCAGTATATTAGGGTTGGGAATTTTAATTGAAGAAATATAAAATGTTCATTGGTATAATGTGTATATTAATTCAATATAATGTGAATAAGAAGTCACTTGAGATGGAAGCTGGAAACAGCCCCAGTAGGGCTATTGTCATGACAGGCAACACAGGCAAAGTCTTGTTAACCCGTTAGAAGGAAGTTCCCTGTTGCCAGTAGAACATTTGGGGATGGCTGCGTGGTCAGTAGAATGTGCCCAGCCCTCCATGGGGCCTCCTGTGTCTCTGTAAAGGACAGTGTCAAATAACAAAACCCAAGACATAGCTATGGAACCTCAAGGACTGAGCTAGACAACAGCAGCCCACTCCCATCCAAACACTTTTCAAGGGAAAAAGGACGTTCTACTCAACTAAAGCTTTTGATTCAATTAGAATTATTCCACACCATAGAAAGACCACCATTTCCATAATAATAATGATGATGACGAAACAAAAATGTATATACATACTGGCCCACTAAGTATGAAGGGGCTCAAGAGGTCCAAGGGCATAACACTGAAATCAGAGCTTCCCTGAGAAGTCTAGAATTAGTTGTTTACCTATTGGTAGTACTATGCGTTATCACTTTCTAGAAATGGAAAACATAGTTAAATATACTCAATATGAAATAGTACTAACCATAACTTGGTCTGGAAACATCCACAGGTTCTGTAGACTCCCGGAGTCCTCGGTGGTACTTCTGCTCCCAGTTCTGGAAACAGGAAGTAGGTACCAAGCTAGGTTGCCTCTCACCAAAAAGCCCAGAGATGCTTTTGGCAGAGGGTGGCTGACACCAGCTCCCGCCACACTCCCCAGACAAAGAGGCAGCAGAGCTGAGAGCTCTTCTGCTGCCTTTCTGCTTTGCACTCTGTAGGTAGACACTAACCTCAACCCGCTATTTAACCAAAAAGTGAGGTCATTTGGGATAATGTGGATTCTTCTCCTGAGCTCATTTTCCATGACTTAACTGAAACGGCACTGGCTTTTTCGAGAAAGATTTCTCTTATTCTCATTTGCACATTAAAAGTTGCCAAATAAAGGACATTCAGGTCAATTTCCAAACATTTCCACCCATGCATAAATCATATACTTTTGCCAGCAGGATGAATAAGATGATCAGCATTTTAATATTATAGTTTGCACTAAATGTCTCAAAAAGCTCACACTGAAAAACTTTTTCTGGATGTGCTTTGCATTAGATTCTGTGTCAATCATTACACATCTCACAACAGCTATTGCAGAAAGGCTCACCTACTCTTTCAGGTTAATTTACACCGATCGAGAGCTGACGCTGAAGATGAGATGCTCCTGCCTCCTTGGCCTCATTTGGAAGCTTTTCTCTTTAAACTGTGTTGTTGAGGGCTTATTTTGAGTCTTTTTAATTACTCTGGGTTTTAGTTTTTCTTTTATTTAGGAGTTTTTGCCCCTGAATAGATATCATACTTTATTTTTTTATTGATTTTCTCTCACAATTATGTATCTTAAGATACACAAGAATATGAAAAATCTTTTTAATGGTTAACGAAGATCAGGGGACCCGAAATTTCACTCATAAAAAGGAAGTTGGTTAGAATATGTCCACTTAAACAGGCAATGATCTTTTGAGGAAAGGTTGATGCTGTAGGATTCAGTCGAGAAATGAACCACATTAAACAGAGCATTCTCCTGTTCCTTCGCCTGCTGCCACCCAGGGTGAAGGGCTTAATGACCAGAGAGATGGGCAGGAGGCTTAACCCTGGTTTTTGACTGATAGGCAAGGCTGGCTTCATAGGCATGTGACATATGAAGTTTCACTGGGCCCCGTGCTAAGAAAACCCACACACTTCATTTAATACTTTGCTGTCACTGTCTTGAAATTCTTTTTTTCTATTGTACTTTAGGTTCTGGGGTACATGTGCAGATTATGCAGGAATGTTGCATAGGTACATACATGGCAAGGTGGTTTGTTGCCTCCATCCCCCCATCACCTATATCTGGCATTTCTCCCCAAGTTATCCTTCCCCAACCTCCCCAGCCCTTGCTGTTCCTGTCCTAGCCCCACCCAACAGACCCCAGGGTGTGAAGTTCCCCCCACGCCATGTCCATGTGTTCTAAGTGTTCAACACCCAACTATGAGTGAGAACATGTGGTGTTTGCTTTTCTGGTCTCGTGTCAGCTTGCTGAGAATGATGGTTTCCAGAATCATCCGTGTCCCTACAAAGAACATGAACTCATCCTTTTTTATGGCTGCATAGTATTGAAATTCTTAATCAGTTTTAAGAAGGAGTCACATTCTCATTTAGCACTGGACTTTGCAAATGACTCAGCTGGTTCTTCTGATGGGGGTGTCTGAAGATCTGTGACTCTCTAGCAATCACGGTAGACCTGCCTTCCCCACTCTTCACAAATGTTCATGCCCTTATGTAGGATAATTTTCTTTTAATGCATGACGTAGTATTGCATTAGTACAAGACACAGAACATTTCCAGAAACTCAAGGCTAACACTCAGTGCAGAGCTTTTCCTGACCCAGGCAGGCCCCCTATTGACTTTCCTTTGGCAAGCTTGACTGTGAATATCTCCCACAAATCTGCTTTCTCCAAAGAGGTTGTGCCTTTTTCGAATGCAGTGACTAGTCTGATACTCACAGTGTCACCCAAATGGGTATTCCCTTGGATGGGTGTCATCGATACACAGAAGAATCTATTTTCTGAAAGAAGAAAAATGTGTCCAAGATAGGCAGTAGAGGAAAGGCATGTTATAATCGTGAATTCAGAGGGATGTAGATCAAATGTTGAACTTGATCGCCCAGCTGAGCAGCCAGAGTGGAGGCAGGGGCCAGCGGTGTCCTGCTGCACGCACAGCCCATGGCAGACCCTCAGGACATAAGACTTACAAGAGACAATATCAAATGTACTGCCGAGGACAGCATGCTCTCAGGGAGAAGGTGAGGCTGGATTTCTTTTCTTACTTGTCTCCTGATTGCATTTCATGCAGTTACTTTTTACTTGAGTTTTTTTGTTTGTTTGTTTTTTCTTCCACCAAGCAAAGACTTCTCTGGTAACCTACCTTATACTCAATACCACAGGAGACTTTGAGAAGATACAAGACTCAAGATCATTACTCACAAGAAGCTTAGAGCCCACTGCCTGGAGAGACACAGTCAGTATCCATTCATGTCCTTAACAAATACTGATCCAGTGCAGAGCGTGATCCAGCACCCTGCTGGGTCCTCGTTCTAGAGGGTGACTGATACGTAATCAGGGGTTAGCATCAAGTATTAGAATGGCAGCCCGTAGATGATGGGGCCCTAATTCTGTTTTATGTGGATCAGGAATGACTTCTTGGAACAAATGGCATCTAAGCTGAGCAAGGTCAAGTCAAGAGAGTAGAAACAGGTGTTGGGAGCAGGGTATGGTGGTCCAGAGTCCAGGAAAGCACAGTGCATCCTAAACCTCTAAGGAGTGACTAAATGACTTCATCGTAGCTTTAGGAGGTAGAAAAGGCAACAGCGAGGTAGGACCTGAGAAGGGCCCCTGCACGGCTTGGTACGGAGCTGACTTGCTTTTGTGCTGACAGCTCAGAGAGCAACTCCCATTTCCTGAGGGTTCTCCTGGCCAGGTTTTGTTGTGGTCATTTTATGGACTTTTTCTCATTTAATCCTAAGACACAGTCATCCTACAAATACTAACCAAGTGCTCCCTCTGCCCTGCCTTTATTTTAAACATTTTGCCTTGAAATTGTTTTCGAGCATACCACATATCCTTCGTCCAGCTTCCTCTAATGTGAATGTGTTACCAAACCATGGGGAATTCACATTGGTACAATAAGATTAACTAACTGCAGGCCGGGCGTGGTGGCTCACACCTGTAATCCCAGCACTTTGGGAGGCCGAGGCGGGTGGATCACGAGGTCAAGAGATCGAGACCATCCTGGTCAACATGGTGAAACTCTTCGTTTCTAGTAAAAATACAAAAACTTAGCTGGGCATGGTGGCACGTGCCCGTAATCCCAGCTACTCAGGAGGCTGAGGCAGGAGAATTGCCTGAACCCAGGAGGTGGAGGTTGCGGTGAGCCAAGATCGCGCCATTGCACTCCAGCCTGGGTAACAAGAGTGAAACTCCGTTTCAAAAAAAAAAAAAAAAAAAAAAGATTAACTAACTATAAACTTCACTCAAGTTTCGCCTGTTTCTAATAATGTCATTCCTGCTCCAGGACAGTGCTTTGGATTTGGTGTCCGTTCCTTATTGTGAATCCTGATGTATTGAGGAGGAGACTGCGGCTTTTAGACGTGGCATGGTTTGCTCCAAGGCCCCGCTGGGAGGAGGAGGAGCCAGGCTGGAGGCCTCACGTGACCCTGCTTCTGGGTTTGTGGCCACCAGGGATGCTTCTCCTTCAGGGGCCCGTGTGCAGCCTCAGTACCTGATCCCGCTCCTCCAGAAGCCGCAGGGAATTGCCTCTTCATCTGTTACGGGATGTGTTCAAGAGCATTTGTGTACACTCGCCTTTGCTCTCTGCTTCTGCAGAAATGTGCCCTAGGAAATGAGTCATAGTGAAATTAATTAATGAACTCTATGGAGGAAGAAAAGCGGTGTTTTTTCCCCACTCCCTATTGACTCCCTGATCTTCACACCACTGCTCCGTCCTGCCTTGCTGGGCTTTGAAGAGTCCATCTCCCCCCACCAGCCCTTACCCCCAGCACCAGGCATGTGACTCCAATCAGGCTACCGAGGACTCTTTCTTGGTGCTTGACATTCTGAAGACAAGAGGGTCACGATGTGAGAGACGTGGCCCCGGAACACTGCAAGGAAGGGTCTGGGCGGGACTGACATGAGGTTGGGGGTGCAGGGACCCAAGGGTCTGGGGATGCTCCAGTTGCCTCGATGACTCCTGGGTCTGTGCACTGCCTGGAAATACAGAGGAAATGCCCCAAAGGTGGTCTGTACCTGCCTCTGGCACCCAAAGTGTCTCAAGTCTCCCAAAGATGTGCTCTGTGGGCCATGGCACCCCACTTCCTCTCCTCAGGGTCTTCTTTTTACCTTAGATCTGTTACCAGGACACTGGGCCAGATTTGACTCTTCCTTTTGACTGTTTCCAATGAGAAGAGGCCGACAAAGTCTCTGCCTCCGATTCTGAACCCCTCCCAGCGCCTTCCCACTGCCTCTCCTCTTCCCCCATTGTTACCAGATGAAGATGAACTGGCACAGAGGAGTGAGCTGACAGCGGCCAGGTGGGTTCGGCAGTGAGAACGCAGCTAACCCCATGGTTCTCAACCCGGCCGCATGCCACCACCTCCCAGGGAGCACTGCAAACCCTCATGGACCTCCTGAGTCAGACTCAAGCGGGGCTCAGCCATCTGCATTTCACCTGCCCCTCCCCTGAGGATCCCACTCTGGTCGCATGGGGATCTTCTGAATTTTACACAATTCAGGTGGGAGTAAGGGATAAATTCTATAAAATTAGAATATAAATGGAGTCATCCATCCAAATCGTGTCAGCTTCTTTGGGTCAAGCAAAGAATTGTCACACCAATCAATAGTCATTGAATAGTGTTCTATTTAACTCACCGAATTCCAGGAGTCAGGGACAGACCCCCTACAGCTGGGGTCACCCAATAAAAAAGGTTATTGAAAATTGATTAAATATGTACATATGCATAAACACACTGAAAATGACATATACACATATATTTAAAGCGTGTGAGTGTGTGTGTGTGCATGCACGTGCTCCCATAGGATCTTCTACTCCTCCCCAAGTTCTGCATACTCCAGGTACACCTAAAAATCTGTTGAAAAAGTGACTTCTGCAGGAGAAAGGTAGCCTTTAAACAGTCCTATTCCAGGGTCCTACTATGCTAGGTAAGGCCCTGCATTCCTGCCAGCAACTGTCTGTTTCCTGGAGAGCTCAGAAAAGACTCCTCCAGTCCTGCCTGTTGGGAAGATGGCTTTCCAGACAGAGGTTTCCTGCCTCGGTCAGGGCCCCACATTCAGGATGGGATGAACCTTCCAAGGTCAAGAAGATTCAGAAGCAGCAAAGGACTCCTGAAATGAAGGAAACTTGTGCTCATTCAGATGACAGATGCAAGACCTTCTCTGCTGGGACATTGCTGAGAATGCAGTGGAAATAGATTCTAGACAAAGCTGGAAGGATAATGAGCTGAGGCAGGCTCTGAAAACTACTGGTTGCCAAGCGTCTAGGTATTTCCACCACCTTTTCTAAAACACTACCTTTTCAGCATGTAATGGGATTAATTTTCCCATTATTTCTAGAATTTTTTTTTAAAAAATGGTAACACTTTGAGAGTCTAGTCATCATACATTCATTTGGTATTCACAGAAATAGCAGTGATCATAACTGAATTCATTTGCTATTCATGTCTATCATATGGACCTTCATAAAGATACTATTGTACTGCAGCCTTTCTTTGGCTAGATGCCTTGTTATTTACAGTGACATTGATACACGTATTTAAAGTGTGTATGTATCTGTATGCCAACTGTGTTATCCGACATGGCCTTGTAGCTTCAGGAGGTGGGTTCTTCCATGTTTCTGGTACTTTGTCTCTAGCTCAGTAGGATGCTTCGGGAAACACCCTGGTACAATGGCACCTTCCACCTTGCAGATTCACACCTTTACTAAACCTTTGAAGGCCCTTTGAAGTTCATGATTCCTCTGGTCTCTCTCCAGCACGCCCCGTTGGCTGACTGTACACTGTGCACTCCCCAAATATTGACTGAATTCTTGAGCAGATCAGTAGATATCAGGGATTCCCTCACCTGAGCATGCCCAGGCCACCTCACTTTCAGGACAAGAAAATCAAATTAAGTCCCTGGCCCTTTGCTTCTGTGTGGCTTCCACAGCTCGCCTTCAACAAGAATCTGTCAATCAGGAGTCAAGTTTCCAATTCATTTTAGCACAACACAGAGATTAGTCCTTATTAGCTTAATGATGAATATGATCAGTGATTACTTAATCCTAGAAACATTAAATGAAATCAGCCAGAATATTTTCTGTCAATGAGATGAAATGGAGCAGGCTGCGTCTTTTTATGCATAGCTTTACAAGGCGCTTCTCCACTCTGCACTTAACCACCCTGTGGGAGGGGGATTTTCTCCACCATATGGCTGGAAAATGGAAGACGCTGGAAAATGAAGTGCCTTGCCCCAGTAGCAGCAGAGCTACAATTTGGAGTTCCTTGCTGGCTCGGGCCACCTGCTGAATCTCCTTACCTTGTCCCCTCAGGAAGAGGAGAAACATGCTGCTCAGGGGGAAGGATGTCAAATGCATGAAGTAGTGTCCTACCCCTGAAATCAAGAGGGGCCGGGAGAGAGGGGACATTCTCCCACGTTGTCTGTGGCCCTGAACTGCCTACTTCTGGGGGTTGGGCAAATCAGGCTTCTCAGGAGCTCCCAGAGTCACCCCAGCTCAGGTCAAAAGACAGCTTTCCTTCAGCATGTCTCCCTAGGAATAGCGTTTGAGGAAGTTAACAAGGCATCTGTGAAATATTTCATAAACTGACCTTCTGTACCCAGCAGTGTAGGAAACTCTGACGGCAGAGCAAGGGGACCAAGGACCTTCAGGGAAGACGCAGCCCAAGGGAAGGGGAGCATGTGATGTGAAGGACCAACTGGCATCCTTTCATTTTGATTTTCTTATGTTTTCCATACCTAAACAAATGCATTATTACATATTTAGTTTAATTACCATATCAGGTGGAAATTCATTTTTACTGATACAATTAAAAGACTGGCAAATAGTGTATTACAAGTAACTTGGAGTCACATTAAAAATGTGATAGTAATTGATGTGACATTCACATGACCTGATAGAAAAATTGATTATTTTAATTGTCTCAAGGGGAATTCTCTGCCTCCCCCATGTCAGTCAAGTGTTGGGTAACAAAGGAGCCCACATATTTGTACCTAGGTTTCAGGATGCACCAAATAAGTGCATGTGAGGCACACAGGTCCCAGGATGAGGACTTGGCAGCCAGTTCTCCCACCCTCAACAGTGGTCCTCGCCTGATTCACATTCAGCCATGTTTGCTGGTCAGAAAATAGTTCACTTAGATTAGTTAAACACGCACCACCAACAAATCTGTTTATGACCAGTGCAGATATTTTAGTACCTGACCTTGATAACTTCAGTATATTGACTTTTCAGTAAAGCTGCTGAGTGATTTCTATATGTTTACATATTTTCTAAGTTTAAGTCTTTTAATATCGGTACGTCCAAACTAAAAAGTACTTAACTATGCATTGAATATCTGCACACAACACAAAAATGGGCCATCTCTCCGCAAGGCAAGCACATTATTAATTTCTTCACAAAATATCTGGACAAGATTTTTCAATTAATTTTTTTCCTGTTGTGTTTGCCTCCACCTGACACCACAGATGTGATGTTGTCTTTCTCACAGCTGGAGACCAACTAACATGGCCTCTGGGACAATGTGACTGTGTCAGGCAACGAAGAATATGGCATTTAAAGCAAGATAATTCCTATATTCATGATGAAACTTTGCCCTCTCCTCATACCCCTTTCCTAGCTTGTTCAGAGAGTGTCTGCAACTTCCTGACCTAGCAATTAGTTCTTGAATGAGCAGGTTGGAAAACCATCCTGTGTCACATCCATAGCTAATATCCTCACTTAGGGGACCTTGACCCGAGCCAGCCAGCCTTCTCGTGGAGTGCAGTGTGACGAGTGGTCTAATTGCAGTTTGCGTGTGAATCCCCAACAGAGCATCCTCGTTGACTTTGGTGCTATCTCAAACACTGATTGTCTGATGCCTGCACAATAGAGCTTTGTGCACACACCTGCTTTCCTGTGCTGAGCATTCCCAGTTAAGAAGCACCGTGATTCTTTCTACACCCTTGACCATGTCCACATAACCTCTATGCAAGTGATAAGGAAAACAAATTCAGGGGGACTGGTGGTGGCAGTCATTTGTAAGGGCAAGGAAAGCCCACTGCCTGAGTCTAATTTACTTAAAAAATTAAATTTGGTCTAATTGGTTATTTGTATAAAGAATTGGTAACTCCAGCCTGGTCATCGGCGACGGTGCTGATTGTTTTCCCCGAAGGCTGCCCCTGCCGCACAGTCCTCACCTCTCAGCTCAGTGTGGGCGGCCTCATGGTCAGGAATGTGTACAGGTGGCCTTTCGTGGAAGGAATTTGGCCGTATGGGTAAAAAGAGGTGAAAAATGTGTAAAGTTCTCTTAACTCTTCTCTGTCTGATTTAGACTTCTGCCTCCTTAACTGTTAACCTGAGAAGATTACCTTTTCATATTTTAATTATTTATTTAGCTTAAGCAGTTTATTGAGCATCTAATTTGAACAAAATGTCTTAATATTTATCTAGTCATTCATTCATTCATAGAATAACCACAAGGGCTCTGCCTAGAAAGCTTCATAAATCCCGTAAGACCAAAAAAATGTCCTTTCCAACCTGTGAAGAGAGTTACTGCCTCTAAGCAACAAAGACAAGAACACAGCTAAGCGACAATCCATTTACCAGTCTCACAGCGAGGACGACAGTTCCACCCTCCAAAAACGACAAGTGTCTGTTGGCCTTTGTGTGTGACTTGCTAATCGTTGAAAGCATGGACTGAAGACCACAAACGCCCAAATCTTCAGCAGGAACACTGCTTGATGTCTTCTGAGCTACAAGACTCGTCAGTCCTTTATTTCCCAGCCACACTTAACTGAGGGCCTTCTGCTTGTCAGGCTGTGGTAGGCACTGCTGATGAGCGACAGGTACCAGGAAGTCCGGCTGTCATTCCGTCTAGCTTGGAGAGGCAGAGGAGAACACAGCAAGGGAAAATCTAATGAAATAAATTAAGCTTTGGAGGCTTTTTTAGTTGGGAAGGTCAGAGATCTCTCTGGATGTGAGTTTCAAGCTGCAAAAAGAGGCTGGAAAACATCATTCTCAGCAAACTGACACAAGAACAGAAAACCAAGCCCCACATGTTCTCACTCATAAGTGGGTGCTGACAATGAGAACATGTGGATACAGGGAAGGGATCATCACACACCAGGGCCTATTGGGGTACTGGGGCTAGCAGGGGGCGGGGGGTTAGGGGAGGGACAGCATTAGGAGAAATACCTAATGTAGATGACAGACTGATGGATGCAGCAAACCACTATGGCACGTGTATACCTATGTAACAAACCTGTACACTCTGCGCATGTACCCCAGAACTTCAAGTATAATAAATCATCATTTTTTTAAAAACGCCTTGTAGAAACTTAAGGAAGGGCATTCAGTGAATAAAGAATAGATCACGAACAAGAAGAAGGTCCAGAAGGTGAGAGCAGAACGCGCAGCCACCGAAGCCTGGCAGGAGGTGGGAGTATGAATACCTACACATGGCGGTGAGCAGGTGCTGGCCGTGCAGACCGGGGAAATGTTTCCATATCATTGTTTCTTGTGATGGAAAGTCGGGAGGATTTGAAGTGGGAGGAAAACTGGATTTAAGGATTTAAAATTCCCCTAGACTAGAGAACAGCTATTGATGTGTATGTGGGGGTGAGGAGGGGCAAGAATGGAAGCAGGAAGAGCATCAGGGAGATCCAGCTAGCTTGCAACCTAAATTTCCTACTGACCTTCTGTGTAGTTAACAATATCTTGCTTACTTACAAGATGCTGCCACTGACCCTCAACCCAGAACCTATGCAGCTGCAGATACGGGAGCCCAGGGTATAGTGAGGCAGCCCGAAGTGCTTCTCCAGCATCGGAGAGGCGCCTGGTGCTTTAGGCTATCAAGGCTGTGCAGATCATGGGCCAGCTGAGCTTCTGGGCAGTGAAAGCCATTTTTCCCAAAAGCAAATTAAGGTGACGCCCAATGGCTCCATCTCACAGTGACAAGGAAAGCCCCATCCGGGAAGACCTGGCGTTCACATCCGAAGCCCCTAAAAGATTTCAAATAACAGCAAAAACACTGCAGGGACTTTTCCTTTACCAGTGATGCAAACCTGCAGTTCCCACTCCAAGAATATGTGGGTTAGAACCCAGAGTAACATACGGTCACAACTGATGCATTTATGATCCTAACCCGCTTTAAAAATGTGGACAAAGCTCCAGAGTTCACAGAGGCAGATACTCTGCTTTGGGAACTCTCAATGTGTTTGCGGGCTCAACACTCAGCCCACTGTCTCTCACTCAGGGGGCATTTCCACTTTAATCATGATCCTTTCTTGGGACTACCAGCCCCAAGATTCCACCCTCCAAGTAAAGCCATCGATATAAACAGCAGATATGCGACCCAGAGGGGACCGATCACGGCCCCTGTAGCAGCTGATCTCTGTGCCTTGATGGAAACAATTCCCTCTCTCTCTCTGCTGAGCTCTGAGGCTGTGAATTCAAGATTGTTCTTAGTTACCTTTTCTGCTGTGTGGCGTCTGTCTACAGAACAAAGCCAGACAGAGGCAAAAAAATAAGAAAAAAGATGAAAACTATATGTGAGGACAGAGAAAGAGAGAGAGAGACAAACAGAGGGAGAGGGAGAGAGAGAGAGGGAAGGGGAGAGAGGGAGAGAGAGAGACAGAGAGAGAGAGGGAAACAGAGAGACAGAGAGAGAGGGAGACAGAGACAGAGAGAGAGAGGGAGACAGAGAGAGAGAGGGAGACAGAGAGACAGAGAGAGAGGGAGACAGAGAGAGGAAGAGAGAGAGACAGAGAGAGGAAGAGAGAGAAACAGAGAGACAGAGAGAGAGGGAGACAGAGAGACACAGAGAGAGAGAGGGAGACAGAGAGACAAAGAGAGAGGGAGACAGAGAGACACACAGAGAGAGGGGAGACAGAGAGACAAAGAGAGAGACAGGGAGAGAGAGGGAGACAGAGAGACAGAGAGAGGGGGAGAGAGAGAGACGAGAGAGAGAAGGAGACAGAGAAAGAGGGAGACAGAGAGAGGAAGAGAGAGACAGAGAGAGGAAGAGAGAGACAGAGAGAG
>CM052660.1:4334520-4357020 GCA_028533165.1 Leontopithecus rosalia
AGAGAGAGAGAGGGAGACAGAGAGAGAGGGAGACAGAAAGAGGAAGAAAGAGACAGAGAGAGGAAGAGAGAGGGAAGGAGAGAGAGGGAGAGAGAGACAGAGAGAGAGGGAGACAGAGAGAGAGGGAGACAGAGAGACAGAGAGAGAGAACGAGACAGACAGAGAGAGAGGGAAACAGAGAGACACAGAGAGAGAGAGGGAGACAGAGACAGAGAGAGGAAGAGAGACAGAGAGAGGGATAGGGATAGAGAAAGGGAGAGGGATAGAGAGAGGGAAGGAGAGAGAGAGAGAGGGAGACAGAGAGGCAGAGAGAGAGGGAGACAGAGAGAGAGAGGGAGACACAGAGAGAGGGAGACAGAGAGACACAGAAAGACAGAGGGAGACAGAGAGACAGAGAGAGAGGGGAGACAGAGAGACAGAGAGAGGGAGAGGGAGAGAGAGAGATGGGGGAGACAGAGACAGAGAGAGACAGGGAGACAGTCAGAGAGAGGAAGAGAGAGAGATAGAGAGTGGGAGAGGGAGACGGAAAGAGAGAGAGAGGGAGAGAAGGGGTGAGAGAGAGAGAGAGGGAGAGGGGTTGGGGGAACCCTGGTGGCCCTGGGTACCATGGTCTGTCATTGAGTTCCTTTATTGTACAGTTTTTCCAATCTGTGGCTAACCTCAGCTTCCTTCTCTGCCGTGTAAACGAATAAATCCACGTTTTACATAAGATACTTGACTTGGGTGTCAGTCACCTGAAGCGAGAATGGCTCTTACTAACGGTGATTGTTACCCTTGTTTTGTGAAAGACTGGACTTCTCTGCATTTCGGAGGTGCCAAGTCCTGGGCTGGGCCCTGCCTCCCTGTCCTCAGTCCCTCTGGGGAAGGGAAATCTGCACACAGGTGTCCCCCGTCTCTAGAAAACTGTCTTCGCACGCAGTCTTCGACTACTCTGAAGCCATTTTGCTCATCAGACCTGTACTAAATGCAACCAGCACTGGTGTGGACCGTTCAAGTGGATGAGAACAAGCATCGTTGGAGGGCGATGCCTTCTGCCTATCTCCCAGCAGAATCCCACCGATTCCCAGGCAGCCTTTGCTGTCACGAGCCACCCTGACTGGTTTATTTCTCCAGATGTTTTGTGATCTCATCTCTTATTAATGTCTCCAGGACTTTGCCCACCGTGGGGTCAGACACACTGTCTCCTCCTCGCCAGCAATTACCCTGGCTCCTTGCTTAAAGCTTCAAGTTTGCCATCCTTCAATCTGTCAGGGGACTTTTACTTTTAAAGCAACCCTTGGAAAACATCAATTATGGAAAGAGTAATCACTTCATTCACCCTAGGAATGATTACAGACAGAGCGTAATTAACCAAGAATCCTGTTCACTAACATTTCTTAACTTTAACAGTGGGTCCGAGGACACCTTGACTTTTTACCCAGCAGTATCCCGTGTCCAGCAGTATTGCCCTTTCTGTTACGCCACTCAAAGCCAGCTTTGGTTCAATTTCTGCCCGGAAAAGTTCTCGCTCTGCCAGTTCAGCAGCTGGCTGCTGAGGTCCTGGCTGAATCAGCCGCGTGGCCTGGAACAGGCTTGGAGCAGCCTCTTTTCTCACAGAGCTGCTTTTCCCCTGGTGACCGTTGACCGTGGGCAGGAGGCACGCACGCACACAGGCGAGCGTGCAGTTGAGCCGCTGGCTGGAATTCCAATCTGGGTCTTCTCTCCCTTTGGACGTGACTGCATTTCATCAGGTAAGGATCCTTCCCGTTGCTGTGCTACTAGTAGGATGCTCTCTTTCGTCTAAACTCCTCCACCAGGAAAGCCCAGTCACGAGAGTGACTGCATTGGGTTGGCTTCTGTGTGTGAGGATGCGGCCTGGATGGCCTCTGCCTCAGTCTCTCCACCTGACACAAACACGCGTGCCTGGGACTTTACAGCTGGCTTTCTAACTCCCCCCAGCATGTGTGCATTTTAAGTGAACATCTTACCTTAAGAGATTCGTGTTCCCAGAGAACATGCAAAGGGGAAGTGGAATTTGAATAAGGAGGCAACTTCCTTATTCAAAAAGGAATATTTCAGGCAGAGCTCTCTCAGGAGCAGGGCGCATCCTTTCAGATGCCACAGATCGCCTCCTCGACACTGGACTTAACTTTATGAGCCAAGGATCTATTTCTGCACCAAGAAAGGTGTTTCTCATTTTTATTCAAGATGTAGTAAATCTGGGAAAATGCAGGGAAAGGTTTGAACTCCAGGCCCTTGCCAAAGATGGGTCCTTCTCTTCATTGTCAGTGTTCCATCCTGAAAACACCCTCAGTGGGCCTCTGTGATCCTTCCTTCCTCTGGGGCCAGGGAGAATTGCTGGTCTCCGTAACAAACTGGACACCTCGATCACATTCCCAAATTACTAACCCCACTGATCCCACCAGCACCTTGAAAATGGCAATGTTGGTTCCAGTTACAGCATCCAGAACAAGCAAGGAAAGACGTGAATTGCAACTTCCAAACCTTCCAGTTGGAAACTGAATTCAGGTTATGACCCTCCAAACCCGGCAGAAGAGAGCACTAGTTACTTCCACCTGTTGAATTATTTTTTCCTCCAAAAAAACATTATCGTCACAAGACGAGGGTGCTTGTTCCCAGGCTATTTCCACTGACAATACCAAGTTCCAGTTCAGAGACTACAGGATGTGCACAGCAACATGTAAATAATAGGCCACTCTTCCGAAGGCAAAGTAACTTGTCTCGAATTTTCAAAGGATATGCTTTGCTTAACTTTGGCTCATTAGTTGTGGTCTTCCTGTAGGCAATAAAAACACGACGTTTGCTCTCAAACCAGCTATTCAACAGGGATCGCTTTTCTAAAACGTCAGTGGTGTTATCAGGATCTTAAAAATCCACAGCAGCTGCGACTCCTGTTCCTCTAAAGTGATTTAAGTTGGAGGCAGTTCTTTTCACTCGGGTTGTGGAAGCAGAAAGATTTGCCTTCAGACTGCGTTCCCGTGGTTTTATCATCCCTCAGCTTGCTTTTTGCTTCTTCGCCATGTGACACATCAGGTTACTTTGTGCTATGAAAATTGCCAAGTGTTTCCATACCCGTGTCTTCTAGACCAAGTCATTTTAAAGCTTTGTATCATGCTTCCGCCGTGTGGACAGATTGTCAGCTTAATTACTCTGCCTTATAGTCGCTAATATGCCTTGAATATCAGATCTGAGGCGGAAAGAAAGCCAAAACACAGCGTTTCGTGTTGCTGAGGACATGATCAGTGGAAACACAGAGCCCGAGCACGTGCACAAGCTGCGATCTGAGTTTTATTTATCTGATGCCTTCCTGCTGGAGCTTTCCTTTGTTTTTTTTTTTTTTGTTTTTTTTTTTTGTTTTTGTTGTTGTTTTTGTTGTTGTTATTATGTTTTTGCTTTCTTTTTTTCTGGCCCTCAGAAAACATGTTTTGGAAGCAAGTGCTGCCTTTTTCCCTGAGAATTTATAGCATACCTACCCTAAAATGGGAAAAGAAATAACCTCCTGTTTTGCAAGGCTGTGAGGTCATGTGCTGCTTTGCAGCTCCAGCAAGCTGAAGGCTCCTGCAACTCCGGCTACCAGCCCCATTCGCCATCAAATCCATTTCGCATTTTCTGTTCTTTTGAGAGGTGCTCCCTTTCCTCGGTGATTGTTGCTGTAATTACACAAATGATCTGCTCCACTGTCACTTCTAGTCAAAGGTGTCATCTAAAATTAAAAATTCATGTAAAATCTAGAGATGCAACTTTTAAGCAGACAGTGGAGACCTGATCTGATTTTACAATGCTTTTCTTAACTCCTTACATGCCTCATGGCTGGGAAGTGAGGTATGGGACAGCTCACGGGAGCTGGGAGATTTTGCAGAACCCACAGGGTGAGAGGTGTCTGGGTGAGTCTCCTGGGGCTGCCCTTACATGGCACCACAGTCTGGGGGCCTTCAGCAGCAGAAATGTGTCACCTCACAATTCTGTACCTGGGAGTCTGAGGTCAGCGTGCCGGTAGGATTGGTTTCTTTGGGGGCCCCTCTCCTCAGTTGGCTGCCTTCTCCCTGGGTCTTCACATGGGCTCTCCTGTATGTGTGTCTGTCCAAATTACTCTGTTATACTGAATTAGGGCCCACCTTAGTGACCTCATTTTACCTTAATTACCCCTTTGAAGACTCATCTCCAAGTAGAGTCACCATCTGAGATCATGGGAGTCAGGACTTCAACACAGGAATATTGAGGGGCACCATTCAGCACCTAAGGACGTCCCGCTATCCTCCAAGGTGGGCAGGAGTCCCATCAGGAAGGCGTGACAGGTAAAGTCCAGGTTTCTGAGGGAAGCTCTGCTTCCAGTGGATCCAGCTACACAAGGCAACCCCTGGCGTGAAGCCTGGCGGAACTGTGTTGAAGAGGGTTGAAGAGGGCCTTAGATGCCGAATAACTCTGTGGACACCTTAACTAACGGAAGTTGAAAAGTCAATGTCGGTCCAAGGTGTTTAATTTTGTAGCAACGCTTTGCATTTATTTGGGCTTTAAAATATTTGTAGAGTAAATCCATGAATAAGATGGGTAAATCATGTTATTATTTTTCTTGTTTTTGATTTTAAAAGCATTGAAATTAATATAAAGCAAAAGTAGGTGTTTTCAAATTTTTGGTATATACGCTATACGTTTTAACATATATATAGATTTACGCAACCACTGCCACAATCAGGATACACAATCTCTCCATCACCCTCCAAAATTCCCTCCTGCTGCCTGCTAGTCGTTAAATCCTCCAATACATCCCTGACCTGTGGCAGCCACCGGTATGTTCCCTGACCTTTAGCTTAGCCTTTTGTGAGAACGTCATAGGCAATGTGTATGCATAGAGGGCGACCCGGAATAACGCCTTTGAAATTCATCCACATTGGGTGTATCGTTTATTTTCTATTGCTGAAGAGTCTTTCATTGTATCACTGTTCATCCGTTCACCCACCAGAAGATATTTGTTTGGTTACAGTTTGGGACCAATAAGGAAAAAAAATGCTATAAACATTGTGTCTAGGTTTTTTGTGAATAAATGTTGGTTTTCTCTTGGGTAAATGTAGGGGGGAAACCCCGCAAGTGCCATGGCAAGGCTCTGAAGCCTCAGCCCGTTCCCATATATTGATTTAGAAAAGAATTAGAAATGTAGGCACATAGTTATTCCTTTATATAATCATGTATAATCTTATAGTCACTCACTTATAATCATAATGATATATACTCAATATAACCTTTAATTTTAATAATGACTATTGGGTTAATGAACTGAGGTGACACTGTGAACAAAGTGATCCTAAGGCAAGATGCTCTGAGCCCTCTGTCACGCCTGCGTAAGGGCTGCTGGAGGGCGCCTCGGCTATGCAGCAGCGCCAGCACTGTGAAAGCCCACTGTTTAGCCAGCTGTGGAAGGAGATGTCCAAAATGGCCGGGACGTCTCCTACCTGGGGAAGTTAGGAGAAAACTCTGCTTCTCCAAGCTCCTGCAGTAATGCCTGGCGGCTGTCAGGGAGGCCCGCAGACATCTAGGGGCTTAACTGTCTCTATGTGATGCTGTGCCGCAGTGGTCATGTTCCATGTCTGCTCTCACACACTGCTTCTGCACCTGGTTTCTCTTTGCATTAAAGATAAGAATTAACAATAGTAACATAATATTAGTGTCCTTGATATTTCTGACAAATACGTGAAAAGCACTGATGCATTAGCTTTCTTCCTGGCCTCGGCTACTTGAAAGTCTTGGGCCCCCTGTCTTCAAGACACGTGATGTACCTGACCCTATCACTGACCACTAGTACCTCACCCTACCTTCCCTGCCCCCTGCTTTGTACTCAATAAAAGTCAGAACGTCCAGGCACCCAGGCCACTGCAGGTCTCCATACTTTGGTTGGCAGTGGACCCCTGAGCCCAAACTCCCTTTTCTCTACCTCTGTGTCTGTGTCTTTTATTTCTACAGTTTCTCATCTCTGCACCAACAGGGAGGGGCTCACAGAAGCCTATAGGGCTGGACCCTATAGGTAAACATCTACGAGTGAGATTGATGATTCACATGGTAAATTTATGTTTAACTTTACAAGAAACTGTCAACCATTTCCAGAGTCAACCTACCATTTTGCACTGACATTTATATATGTGATATATTTTGAGTTAGGTTTTGTGTAAAGTCTAAGATACAGGTTGAAGTTGATATTTTTGCGTGTGAATGTCTAACTGTTGAAAAAAATGATCCTTTCTTCTTTGAACTCCCTTTGCATCATGGTCAAAAACGAATTGATTGTGTTTTGCTGGGCCTATTTCTGGACTCCATTTTGTTCCATCGGTCAATGTGTTTATCATTCACCAACATCACACTGCTTTAATCAAATCAAGATAAAGTAAATGTAGCTCTTATAAAAAAATTAAACGTGTAGCTTTCTAATTTGTAGTCTTAAAATTGGGAAATGTGAGATCTTCAATTTAGTCCTTTTTCAAAATGTTTTTGGCTGTTCTAGTTCCGTTGCCTTTCCTCATAAATTCTATAGTCAGCTTGTCAATAGCTACAAAAGGTCCTGCTGGGATTTTATTAGAAGTGCAGTAAGTCTACAAATCAGTTTTGGGAAAAATGACACCAAGTTTGCGGCGTCCTCCAACCATGAACATGGTATGTCTCTCCATTTGTTTAGATTATATCTGGTTTCTATCATCAGAACTTTGTAGCTCTCATCATTAGATTTTTACATGTTTTCTCACATTTACACCTAAATATTTGTTGAGCTATTGTAATTTTTTATAATATTGGTTTTCAATTATTGATTGCTAGTATATAAAAATATGATCTTGTGTGTTTCCTGGAACATTCTCACCTTGCTATCATTCATTCTAGAAGCTGTTCTCCTGTAGATTTTGTGGAGTTATGCACATAGATAATCACGTTGACTGGAAACAAGGACGGTTTAATTTCTTTTTTCCTAATGTGGTATGCCTGTTAATTCTTTTTCTTGCTTCATCACACTCGCTAGCTCTTTATTTTTACATGCTTTAGTTTCTGTTTTCTAATACATTAGGTAATTTTATTTAGCATGTTCAAGGACTTACCCAGGATCACATGATTAGATGCTGCCACCATGGAAGCCAGAATTCAAGCAGCTGGTTTTAGTTCCAACTTACTTTCAATTCTGCACCCCAAGCCCCACCTTTTTTGGGAGAATACAGACAAACAAATGAAAAACAGAGAGGACCCTCGTGCCGTTTCCTCTTTGACTTTCTAGTGACATCTTGTTGAACTTGATCACTAGAAATGCAAGCTAGTCTCTCCACCACCTTGGAATTAACAAGCATGGAGGGTGTTTTGGTCCTTTGCCCTGATGAGGCGGTCCTTTCCAGCCATGAAAACTCTGTCTAGTCACTGTGAGGTAACTAAGCTGGCAGAAAAACCCTAGTGCTCTTAGGGTGATGAGTCAGTGAAAAAGCTGAAGCAAGGGCTGGATTCTGTCCATGTCTCCCTCCACTGACGGCCTCACCCTCCACTTCCTGAGATGCTGGTGGGAGGTGGTAGCAGTGCAGAACCCTCCACTTCTCCATTACTTGCCCCTTTCGGTTGTTGCTGGGAAGCTGGAAATGCAAGCTCTGCTGAGTAGAGTGAATGGCAGCACCCTGACCTCACTAACCTACTTTGCTGGACAAGAAAAGCCACGTCCCCAGCCCAGGTCTTACTGGGACAGAGGCTCATCCCACTGGCCATCAGCATCTTCACCCACAGCCTTGGATTCTGTCTGGTTTCTCTGCTTCAAGATGACCCTTTTCCTTGGAAAGAGCTCCACCATCCATAAGAGGGTCTTCTCACTCAGGAAGACCCCATGATGGGGCCATAGGGAATCTTCCTGCAGGGAGGCTCAAGCCTCCTTCCCCAAGACCTCAAATCGCCTGTGTAGCAGCCCTGAAATACATTGTATCAAACCATAGTGAAGTATAAAAACTTAGTTTTGAAAAATAGTTTGAGGGTTGGTGGGGCTTTTTTTTCAAAGCAAAGGAAGATGAGAGAAAGAGTTATACTCCCTGAAATTCCCCTACTACAGTGTGTCCTGGGGAGGGAGGGAATGGAAAATCAGAAGCTTTAGAAACTGTCAGCAGACATTTTCATTCTCTTTTTTTAATCTGGGAATGTTTGGGCTCAATGGACTTTTTGTCAAATGTGTTTGACTACAGAATACAGTGAATATTATAGCACGAACGTGGCCCCACATACTCTGCAACTTACATCAAACAACTTGTGATGCACTGAAATGGGACTTCTATTTTGTGCAGCATGTGCAACTTACTGCTGTAATTCCACAGAGCCCACCAAAGAGGAGGCAGAGTTTGACTGGGTTATTGTATTTCTGTGAGAGACTCTGATGGGAGTTTTCTGCACGTTCTTGTCCCACATACCAACTGTATTGACCACTCATTTAGATATCCGTCATTAACGCAGGGAAGGAGATTGTTTTTAAGAGTGAACTTGTGTGGTTTTCTACCTCCCAGATTTTGTAACTTCAAATGCACATTAATTTAATTGTATTGACTCTACAAATGATTGTGGAAAGGATGTTGCTTTCTCCACTGTTGAACAAGCTGTCAAATCTAAAAGGAATTTTCACAAAGAAGTTCAAAGCCTTCAACAAACCTGTTAATTCATTAATGCTTCCTACATGCTTTGGAAACAAAACTGTGACATGCCATTCTTCTACCACTGTTTGTCATGACGCTGACAGAGATTTGTGGCTTCTCTTTCATTGAGCTTTAGCCCCAAATGACAAAGGCCAGAACTGGTCTCATATGCTCAACTGCAGTGTGAGGGAAAGCAGAGGGGGATCTACTGCCAGAACCCCAAAGTGGGAACTGGAAGTCACAGGGAAGAGAAAAGAATGGAGCCTGAGAGTCTAGTTTGAGGAGGAGGGAACTTGGGCTCCCTGTCATTGAGGCTGCAGCTCAGCTTTCTGCTTTCCAAGTCCTAGCTATGTCTCTCCTTCAAGTTACCAGAGCTTCTCAACACCAGGTGTTAGTTTGTCTGAGCAGGTGTCTTCCCACTGGATAAAGCAGGGATATTCAAAGGCAAAGGCTCACTCGCTGCAGCCTTGCTGGGATCAGGCTGGTCCAGTCGGTTTAGCTCCTGCAGGAACAGAGCAGTTGTGGGTGTGGCTGTGTGGGTTGAGGAATATTCCTGCCTGGAGAGCAGAGGCGGCTGCAGAGAGGTGGCCGGTGTCTTTCCAGAGAGAATCTTTTCCAGGTTTGAGCTCTAATCCACAACTTGTTTGGCTGTTTACAGGTGAAGGCAGCAAAGTGTAAGGAAGTATTGCAAAATTCAGAAGCATTGGATACCTATGAGCTGCCACAAGGAGAGGTCTGCGCTGGAACCAATGGCAGGCATATTTTATCACACAGTCACATGTCAACGGGAATCAATGTGTTGTGTGATTGGAAGATTCTATTCTATAGACCTGGCTTAACTTGAATTTGACTCAACAGATGACTCTTAATTGTTAAGACAGTATGTCACCTCCATGCACATGATGCCATCAATGGCAGTCACCTGATGCTGTGTCCCCAGCTTCCACCTGGGGATCAGGGTGGGCAGTGGGTGGATTGTGAATGATCAGCAGGAATCAGAAGTCAGTGCTTGTATTTGAGAAACCTGAATCCAGATTAGTTGAATATTTTATAATTCAGAAAGAACCCTCATCAAAGAAATGAGTTCTAAAACCCAAATGGCATGCGGCGCTCTGAACTTCTAAGATTAAACATATTTGTGCAGGAGCTGGAGGCAGGTAGTGTGATTGAGGGAGAGAACACAATGGGATCTCTATGTTATGACTGCATTCCATGCTGTGTGACCTAGGATGAGTCACCTCGCCCCTCTGAGTCCACAGCTTGAAGAATATTAGTCCCATAGATCTTGTGACATGATCAGACAAGGTATTTTTGCTGCATGCTGTAAACTGTAACACTTAAAGGTTTAATCAAATTGTACTAAATTGTTCAATGGGGAACCCTACTGTCATTCATTCAGTGAACATTTGTGGAGACCTGTGGTCTTGCTGTAAGCACTGCCAGGATCTCAGGAGGAGAGGCCAGGGCCCTGGCACATGAGATGCTCCTATCTAGGGTAGGAGGCCTGCATGCCTTGCTTTTACTATAAAGCTATTATTTTTCTGTGAAAAAACACAAAACCAAGGTTCACTGTTGTCATGTTTATGGAAATGTCATTCAAGGGAGAGAACAAAGAAGTACTGAAATCCTAGCTAAATGGCCAATCGAAAAACTGATTCTGGCCAGGTACGGTGGCTCACACCTGTAATCCCAGCACTTTGGAAGGCCGAAGAAGGAGGATCACTTGAGCCTAGGAGTTCCAGACCAGCCTGGGCAACACAGTGAGACCCTCATCTCTACAATAAATAAAAATTTAAAAATCAACAGGGTGTGGTGGTGTGTGTCTGTAGTCCCAGGTACTTGGGAGGCAGAGGTGGGAGAATTGAGCCTAGCAGGTAGAGGTTGCTGTGAACCAAAATCACCCCATTGCACTCTATGGTGGGAGACAGAGTAAGACCCTGTCTCAAAAAGAAAGGGTTTTTGTATTAATTTTGTATTAAAACATACTTGCCTTCCAGGTTTTAGGACTACGATAAGCTATTCCTGCCAGGCATATCATGAAGCTGATTTTTTGACCCACTCATGAACTAAGATATTTAATTTAAAAGAAATTGGATAGACAGCCAGACTGTGACTCACCTTACTGTATAGATTGGATGGATCTCAGAGAGGAGGGTGCTTGGTTTACTGGTGGATGAGCTCATAAAGTCCCCAGTAACAGGAAAAAGGAGTTGCAGTTGGACTATTAATTGAGTTTCCTCACAGGGGTCTGAGCGAGCTGTATTCCTATCTGAAACCGCCTGGTCCTTTATTGATGTGTTAACATGGATATGGTGCCCATTGTCAGTTAGAATCGGAGTCCACATCAGTTTCTCCTTCCATGTCAGTGAGAAGGCAGCGTGCAGACTCACTAACCAGCTCGCCCATCATCTCAGTGTCATAAATGACTCGATGTTGCCCTTCTGTCAAAATGGATTTTCAGGCGAGAGATACAATCACGTCTCATGCATCACTGTGTGTGACACTATTGATCTGATATTGACTCTCAGCGTCCTTCTCGGGATGCATTCCAACAGGTGGCCGGGCAGACACCATTTTCCCAAGAGGGTCTGTGAAAGAAAATGTGCACGTTGCCTTTTAAAAAACCCATCTCTTAACACAAACTTCTGAAGGGTATTTCTGAAGGCAGAGAGGCTTCTTGGTACAGAGAGAAACGCGAGAGGCAGTCGGTGCTGGGCACTTGTGACAGGCAGGCTGCCTGCCGGAGTTCAGACTCAGTCTGAATTTCTTCCATGACTTGAATGATGCCCGTATTTTCCCAAAACACCATTTTTATGCTTCTGCGGTTCTATTCTCCTGTGTCTGCCCCTTGGTTTTCAGGTAGAAAAGCTTTCTTGTTAGCTGGGAGGCCCGTGAGAGTGACTCTCTCACTGGCTGGTGCTCATTGCCAGCCCTCTGAGACCGTGGAGGTTGGGTTTGTCCCCCTGCTTGGTCCCCAGAGCTAATGAGCCACAACAGGGGAGAAGTCCAGTCCGCGGCACACCTGGGATGTCTCCTCAACCCCTCTACAGGTCCCTCAGGAACACAACCGACTGTGTCCCACTCTTCTGCATTGAACCCTAGACTCTTGCTGAAGTCCTGGAAAATGGCAGTTGCTCAATACACACATTTGAATTTTCTCAGAGCACAACCCTCTTCCTTCATTCTGCCACCGTTCCACCAAATTCGACGGCGAAGAGAGGATGCCGTGGCATGCCGACAGTGGAGCAGAAAGAGCAGGATCCCAACCTCCCGGTCCTGCGACTGGCTGATGGCGTGGCACCCGCACGTGGCAGGATGCTGGAAACGCACTTGAGAGATCTCTGGTTGGGGCAACTGACTGCATTGCATTGTTTATCCTTTTTTCTTTATTTAGCCAAAAGGGGGATTCTGGAGAACAGCATTCAGTGTGTCCTGCTTTGTCCACGTTGCAACCCAATGCATCGCTAACAACACCTTGCCAGAAACATTCAGTGCAAAAGCTCCTGCAAATACACCATTGTATTGGGTGGGATGAATAATACATTACACACAAGGTGCAATTGGGCGTCTGTTTTATATTTTCCTGTGTTGTTTTATAGCTAATTAATCAGGTGACCATCTATACCAAAAAGCTATAAAACCAGGAAAACTGGGAGGAATGTTCTTTCAGACAAAGGTGCCACAGGCGGGGGGTGAAGAGGGAAGTCTGACAAAGGCTTCATAGTAAACTAATGAACACCCCTGTGCAGTTATTCTGGGAACACATTTTTTAAAACGATGTTATATGCTTCCCCTCTTTCCTCTCAAAAGTCAGAGTCACAGAGGAAGTGTTTTGTGATTAACATCTGGATGCCAATTATATCTATAATTTTAGTGAAAGAATTTTCGGAATTCGTAAGTGGAATTAGTGAGTTTTCGTGAAAATAATTGAATCATCTAATGAGAGTGTGGAATTACTCTGTTCTTTTAAAAAATCGTCCCAATCCTGTGTAATCATGTTAAAAGTAGCAATTAAAATGTTGTCTGGCTTCCCCAGTAAGCTGTGTTGTACCTGTTACTGAGAGACCCCGTGTGTAGACCATGTCTTCCACACAGAGCTGTGGCATCTCAGAATCAGCATGGCTCAAAGTCACCTTGTCATCTTTCCCAGGGACCCCTGACCCAGGGCTCCAGGCAAAATTCTGGCTGGGCTCCTTCCACCCTCTCCCCAACTCCAGATGCATCCAGGCACCTCCACACATGCCCTGGGAACCCTGCCTTAACTCCCTCCACACCAGTCCCAACCCAGGCCCTCAGTATCTCCTAAATCATTCTGCTGATTCCATGGTGTTTATTTCTTCAAGCTTCTTCATTCATTTCCTCCATCTTCACTTCTATAAAAATAATTTGCCTAAAATAAATATCATCTCAAACACCTTCCCCCGGATCAAAAAGCTAAATGGCTTCTATCACCTACAAGTCAAGTTCAAACTTCTCCTTGCTCTAATGTCCAGCCCAGACCCACCTACTGACTTGTGCATCCAGTTCCCTTCTCTCCTAACAGGACCATCTCCAGTGACATGTGCTCACAGGCTGGCTTGCTCCCTGCGTCTGTTCAGCCGGTTCCTTCCTCCTTTGCAATAATTCTCCTCCTTTGGGAGAGCCCTTTGCCTCTCTCCTCTTGCGTCTTCTGTTGCTAATTTCCTCAGGACCAGAAGGCAGTGGGTATGAACTCCAGAGCCAGATAGCCTGAGCTTCTAACCCCTTACTGGCTGTATAGTCACGGGAGAAAGTTACTGACTTCTCTGTGTTTCACTTTTCTCATCTATAACAACAAGAGCATCTTCCCTCCAGGTGGCTGTTATGACTTCTGAGTTACTAGTGCCCAGTGCCTGGAACAGGACCTGCATAGGGGAAGCCCAAGGTCAAGGCCGCTGTCCACACAGCGTTTCTTCCGGGAGGATTTGCTGTTCCTCACTGTGACCCTCGGTGGTTTCACCATCCCTCCGCAGTGCTTTCCAACCAGATAATAAACTCCTGAGCTCAAAAAACACACCAACCACCTTTTTATACTCCCAGCTCTAAGCACACACAGAACACAATGTTTCTTGGCAATAACGCTGCCTGACTTCAAGTGCTTTCTGCAGAGTGAGTAGAAAGTTGGTTAAAGGATCCAGACCTCCTCACATCCCATATGAACTTTTACCAGGTGATTGGAACAAATTCCTCAACCTCGATTCCTGGATAGGATGAGAACTAGGAAGTCTGCAAAAATCATTATTGCCTTTGCCAAAATATGTAATTAAAGATAGTGTATCTTTCATATGCCAGAGACTACTTAGCTATCCCCAGAGACTTAAATAGTTCACATGAGTTTTCTATCAGGCCTTCGAGCGGGCCATTTTCTTTGGACTAAATTGAGTCAATTTCATCAAAATTGAAGGAGCAGTTGTGCATGTAGATGGAGTCTCCGATGGGGAATTCAATCAAATCCAAATGTCACCTCTTTAGGGATTCAAACCACCACCAATTTTATCTTTACTGCCAATTCAAGACTTGCATACATTTTTTAAAAATCTGGAGGTCTCAGCCAGTTCATCTTTCTTGTCTTCTGCATCCAAGAAGCCAGGTCTTCCCACCAAGAGGCACTAAAGACTCTCTCGCATGAAGAGCTTTGCCCTCTCCAGGGCCTAAGTTACTCCTGGGCTGTAAATAAGGTGCTGAGGAGAGATGGATTAATCCCACCAACACCAGTAGGTGCACCATAGCTTTAAGGGGCTTAGTTAATTCACACCCTTAACCATCTGATCCTTCAGCCTTACCCAGTAATAAATGACAGTGAGCAAAACTCTCTCTTAGGAGATGAGAAATAATCTACGTGGGTAATTCAACTTTTGCAGAGCATGGGGCTTCATTTACAGCGCGGAGGAGAGGAAATTTTCCTAATGGGTTGATGGGGCGTGGAGAGTGAAGTTACTTCTGGCTGAGCCCTTTAGGAAGCTCACACTGAGTCATCCTTCCTGCCTTTCTTGCATATCCAGGGCAGCCTTGAGACTGGTGCTTCCGTCTTTAGCTGCAAATGTTTTCCAACCTTAGCTGCTCTCAGCATCCATCAATGTCCTTTACGGCCACGATGTCTAGTGTACCTGCCTCCCAGTACTTCTGAGTTTAGTGCCTTTTGCTAATGACAGCACAATGTCTATTTTCACATTTATTCCACACAAGGTTTATCCACTAGAACCATATTAGTTTTCTTGTGCTTTAAAGGCAATGTACCTGCAGTGTGGGGCAAGCAATCTCAGCCCGTATGCCTTTGGTATTTGTCGTTCCTAAATGAACTCGATATGTTGTACAATGGAATTACTGGATTTGTATTAAATTGTAGCTTAGGGACCCATCGCTGTGTGACGCTAGCTACTTCCCACTTGCTTTGTTTATCACAGAGGGGGGAACTGAATTAGCATAAAATGCTACAAAGTAGTAAAAAGGATATTTTAGCACCCTGTCTGTTTGACCTTCTATTGACCTGGTCTAATTCCTATGCTCTCTGGGATGTTTTAACAGATCATTTTCCTTGTCAAAATTAGGTCAGATCGGAGAATTATGACCCCCCATTTATTCTATTCAAGAGACAGTCATTTCTGCTTCTAAAAAAAAAAACCTCTATCTTCACAGAGATCTTTCTTGTTAAATAAAAACACATGCCTTACTTTGCCTCTTAAACCGAGATGCTGCCTCTTGCAACTGATTACTGGTGAATGACTATTTACCCAGTACATCTTTCTAAGCCCTGGGGAATAATACTGGTCATTCATAAATTGCCTATTGATTAGTCGCAACTAGAAATTAGATCCAAATCTTTGAAAGAAATTATTAGACTCTGAGTAACATTTGCCCTGGAACATCCCAAGGCCTGAGTGCCATTCTCTCCCAACCGTGAGGCTCCTGATTAACGGCTGCTGTTTGTACAAAACACTCCAAGTGGAAGTGCCAAGTCAGATGTACTCCACTGTTCGGGAGTGAGCCTCACCCCTCCTCTGGCCCCCATGTCCCTGTCTCAGCACAACTCCCTCTGTTGCACGAGGGGCCATTTTTCGGCAGAGGTTTACAACAGGAATAAAGGTATTCACAAACATGATTTATGATTTGTTTGATGTTGAGACACTGTATACTTTTTTAATTGATACAGTGTCTTAGTCTTTGATTTCTTTTTATAAAACACAAATTTAACAATTTTTCTGGCAGCTGTTTGTGCACACACGTATACACAAGAATGTGGTAAAAGGAAAGCTCTCTGATGGCTGCCTTTGCCAGACTGGCAGAGCATCCTGTCACACTGGCAGTGTGGCCAGGCACAGGTGTGTGTGCACGTGGGAGACGCAGGGAGGAAGCTCAGGGAACACGACTCCAATACTCCCTTAAAAATGAAAAAAGGCAGCACACTGCAGCAAATGCTCTGTGGAGCCCCAAACTGATTAATTGCAATGCCAAACAGCTTTATTCTGCTTAATAAGAAATTAGATCACAACGGGGATTTGCAGAAATTACCTTGAAATGTTTGTGTGTTTGAATGATTGAACAATTTGTGCTAAAAATTATGTTACCCAGGTTTGAATCCTAAGCCTGCGAACAAATGCATGTTGGGCTAATCAGTATTCCAGAAAGAAAATGCTCTCGGCTCTCAGCCTGGGTGGATGGGGACAGGAGAGGTTTTCAGCAACAGCAAGTGCACTCACGGCTCCATCGTCCACCTGTTTGGATGGACAACTTAACAGTTCATTTGGAATTAATTAAATCTTAATACTTACCATTGGATAAACTCAGAGCCTGGGACGGCATCATTTAATCATCCACAAATGCTATTATACATGCGGTCTGCAGGGCCGGAGTCAAAGACGGTGTCCAGTGCACTGAAACCCGGGTGCTTTGAATGTGGCAGTGGCAGAAATTTAAGGGAGCCCACCCGGTTTCATTAGAACAACAACAAAAAAAAAAAACTCCCAGCCTGATGCACAGCTCCTTGAATAACTTCTGAAAATCTTTTAAGTCAACCTTGTGTTTTAGTCAACAGGGAAGGTTTGACCCTTAACCTCTCAACAACCATCCGTTTCATTATTTATCTGAGGGAATCAGAGAGTTTTTGTTCTTTCACAAAAGTCCCTGACACCGGGATATTTTTAATAGCTGAAATTTTTCATTCTTGTCACTATGCCTTTTGAAAATACAGGTATTTTCATAAAACACGTAGCTAATGAGTGAAACTTCAGAATCCAACCTTTCCCTGTAATCACGGCACAGGGCCCGAAGAAGCCCCACTAGTAGGGAACATGGAAATTAATTATTGAGCTCCCTGTTTTATCCTCCTCATCTGTTTGATATTCTCTAGCACAGAAGGAGTCAGACAATTAAATTACTCCTCCCTCTGTCGAATCACAATGCTCCCTGCACCTTTCCTTCCACTCCAGAGGCCAGAAGCCTGTCTGTTTGCAAAGGGTAAATTGTGGAGAGAGAAGAAAGAGAAGAGGGTAATTTTTTAAGGCAATTCTGTTTTCTTCCACATAAGGATTTTTAAAGAACCTCTGTAAAATGTCCTCTTTTGACAGTGGTTATTTTCAATGTCTTTTTTGCCCTTTTGTGCTGGAGTCAAGGATTCTCACAGGAAAAAGTCAAAGGCTGTGGCCTCTGGACCATACCCAGACCATCTTCGATGTAGCTTCCGTGGAGGAATCTTTCCTTCCCCATCATTTTATCATCTCCTCCTGTTTCTCAGATAAATACATAAAACCTCCTAACCACTAGCGAAGTAGCTGAATCAATTAATTTGTTTTATTGAACAATAAAGCTGTCATTCTCTAAACTAGGGTGATTACATCTAAAGCCAAGACTAGTTTTCAAGCACATCTGATCCCAAGCTTAGAAAGTTGGTGTGTCTTTGTGTGGGTGCAGGTGTGTGCTTGTGTGTGTGCCCCTGTGTGTGTGTGCATGTGTGTGCTTGTGTGTGTGTGCTGTCACTCTTCCGGTTTGACTGGTCTTGTTTTACTGGAAATACAGCCAAAGAAAAGAGTAAGGTGGCTGAATCAGCCCCTGAGAAAGTGGCTCCGGTGCCCTTCCCGTCCGGGGTGGGTAGATTGCTCTGTTTAGCCTCCAGGGGTGGACCTTACCTAAAGGATCCTGTTTCTTCTGCAGAGGTCAGAAAAGTCCATGTTTTCCATGTATAGGAATTCTTTTGTGGAGAGGAAACTTGCTTTGATCAGATTCAGAAAGGGGCTTTGTGATCCCTCAAACCTTCCAGACCTCAGGCCAGTGAGACCTCCGTGCTTAGGAGGTTCTGTGGTGGAGACTCCAGGGCTTGGGGTTAGAGGTCAGAGGCCGCAGCCCGGCCTCCTTCTGCCATCCCACGCTGCCTTTCCAAGGATGAGTGGAGGCTGATTCTTCTGGCTGCAAACCCACATTGCTTAGTAATTCCACCAGGATTTACTTATTAACCCCCAAATCAGATTTTAAATGAAAACTCCTTTTCCTATATTTTGTAGCTGATTTTTAAATGAGAATTGAGGGATTATTGATATTTGCAGTGCAGCAACACTTAGAGGTATCGAATATACAGCATAGCATAACTTGGAGACAGAGTCTCAGTTTCACAAACAAGCTCACTGCAGACTGAGCGAGGAGGAGTATCATGAAGAAAAGGTTGCTTCCACTTCAAGGTCGTCATTTCCCACTCTCTTTCGACCAGAAAATTTTACAAATAGAATCTACATTCCTATGTCAAGCAAATGTATTTGGTGGGGCGTGGGCTTCTCAGCTTTCACTCAAAAGTTGGTTTCTCTGTGCTCTCCTGAAAAATTCATCATAAAACTACACCAAAATCTATAAAGAGCAGAGATCTCATGTTTAAAACAAAATTAGGATCTACAGCACCAATAATAATCATAATAACCCTGCAAATCGCATGCGCGGTGTTTAAGGGTGTTTCTGTTCCTGAACCTCAAGTCTTACAGACGGCCAAAACCTTGTGTCCACAGACATCATGGAAGTGGCTGGGGCAGAGGCTCTGTGGTGACCAGCTTGGAGAACAGAAGTTGGAAAGGAACAGTCATGCGCCAATGTCATGGCTGCAGCAGCAGAGACCTGGGCCCTATGGGTGCAGAATGGCTGTGTTCTTAGCTCCTCCTGTACCCTGTCTTGCGCTGAGTTGTGCAGGGACTGGAGGCAGGTC
Source organism: Leontopithecus rosalia (assembly GCA_028533165.1). Classification (NCBI taxonomy): domain Eukaryota; kingdom Metazoa; phylum Chordata; class Mammalia; order Primates; family Cebidae; genus Leontopithecus; species Leontopithecus rosalia. The sequence goes on from CM052660.1 coordinate 4,353,343, forward strand.
CCCGGGACACCAACGGCATCTCTGTGCATCCTCTGAGCTGTCCTCTCAAGGCTGATTCTCTGGCTCTGCAACACCTGTCTTGCTGTGGAGGATACTTGGTGTCTCTTAAGGAGGGGATTTTCAGGCTCTCAGCTGGCTACTGATCACATGGTGAAAGCTTTTATGGAGGGCAGAAAGAGAACTGACCTGGTGAAGAGCCTGTGATGGCTGGGCCCAGTGCTGGCACTTAACAGTCAAGACCTTATTTAATATTTACAACCACCACCGGGGAGGGAGGGGACACTATCTTCCGGAAAGGGAAAGGGGCTCCAGCTGTGCTGGTCCTTGTGAAGCCTGGATGCCCCTGGCTGTCTGCTTCCCATTCCTGCATCCCTGCCTTCCAGGAAAAGACAAGGGCACTTGGAACCTGGCTGGGGTGCACTGTACTGGGGCATCTCCCCACCACTCTGCAAGACTCGTGCTCAGTGAGCCTCCCTCCACCCCAATCCCCGCTACCCATCCTCGTAGCACTGTTTCCTGAAAACTCCAACCACAGTTCAGGACTTCTGTACAGACTCCTGTGTGCACTGTCACTCCCCAGTAGACACACACTTATACCCACACACATGTGGGTGCATGCTCACGGGCTCACTAACACCCATCACAGGCACAAGCCCTCACATGCAAGGCACGTCCACATGCACACACACAGGCACTCACCGTGTCCTGCCCCTTACCACACCTGCTGCCCTCTGTCCCCACCCAGGTGCAAAAACATGGCACGGTGCTGGCCCCTGGAGGTGGTCAGTGTGCAGTCACTGAAGAGGCAAGTGAACTCACGGTGAGGGTGAGGGGCAAGAAGGCAGGACACCCACCTACACCCTGGCCTGGCTGCTGGCCCCAAGGGCTGTGCCACGGAGAGAGGAACCTTCAGACCCAGCCCTGGGGCTCCAGTGCACTGTCTGAGACCTTCCAGGCTGGCCCCGGCATTCGATTCTTGCCCTTCCCCTGAGGGAGAATGGATGAAGGGAAAATACAAAGCCATCTAGAAGCTCCTGCACCCCCAACACGCACACATGCACACACAGGCGGGCACAGGCACACTCGTGTGTGCACACGCATGCAATTTCCAGGTGCTAATCCCTGCTTTTAGAGGAGTCGCCATCACACTTTTCCCCTACCTCCAGATTGGAAAGGCCCTGGGAGCCCATACCTGAGGATCGTGCGTCCTGTGTGAGGAAGAGCGATCTCGGATACTCATGCTCTTCCAATCACAACCACGTAACAGGAGAGTGGAGCAGAAGGGACCGGGGAGACCTGGTTCCCAGGCATGGTGGCATCTACCCGGCCCCCCACGTCCCCAGCTGTAAAGGGGAAGTCTGTCCTCAGCTGCCTTGCCACAGGGATTATGTGAGAATCGGGTGCATTAATGTCCCCAAGACCCTCTGTACCTGTGAGGCCCATGGGGTCAGAGCCCTAGTCTTACCTCAGGTTCACCTCCATCAAGGTATGTGTCCCTGGCTCCTCAAGTGCCTTGGAACTTGCCCTCCAATCTCTTGCGTTGGCTTGAAATACACCATTCTGAGGTCCAGATTGTATACTTTTCTCACATAACTAGAGAGAGTGATTGGTGTTGCTGGGAGATGTGATGGAGCTCAGCAGAGTGGTGCCCTCCCAGGGCCCTGTCACTTTACGGGTACAGAGTCCGCACTGTGCTCAGGACGCTGGGGTGCTCAGCGGGATTAGACAAGCATCCTACATCCTTGAAAGGGCAATCAATGTGTGACCATGCCTCCTTGTCCAGGAAAAAGCTGTACCATAAATGCTGCAAACCACCTATCAGCATCAATGTGCCTTTCAAAATCCATGTTTGGTGCATCACGGAACTAGATTCACTGCTGGTGATTCATCCCGTTAAGTCTAAGTGATGATTTTGACCCAGTGTATCTGTGGTGGCAGAACAGGAGGGCCCCATGCTCAGCCTGGGAGAGAGCCTCCAGGAAGGTCAGTGTGGGCTCCTCACAGGGATTTGGAGCTCACATGCCGAGATGTCAGGGGCCAGGTGCACAGCATCCAGGCAGGAGGGGTGGCTGACCAGAGCCAACAGGACTCTGTCTCCATCTTTGTCTCCAGGACCCCCCTTTTATGGGACCACACTGCTGTGCACATCCCAAAGAGAGGTCAGCTTTGTTGCATCAGGAAAAGCAAGCTTTAAGAAAAGTAATTCGAATTTTTGCTTTTTGGTGGGACTTGATGCACACACAGCCACAGCTCCAATATTTTTACTTAAATATTTTACCTGTACCAAAAGGGTAACAAAACGAAAACTTACAGAGATGTTGCTAAGTGGGAGAGGGTTGCTTGTGATCACCAAGCACTCAGCACCATCTTCTCACTCTTTCCTGTGACTCTCCCTGACGCTGATTCCCATAAAGGCTGGGCACACGTCACCCCAGTCTGCAAAACGGGAGCCCCAGGCAGGCAGCCCCAGGTTGTGCCCCATCGCAGGAGGCAGAGAGCCCATGGGGCTTCTCCTCCTGGCCTGCCTCTGTGTCCAGTGTCCTCTCATGGAGGTGTCAGGTACTGGGGTGAGAGGACTTTTTCTGATAGAAATATCAAGAAAGAGGTGATAGAACAAAAAGAGAGATTAAATTGTAACAAGTTACCAAGGCCAGATGGTATTCATCTGAGAGTTGTAGAGGAATGAAAGACCGAAATAGCTAAGTAACTAATAAAAATATATAATTTAGCCTTTAAAGTGGCAGTGGTCACCAAAGGATGGCCAGTCGTAGAGCCAGCATTCCAGAATAATCACAGGCCACGGTCGGTGTGAGAGCCTTTTAATTACTCTGCAGTTGATTCCTCACACCCGTGACATATACAGAAATGCCCCTGAGTTTGTGTGTTAATAACTTGGAAGAGATGATAAATGTTTGCATGGAAACCGCGCCAAATTATTTATGTTAGGAAGGAAAAACAAACAAAACAGTGGCATGGCAACCCCACAGAAGTTCCAGTGGAAAAAGTACTCGCGGTGTTTGTACACACAGGAGCCAGAGGAGGATGCAGTGATCTGGAACTGCCTGGCTCCTAGTACCACAGACACTGGCCTCCGACTGTTGATGCCCTCTGCGCTGAGTGTGGCTCTTTCTCTGGCACATTCTTATTCTTGTTCTAGAGATGTCTCACACCCTGGGCTACTTTGAAAAGCAAACACGGAAAATTATCTTGAATGAATAGTCAACCAATCGGATGGAGATAATTGCAGTAGATATGACCAAGGGTTAACCTTAATATTCAATCAGTAAGAAAACCTGAATATTCCACTGGATAAATGGGCAAAGAGCATAAATAATTCACTAAAAGAAAACACAGAGAACTAATAAGCAGGAGAGAAAATGCTCAGCCTCAGCTAGATATCCGGAAAATGTAAATGGAAACAAATTTTCAGGTATAATTTTCTATCCCTGTTGTTAGCAAAATACTAATGATAATGCCCACTGCTCTTCGAGAAAGCATATGGTGACCCCTTTGGAAGGATGCTGCGGGGCTTGTAGATTTCCTCAGCCTTTAGCAGCAACTTGACAGGAAGTTCCTGTAACCTGTAAGTGCTTACACCATTTAATATGGGCTGTCAGGAAACGCGTCCTGATTTAAGGAAAGGAGCACAATGCATGCTTTATGCACAAGCTGCTCATC
>CM052660.1:4359520-4361739 GCA_028533165.1 Leontopithecus rosalia
TCTCTTCCTCGTTCAGGATTCCTTCTCTCTCTCTCTCTCTTTCTCATAGTTTATTTTTCCTAGGCTTGAAATAGACTTTGATTCCCTTGGTGCTAATCTCACTTTTCAGAGCGTCTGAGCCCCTCCTCCCACCTCCCATTTGGCCGGTCCCTGGAGAACTTCCCCAAATACCCGTATTCTGCAGCCTCTTTCTTTCTTGGGTTTCATTTTTCAAGGGCCAGTTGCAACAGTGAGAAGCGAGGCCTCCTCTGGGGTGTGCAGGAAGAGCTCTTCCTTGTAATTGCAAAATGCAGCCCTGCTAGGTCCTCCAGGGGCCACACTTTCTTTTCTGACTCCAGGTGGAAGGACCCAGGAGCCCCACCCGCCTGACTGCCCCATGCCTTCTGGGGACACCCGTCCCAACTGCTCTTCCTCCGAAGTGGCCATGCTGTGATGCTTTGTCTCATTGCCAGGTCCTCCGCACAGTTTAAAGCTTTATTTGCTGTTTGTGGGGGATTTTTACTGGGAGAAAAATATCATCTTCTGGTTTCCCTATGTGACCTGCTGGGCATTGTCCTGCCCCCATCAGCTGCCTAATTCCTCTGAAGTCCCCGAGTTCACCAGGATCACCCAATCAGGCCTCTCGGGGCGGGGAGGCATTCACGGTCACAGAAGGTGCAGCTCCTCCGGCGAGCCGCTCAGTGGCTTCAGTCGGCTCCTCACTTTCTGTTATTATGAAAAACAGAAGCCCAGAGGGGCAGAGAGTTTCTAACAGAAGGACAGGCATAATAGCCAGTGAACCTGGGGCTGCCGGGGCAGCAGGCCCTGGCTCCAGCCTCCCTTTCTTCAGATTCAGCTCATAGATCCTGCTCTGTTTGCAAAAGATGAGACAGAATAACCCACACTGTGGCAGACTGCAACGCCCACAGAAAACCAGCCGCATGCAGATTCAGAAAGCATCTCATGGAAATCCCTAAGAGTTCTTTCCAATCAAATGAAAACACTACTTAGAGGTGGGGTGGAAGGCATTGAAGTCAGCTTCACCCCAACCAGCCTTCCATTAAGCCTGAGAGGCACAATTGGAGCCATGAACTGTGCCTTAAGGACTGGGGCTGAAACGAGCAACCAGCTGGAGCAGAAGTGTCAGGATCTCAGTCTCCATGTTCAATGCCTGTGGTGCATTTGAAGCAGAAGCAGTGAATACCGCATCCTGGGCATTGACCAGACACAGAGGTTCCAGCTTTGCATGCTGAGACCAGTCACAAGCATGCCCTGGGGATGCAGATTTGGAATCCGAGAACACTCTCCGTTAGGCTAGAGAAGACCCATTGTGCTGTGATGGGCTGGGCCGCTATTTGAAGTGAAACTCACTTATCTGGTGTGACCAAAAGTGTCTGACTGGTGAGCATCCAAAACTCTCCAACGAGGAGCCAAGGCAAAGCAAGAGATTTGCATATTTCCCTGAGCCTCACAGTGGGGAGGCTCCCTCCCTCCCTGTGTGCTGGGCACATATCCCATGGGGTGCAGAAAACCCACCCTGCAGCGGGTGCCCGGCCAGTGGACTCTCAGCCTGGGAAGGACCACGGCACCCTGCGCTACAGGACAGGGAAAGCCCAGAGCTGGCTCTGAGCCCAGCCTAGGGGATAGGAAAAGAAACAACCCACCCAGACCTGTGGAGGCAGCTCCACCCACCCCGGCTTAGCCTCCATACCGCCCTGCCCAGAGGTAGGGAGCTGGCCCAGGGGACGGTACTTCCAAGGGCTCACTTGGGGTGTTGACACTAGGATGTGCAGTTTAAAATCCATCCTGTACCCAAGCTCAGGCCCTGGTGCAACGGCGTTCCCTCAAGAGTACAAAGACATCCATCCCACGGGACCTGTGTCCAGGACATGGTGATGATAGAACCTTCTGAAAAAGACACGTTTCTTCCAGGAGGTTGCATCAGGCACTGTCCCTGGCTCCTGCTTTTCTAATATGTTTTGAAAGAAGCAACACAGTGTTTCTTAGCCTTGTCTAGACAGGAACAGCAGAATTGAGGCATATTCACCCGGAATTTTCAGGCCGTGCATGTCCACACAGACCCACAGCAGCAACAATGCTCCAGCAATCTCTCCAGGACACAGAGGCCTCTGCCCACATTCCTCTGCAATGTGGCAATGTAGCTTTGTGTCCTTTTATTTTGCAAAGAAACCTAGGACTTTAGTTTGGAAGCCCCAACACTGCACACAGGCGTGCTCACT
>CM052660.1:4361839-4457104 GCA_028533165.1 Leontopithecus rosalia
CCAGGCCTCCACCCAACAACACACACAGGCATGCTCACTACACACCAGGCCTCCACCCAACAACACACACAGGCATGCTCACTACACACCGGGCCTCCACCCAACAACACGCACAGGCATGCTCACTACACACCAGGCCTCCACCCAACAACACACACAGGCATGCTCACTACACACCAGGCCTCCACCCAACAACACACACAGGCGTGCTCACTACACACCAGGCCTCCACCCAGAGCCTTTGTGTCCTCAGGGGGAAGGAGCCTGTTCAGAACTCACAGCCTTTTGGATTTGCCTCTATTCTGGGGCAAATCTGTGCTTCTTCGAATCACATGTTCCAGTCTCAACGGATCAGAAAAAGTGCATGTTTAAATGGGCATTTTAGTGAGATGTCACTGCATCTCAGATAAATACATATATAAGGTACTTTAAAAGTATATTCTTGGCATTATATTGACAGAGCATTTTTTCTTCAGGTCTGAAGGTAGAAATGGCTCTGGGGAAGCTGCTTCTCTCTCCCTCTCCCCCCTCCTTTCTCTTCTCACTCACACTCTACTCTCTCTCTTCTCACACCAACCTGGAGGAGTACCCTTAGGGCAGGGTTCCATGATGGGAGTGGCCATGGAGGCCCAACACACAGAAGACTCCCGCACATTTCTGCCAGTCAGGACAGATACATGAGGGTTCCACTGGCTCCTCCCCCTTGGCTCTGCTCTCCCAACTAAGAGGCACAGATGCGGAGGCCTTCAGAAGGCAGAGGAGTGTGGAGAGCAAGTAAGCAATCCCATACTCTTCCTAAATGCACATATATTTAAAAAAATACATAAAACCATTCAAAGGCACCCTGCCAATGGCCCATGATGGGTCCCAGCTCTTAGAACGTCAGGCAGTGCCTGGCCCCTAGGAATGCCCAGTTCACACTAGGGAACAAACGAATAAGTCAGGGCTCTGTTGTTAGAATAGGCTCCAGTAGCTGAAGATGTGACAACCACCTGTCCCCTGAGGGTTCTCCTGCCCTTTCTCCCCTCAAACAGTGTGTTCTAGAGCATTCGCTCTGCAATATGAGCAGGTGTTTCAAGGCCTAATACACTCAGAAAGCATTTGGCTACACCCAAAGGACAAACATTTAGAAGTCTTTCTGGGGGGGGTTCCCTGAGCCTGGGACATGTCAGTGAGCACCATTGATTGATGGCAGGGGATGTGCCTTCCCCAGTGCATTCTGCTGGACACTGCCTCTGTGCGAGACCATCGGGGAGGTCCGGGGTCCAAGGCACTTCCTTGGGAAAACACCAGCAGGGGGGATCTTCACAGCAACTGCATCCTCCAGACACACCCAGCTCAGGACAAGGCTCCCAGCAACAGGCGACTGCTGCGTGCTGACTGAGGCTTGATGAGTGGATTCACTAAGTGTAGAATGAACTTTGAATAGTCTTTGAATGTGCGGGAGTCTTCTGTAGAATAGTCTTTGAACCAGGTTCCAAAGACTTCATGCAAAAACAAATGAAAATGTCTCATTAATAATTTTTATATTGACTATATGTTGACATGATAGTATTTGGTATATATTGGAGTCAACAAAATATAAAAATAATTTCACCTTTTTCTTTTCTGTTTCTGCACTGTGGCCACCAAGAACACATAAAATCACATAGGTGGCTCACATCATCTTTAGCCGGACAGCACCAGTGGTCAGCCCTTCATTTCCTGGCTCATCCTTGGACTTCCTCAGCACGAACCTGCAAGGTGTACAAACCTGGTTCCACCTTTTGGGTATACTCAAAGAAGAACTCAGGCTCAGACCCTGCAGGCCTGGTCCTGCTCAGCCATCCAGGAAAGGCGGGGTCTTCTATCTGATAATGACTCCGGTGGAAGTAAAATAACAGCATAGGAGTTCTCAGAGGTCCGGCTCCAAATCTGTCCCATGGAAAAGTCCTGACTCCTCAAGGGACTCTTGGCAGGTGATAGGGCCTCCCAGCTGACTTTCATGAAAGAGTCTGGCACAGGTCTTCCGGGAGGCAGCATTCAGGGCACTGGAGCCCTGTTCATACTGATGAACAGGCCATGCATCCACCTAGGTTCTAGGTAGCCCAGGTTCCTTTACAATCTCCATCTGCCCGTGTCTTAGAAAGCACAGTTTTCAAAGTCCACATCAGCAGGCCCATCGTCTCAATATTTCCAGAGGATTGTGCCAAGAGAGTTTCTGTATATGTGCAGTTTTTAGGAAAAACAGTTCCCTAGTTCCAAATTCTGCCCTGACTAATGAGAAGCAGGATGAGAGCAGCTAGAAATTAAAGCAGAAATTCAAATTTGCTGGAGAATGACTTGAAGGTGATAGATCACAGACCACTCTCAGGATGCCGAGGGACAGCTAGCTGGAGACTGCACACAGGTCCGCCCCGGCCTGCAGAACTCTGAGCTGGTTGCTGTGCCAAGCCCCAGCGTCTCCTGGAGGTGGAGGCTTTGGTCCTGGACTTGCCGGGGCCTGTGTGCATGTCTTACTCAGGCTCCAGACACCCCTGAATATTCCCCTAGAGCGGGTATGGCAGATGCATGGAGAAGCGTCCTCCCTTTCAAAATTCAGCCACAGCAGTGATTGCCCATGCCTCTAGATGTTCCTTTCTCTAGCATCAGTGGGGTCAGGGTGCCCCCTCACTAAAGAGCCCTGGGAACATTTGAGTGCTGCTTTTTATAATCTTCAGGTCTCTTGGGACCCATAAGAATCTTTTATTTCCTCTCATTTCCCCAGAAAGCCCTGCCAATTCTTTCTCTGAAAGCCTGTTCACTCCTTCCCTTGCTGCCTTTCAAGGCTCCCTTTTGCTCTCGCATTAAAGAGCAGCCGTCAGGTGCTTCAGAAAATGGAGATGCCATTCAATGGACTTTGGGCTCAAACTCAAGCATAACTGCTGCTCTGGGTTTAGTTTTTTTAAAATCTCATCCAGTACCAGTCCTCTAAGAGACTGTGCACAGCTTCCGGCTCTGACACCTGGGCTGGAAATAAGCTAGCTGTCTCCAAAGAGCCTTTCAGTGACCATGTACCACTCCAAGGAGGGTACAACCCCCACACTGGGCCACCAAGCTAGCAGGAGGCTGGGTGGGGTCCCGGCCACAGGGAAACACCCATGCACCCCCAGGCTGACGACCTGGATGGTGTCCTTTGTGCCCCAGCCCATGCCCAGGGCCCTGGGCTCCACTGCAGAGCAGAGTGGGCTGGGAGTCTGAGCACAGCACAGAGATTAGACTTAAGCCTTTAGACTCTCTCAAGTGCTTAAATAACCGTCTCTCCAGGCTCCTGTTGATGCTGTTGAGAACGGCCGCCAGAGCTGCACTTTATCTGAATTCTTAAACTCTATCTTTAAAAATCTCTTTCTGGGTCAATTGTGTGCCTGTCTCTGCTTAGTTAACATCGCGGCCTGGCCTGCAGTCATGCCCTCCTATTTAATGAGCTTGTTCTCACACAGCCTCTCTCATTTCAGAAGGAAAGGAAGACAAGAACTTAAAATCCCTTGAAGCACCTTGGGACCTGCAGAAGCCAGCCCCCGAATGCAGCCCATCAGTGCTTTCCAAGGCCTTTTGCGCCGTGAGCCACCGTACATCCTGATGTCTCTCCAGCAACAGAGGTGGTCAGATGCATTTGCCTTTTACTCAGCAGAGCCCTGCAATCCCCCTCCGATGCTCAGGAGTTCTTCCTCTCTAACCAGACTGCATGTTCCCTGTGGGAAGGGCCTGAGCCACACCTTGGCCCTAGTAGAGTTTTGACTTTTTGTAATCCCTGGAAAAAGAGTTTTCACATTTTTTTGCTGGAGATGAGAGAGGCAGGTGGCCTCATGGGAAGGAGGGAGTAGAGACAAAATGTCTCTGGTTTATTGTCAAGGGCCCCCCCGGGAAAGGCACCAAACTTCTGAGTCTTTTCTCTAAATTAGAAATTCCCAAAATGTCTACCTGCAGGGGGCCTGAGAGCATAAAGAATAATGGATATGTAGAAGGAATTTGTAAACTATAAAGCCTAATCTGAGTGTCATTAATAGCGGAAAATCTAGGGGAAATCAGAACCACAACGAAGGCTAGAGGGTTTTCTGCCTCTTGGAAGCTGCCTTCCCAATAAACTGTTCTGAGAGGCTGTGAGTGGGTCAGATATTCCCCACCTTGTGCTTTAGACCAGTTCAGAACAGAAGGCCAGGATTTCAGGACATGCAGACAACTTCCAGACCCGGAGCTGAGGGAAGTCTGAATAGGAACAGGTGGCTACACGTGGCCACAGCCCTTGCTCCGCCTCCTTCCAGGTGATCTGCTTGGGAAGCTCAGGAAGCTGCTGGCAGATCTCAGGTTACCCAGCTGGAAGCCAGTCCCAGGATGTGTCATTGTGCTGCCCCTACTGTGAGCAACAGGATCTCAGTCCTGGAGACCTGGGATCTGATCCACTCACAGCCACTGAGAACAGTTTGTTGGAAAAGCAGCTTCCAAGCGGCAGAAAACTCTCCCAGCCTTTTTTAAGTGGGCAAGGAATTGTGGTTCTGATTTCCCCTCGATCATCAGCTACTAATGACACTGAGTTTAGACTTCATAGTTTACAAATTCCTTCTACGTACCCATTACTCTTGGTTCCCAAGCTCCTCGAGAGGTAGACATTTTGGCAGTTTCCAATTTAGAGAAAAGACTCAGAAATTGGGTGGCTTTCCAGGGGCCCCCTGCCGATAAACCACAGACATTTTGTCTCTACTCTCCTTCCATTGAGGCCAGTTTTCTCTCTCATGTCCAGCAAAAAAAAAAAAAAAAGGTAAAAACTCTTCATCCAGGGATGACAAAAAGTCAAATCCTACCGGGGGCAGGAGGGGCGGGGCATGTAGAACAGGCCTTAGAATGTGCGGTGGTAAAGAAGAAGGCAATATTTCTCTACTGGATCCCATCCTGGGTCAATCAGGATGTGTCCCCTGGCATGCCAATTCCTTCACACTTCCTGGTTGGCACTTGTATTGGACAGTGTAGGGAGAGATTCTGCAAGTGCCCCCTGTACTGGCAGCAGAAAGTCAGAGGTGCCGCAGCCGAGGACGGGGCTGTCAGGTACACCTGCCACAGCCGAGTGTGTCAGCAATGGCTGCAATAAGCACGAGGAGCAAGAGGGCAGGAGGTGGGAAAAAGAGGAGCCGAACTCATCACACAGGGATATAGCCGTAACTCAGGGTTCAGAGGTAAAACATCTCATGGAAGATGATTTGTCAATCACAGTCACACGAGTGCAAGTCCAGAGTTGTGAATGAATCAACACTCAACAGACAAGAGACCACAGAGCTAACTGAGAAGGATCTTGAAGCAATTCAGCCATTAGAGCCCCCACAAGATAGACTAGTTATGTATGAAACAGTAACAAGAGAAGATGAGGTGCTTATACAACAAGAAGACACAGTTACAAAAATGAAACCCATTAGAAATGGTGAAAATTATATAGTTATAAAAACTCAATAGATGACTAAATAGTTCATGAATCACTGATGAAAAACAGCTCATTAGCTAAAAGATCTGAGAAGTGACATTAACTGCAGCAGAGAAAGTCTGAGACAAAATAGATGAAAGCAGGAAAGGAGGGAGGAGGAGAACTGACAGGATGCAGCACACAGCCTCCGTGAGGCTCAGAGAGAGAAGACAGATAACATGTTGGAGAGGCAATGTTCAAACTGATGATAATTAAGAATTTTCTAGAACCAAAGCACTGAAGGAGTTAAATATAAAAGTTCAATCAAATGCCTATAGAATCAGTAAAAAGGAGTCCACACCTAGACATGTCACCATGTAACTACAGAACCCCAAGGGGAAAGAGGAAGATCCAGAGGTGGTTGCAGGGAAAGCAGAGTATGGGCTACAAAATAACCACAGCCAGGTGGATGCAGACTTCTCATTGGCTTCAACAGAGACCAGGACACAATGAAATGGCAGCTTCAAGACACTGAAGACAACTTACTGTGAGCCTGAAAATCGACATTCATCCAAGTTGCTATGAGAGAATGCAGTTGAATGGTGACATTTTCAGAAAGAAAGGGAATCCGAAAGTCTGATCCCTGCTGAAAATTAGTTAGGGAATGCACTGTAGCAAGGAAAAGAAAAACATAAATACCGAAATTCTGGGTTAAATGATGAACACCAAAAACTAAATAACACGTAAACACTATATTTTGGAAAATTTTTTAAGTAGACATTTAAAAAGACCAATAATGAAACAACAATAAAAATATTAACTTCCTGGCATATATTTTGGATTAAACATTTTCTTCCCTAAAAATGTATGCGATGAAGCCCTAGCCTCTAGAGTGACCGTATTTCGTGGCAAAATGGCTAAGGAAGAAATGAAGCTTAAATGAGGTCACAGGTATGGGACCCATAGGACCATTGTCCTTATAAGGAGACACCAGAGAGCCTGCTCTCACTCCCTCTCTCACCCTTCATGTCACACACTGAGAAAAAGCCTGTGAGCGCATCTCTGTGAGGTGGTGAGGTGGGTGGTGGCCTCCTGTAAGCCAGGAAGAGACCCTCACCAGAAACTGACCCTCCGAGACCTTGACCTGGGACTCCCAGCATCTGGAGCCGTGAGAAAAGAAATGCATGGTGTTTATGCCTCCCAGAGCATGGTATCTTGTGATGGTAGCCTGTGCTAAGACAGAGTATATCAATAAGCCTGTAATAAACTTCCAGGCCATGACGTAGGAGCTGGGAGAAGGTTTGGAATGGAATCGGTGTGCTAAAGTTCTTGCTCATCAAATTTAGTATTTCCTAAAATAGGTAAGTTTAAACTTTAAGGTTTAGCATTAAACTTTTAGAAATAAAAGTATTTCTCTTCACCCAGTAAAGAAAAAATAGAACAAAATACCCGCAGATTGAGTGAACAAGCAGCAATGTGACACACTTTGAGATACCCTTTGTGGAAGATGCATATAAAATTCTACAGCAACCTGGAAAGAATCACAGGTTCTTTCCAGATAAAGTAGACTTGAAAGATACAATTATTCTTTTAAAAAGAGGAATGACGTGGAGTATAATTAAGTATTGTCTCTGCTTTGCTCGTTCTTTAGCTTTGAGATACCCGTAAGTCCAACTGCCTCATTAGCGTTTCAGTGTGAATGCCAATGTCAGCATGGATGTGAGGTTTCCAGCGTTCGTTATACCAAAACCTGCCCTGCTCCCAAGCATATAGTGTCCTTGTATTTAGCGATCAAGATGAATCTTGGAACTGACCATATTCTCCTCATTGTTTTGGCTTCTGGGAAAATCAGGTCATTACTTAGAGCTAGCTCTAGTGGCTGTGAAAGACATAAGAGCATCCAATGACCCTACATTCACTTGGCCATTTTGCTATTCTAACTTCATTTCCCCTTTGATCTAATGTCTTTAATTTGTCTGTTTTGCTCCCCTGATTACTGGTTGTGTGACCTTGAACAAGGCACTTTACTTCTTTGTGGCTCATGTCTGTAAAATTCCAATAATTAATAGCACCTGTGTGTTAGGATTAAATGAGTTGTGTGTCTGTATGCGTCTGAGCATGTGTCTGCATGTGCATGCTGCCTGTGTGTGTGCACATGTGTGCATATCTGGACGTGTGACTGTGTGTGCATGCACACCATTCAGTTTAGGAAGGCACACGGAGCAGGGGTGAGGCTCAGTAAACATGGGCTGTCATCGCCTCTATCCTGAGGATGCAATTTTGTAAACTACCGAAACTGATGGGATCAGAGGGAGAATGAATGAATGAGAATTCTCATTGGGTAAACACTAAAAGCTAATGGAAGGCACAAAGCTGGGATGTCTCAAAAAGAAAGACATGTCGTATTTGCCATCATGCCCCCAATAAGATTGATGAAAAACAACTAAGTAACTAAATGTGTGGAAGGAGGCTGAGCAGATAAAAGAAGACCAAGTACCCCATCGCTCACGGGTAGGAAGCATGTGTGACCCATGCAGAATTGAAGGAATACCACTATCTGGATGAGCAGCATAGAGTGGGCACTGCCAAGCCACTGAACAGAAGGTGTGTGTAATTGGCACAAGCCTTCCTAGCAGCAGACAGAAGTCCCAGGGCTGAGGTTCACGGAACCACAAGTTTTATTAAGCATTTACCATGTGCCAGGCACCTTCCTATCAGTTTCAGAGAGTTGGTTCATTTACCCCTCAGGGTAACATTATTACCAGAAATGTAGAGATAGGATGCTGAGGAAGAAGAGTTGAAGTAAAGTCCCCACAGTCGACAGCTGTGGCCCTCCAGGGCCCAGGCCTGAAGTCCCCACACTCTTGTGCCCAGTTTCTCAGAATAGCCAAGCCTCCCACGGCCTGACGTCTGTGCAGTCCGGGAGCTGGCTCTTGTAGGCGCGAAACCCGGGCATACCCCAGCCTTTTTCCACAGTGGGGAGCAGAGCTCCTTCTGGGGGTCTGCAGAGCTGTGCCATTGCGCTGTCTGTTGCCGTCTGACAAAGGGAAGCACCAGGATGCCTCCATAAGTGCGGCTCCTCCTGGAGCTCCCGGGCTGAGGGTCGGCCACAAGGCTGAGCTGCATCCTCAGCCCGGCTATCAACCCCTGCGAATTCCATGCCTCGGCTCTGCTATGAGAATGACAGGGAGTGAAATTTGAGTCAGCTTTTGACAAAGACTCAGGAAGTCTAACAGTTTAAAACTTCCAAAGCAGGACACAGTTTTAACATGGTGCATGGCTTGTGGTGTCTCCACGTGACACAGTCTGTCAAGGACCCTCCAGGACCTGTGTCCGCCCCCACCCCCGACCCCGGGGACCTCTCTCAACAAGCTCTGGCTCCAACACTCCTTCTTCCTTTCCATCTCCATCCTCTTAGACTTTTTTTTTTTTTGAGACAGAATCTTGCTTTGTCACCCAGGCTGAAATGCAGTGGCACAATCTTGGCTCACTGCAACCACCGCTTCCCAAGTTCAAGCGATTCTCCTGTCTCAGCCTCCCAAGTAGCTGCGACCACAGGCGTGTGCCACCATGCTCAGCTAATTTTTGTATTTTTAGGGGTTTCACCATATCGGCCAGGCTGGTCCACCTTAGCCTGTTTAAGAATGTGCATGCTTTCCTGAGGTGGGAAGAAAGCGGTCTGACTAGGACAGTGTAAGTGATGGTCCCAGACACCCCGTTTTAAGAGAACAACGGCTCTCTGCGTGAGTCAACGGCCCATCCCTTTCCATCGTTGAGTAGCATTCCCTTGCATGGATGTACCACCATGTGCTTATCCAGTCACCTGTCAGCGAACAGTTGGGTTCTTTCCAGACCTTTACAGATGAAGCTGCTATAAACTTTGTAAATCTCTGCTTTTAAAAACACCTCTTTAAAAAGAAAGTGATAGCCGGACAAGCAAGCCTTGTCCAAAGGTGCCTGGCCAAGAGATCACCATCCACACCGCCTTGTCCCCATACATGCCTTGACTCAGGACGGGCTCCTTTTTAAGGCCTGGTTTGCTCTGCTTTTTCCTGTGGCTGCAGAAGATTCACTCTCAACTCCAGCCTTGGACCAGTCCCTTCCCCTCCACCAACCCACTTTGAGGCTAAGCAAATGAGGGGCTATGACTTAGGCAGAGCCAAAGGAGGTGGATTGACCATAATCATGCATAACTTATGTGGAGTTTGTGCAGCCGCGAAAATAGGCCAAGGCATATTTTAGAAAGTAAATCAGACTTGATGAATTGGAAAGGCCGTTTGGCCGGGGTCATTTCCAGGGAAGCCTGCATGGCCGATCTCCAGCCAGCCTGCCTCAGTTTCCCCTTGAGCAGCCATCCGAAGGGCCAGCCTTCCTCCTGTCAGCCAGCTGCTCCCGCCTCTCTCACAGCAGGCATCTCAGCCTGCACTGTGATTTCACGGGGGGCACAGGGCTGAGTCTCACTGAGAAACTGTACAAGGGATCTGAAGCACTGATTCCTGCAAAGAAACAGACAGGGGCCTTGCCTGTTTCCCCTTGTGTGTGCCGTGGCCGGCTGGGCCACCACAAACAGGGCTGTGTACCTTTAAGAAGCAAAAATTAATGCAAAGCTTATTACAATCCCGGTGGTTGCTAGCATGCTCTCTCTTCCACTGCCCAAGTGTCTGAATTTCAGCTTCAGATGAGTGTGGCCTGCTGGGATTTGAGCTGCCAGTTTAATTAGTGTTCAGTAATTTCAATAATGAGTGACAATTCATCGGGGCTTTTAGGTTGGTCTTCTGTTCAGAAGCAAATCAATAATCCACAGTTTTTCCCCTTCTTTAAAGACAAGAAAGTGGCATGTGAGTTACATCAGACGAGAGAAAATAAATGAGGAAATGCTCAAGTCCCTCAGTAACTGGAGAGGCAATTGGCTTTAATGGCGTGGGCAGCCTCCCTGGTTTGTTCATGTTATTGGAGAAACAGAAAGGTCATTAGTAGCTGGAAAGAGGCTCTCGGATTCTCACCGTAAACAGTTTGCCCTGGCTGTAACCATAGTGATTTGGGCAAATGAACACAGGTATACGGATTACTACTGTATTCCCCAGGCTGCCTGTATTATTGCCTCCGAAGATATAAAAACAATTGAGGCTAATTGTATGAGAGTGAGTTTATTACAAACATAAATGGAAAGGAAAAAAGAAAACCTGAGATGTTTTTCTGGAGACTTCCCCCCACCTCTGTATCTAACAGCTATGCCTCCGCTGGTGTCTGATCTGCGATCGCCGCCAGCTTGTCCTGGGCTGTCTCCGGAAAGACACCATGCGTGGAGATGCGCTGTTGCTGGAAATCGGGGCTTCTGTGGGTTTGGAGATCTGGCTTTAAGTGGGCTGTCATCAGGCTCCAAAGCGCGATCAGGACTCGCAATTACTTTTGTACTGCTGGTGGCTGCGCGGACCAGAGGCGCTTCAAAGCCAAGGAAACGCATTTATCTCAGCTAAGGCATCGGGGTGGTATGCCTTGCCCCAGCCAGTGGCTGAAAAGTTACCTGCATTATGGCTGGGTACCCTGCCAGTCGGTGCGAGCTGTGGCTTTTTTGTAAACTTGCATGCTCCCTTTTGTTATAGCTACAAAGACTCCATCTTCATAAGGTGTTGTGATTTGCCGTATACAAACCCATTAAAAAAACACAAATGAAATCCCCAGCTGGGAAGGTCAAGTCTAATGAGGTGGGCTGTTGCGAGGAGTGGTAGCTCACAGCATCCCCCATGTAGGCCAGAGGTGCTGCAAGTGAACAGCTGCTTATAATTATTCTCATCTGACACTTTTCATTCACCTCAGGTGCTATTTTTTTTCCTCACAAGAGAACAGATTAATTGTATATCAACTGATATACATAAAAAAGGGTTTGATAGAAGGCTTAATAAAGTAACATTAAATAGGCAATCCCACTGAAATTCTAATGTGTATATTCTTAATTAAATTCCCTCGCACTGTACAGTAACTCAGGCGCATCCCGCTTCCTTTTGCACCCACGGAATAGAAAGCCCGGAATGAGGACAGGGAGGAAGGCGGTTGCACAAGGATGTCATACTTTCTTCCCTTCAATCCCTGCCCACCTAGGAGGAGTTGGAAAAGAAAAAAAGAAAAGGAAATTGGCAAGGTGGCACCCAAGCTCTTATTGGAATCTCTGCCAGTTTCCAACACTAAATAATCCATTTGTGCCCGTTAGGATTTTCAGAGTACTTACCCTGTCCCAGGGGAGAAGGTGAAGCCTCATTAAAATGAAGGATTGAAAAGAGAGAAAACAGCAGAAAGGGAGAGAAAGAAAAGAGTAGAAAGAGCAAGAGAGAAATAAGAGAAGGAGAAGGAGGAGAAAGAGGAGAGGGTGGCAAAAGAGGAGCTGAAGAAGGAAAGGGGAAGAGGAAGAAGGAGAAGATGAGGAAGTGGAAGGAGAGGAATCGGAGGAGAAAGTGAACTGCTCAGCAGCCCCTGGTCACTCCAGAGTGGAACGGTTGAGCCAGAGAAGAATAAACATGTGTTTAAACCAACATGTAGAGGTAATGATGCGGTTGTAATTCATTAACTGCCTTGAAGGGAATCCGGCCCGGGCCCTTCGCTCAGCTCCAGAGCAGCTGCACCAAGAACAGCACCTCGGGGCCATCCTCTTTCACCTGCCCAGTTTTGCCGTGTTGGGGAAATTGCAGATTTTCCTTGCAGGCCTAAAAGTAACTCTTTTGCTACAAGGGAAAACAGAGTATCAAAACGAGGCAGGTGAAGCCAAGCGCTTTTTTCCCAAACGTTTGCATGGAAATAGCTGTAGGGATGATAGAGACAGAAGCCATTGTTGACTTGCGCAGAAAGTGGCATGATTCTTGGTCTTATGCAGATTGACAACTTGGTTTGAAACAAGTATATGACAATTCAGAAAGATCAGGGTGCAGCTGGGGTGGCCTGGAGGCCCTGCCGGACAAGGAGGCCCTGCTGAATGGAATAACTTGCACAGCTTCTGAAGTCAATGGGCTTCCTGTCCTGTGAGTTGAATGCCACCAGCAGGAAGAACAACCTGTGCTCACATGGTGCATTGCACTGTCACATATACCACTGGATTCGTAGAGGAACCGACGACGACTAGGCTCTGCCGCATGGAAGCTGCATGGCCATAGGCAAGGCTCTGACCCCCACAGGCCTCAGTGACCTTTTCCATAGATGAGCTAATACTGCCTACCTTCCGGGAGGTCTTGTGCCCTCACGTGTTCATTCACTGACTGTCCCCTGGCTCCCTGCACTGTGCCAGGTGCTGCCTTATCCTCTGCAAGGGGACATGACCATGCCTTGCCCTCTGCATGCCGCGCGGTCCTGGAACTGTACTGGTGGAGGCAACAGCAGACAGACAAATTCCGCAGTGTCCGGCATCCATGAGTGCTGTGGAGGAAGGGATGGTTTAGGGACCAGCCCAGGGATGCCTGGGTCTCCTGGGAGGACCTCTCTGCCCAGAGTTGAGGAAAGCAGGCTGGAAAAGGCAGCAGAAAGGCATTCTGGGCCCAGAGAAACTCAAGGGTGATGAGCTGCTGCAGAGCTGACTCTGTCTTGCAGGCGAGGCCAGAAGGGTGCAGAAGGAGCGAGCCCCAGGGTGTGATGGGCCACTTGAACTCTGAGAGCCATGAGAACCTCTGGAGACTCAGGAGTGAGGAGCTTCATGCACAGAAAACCATCAGTGCCAGAGCACCAGCCGAGGGGTGGAGAGTGGGAAAACTGGGAGGAGACAAAGCAGAGACCCACTGGAAGGCTTTTAGTGACTCTCAGTGATGGTGGAGTTGGAGGAAGGTGGCGGCCACTTGAGCCGGGTTCATGGCAGCGGGAGGTAATGTCAGGGCCAGATCTGGGACGTGCGTGGGTTGGAGAGCTGCAAGGACAGCACCCAGAGCTGTGTTGCCTGAGCCACGGGCGGGGGCGAGGTGGGAGGACGTGGAAGCCTGTGTCAGGGCAGGAGGCTGGAGGAAGCAGAAGTTCAGCTGGAGGTACCTGCAGCCATTTGAGGGCCGGTGGGCAGTTAGGAGGCCTGAATGAGATTCTGCAGACCCTCAGTAAATGCCCCCCAGTGCAACAGAAGTAAGGCAGGAATGAAAACAACACAACATAAACCATTCCGAGCTGTACTTTGTTATTTCTCTGTCACTGTTAGTCCTGTCTGAACCTGAGCATAGAATCTTCCATGGTCGTAACTGTGAAACCTGAAAAATAATTAGACACACACATGCATTCACACACACATACCCATACAACACAACATATAAGCACACGTATACACAGTAGATGAAGACGAACCCACACAATCCTACATACACAAGTGCATGCTCATGTATGTACACAGACATGTGTACCTATATGCTTACATGCATGCACACATGTGCTCATGTGCGCGCACACACACAGAATACACATACACCTACACATAGATTCTCAGGGGCCTCTGAAGGCCTTTGGCTGTCAGTGTGGGCTGTGGAAAAGCCTTCAGTGCCTGCATGGTACATAAGATTTGTTCTGGTCAAAATGCATGAAGGGGTCTAACTGGAACCTTTGTAGATTCTTTATCTTTCTGGGGATGAAAGGTGGTTTTTCCCCCATTTGCTTCAGGTGGGCCCCAAGGAATTTTGAGTGAAACCCCCGGAATTGGGGAATCTCACTCCAAGAAGATACTCATCCTCCCCTTAGAGCAGTGGGGCTAGAGCAGCTCCTCTCCTGAGACAGGACGAGCTGACCTCCATAGGAAAGCAAAAATCCTCTTCTTTGTAAGGAAACAGGGCCAGTGGACCTCCCGCACTGGTTTGCTCTGGCCTGGCCTGAAGATCCCATGGCAGGTCCTTGGTTTCCTTTAAGGGCAGTTGGCCACCTGCCAACCCACTCACAGCCTGTGTCCTTCAGGCCCAGCCAAGAGCAGTGGGAGCCAGGTGAGCATCTTGTAAGAGAGGCCTCCTCACTCTTTACAGCCGCAGCCCTCACTGCAGCCCTCCTCCCTGCTAAGCCTCCATGGGCTTGCTCTTGCTAAGACCCCTTCCTGCCCTATCATGTGACCCCACTTCCTGCCTGACACCCCCATCGTGGAGTCTCCTGACCCTGTGGCTCATCCCAGCTGGGCTTGAGGCTGTTCTCCTAAACGCTCCCCACGTGAGTCTCCAGCTGCTCCCTCCTTTCCACAAGTGTCCACAAGTGTCCCACGACTCTTGTTGACTCACAAACCTTCCGCTGATGACAGCCCCTGAGCCTGGGCCTCTGGGACCAGCAGCCGGACCAATATCAACATCACATCCAACAGCTGGGTAGAAACTGAGAATGTCCATCAGGAATTTTCACAGATGGACTGTCCCCAAGCAACCAGATGCTCAACTTCATGGAAAAAAAAAAAAACAACGAGGCTTGGGTTAGGGAAAACCTATAGCCAAGAGCATGGCTTATTGTAGCCAATGCCATCCAGGATCTGGGTCAGGCGGAGAGTGAACCTGCAGATGAGTGACCAGTTAGGAGCCCTAGACCCTCAAAGATACTCAGAGGGTAAATCTAGGTCATAATGACTGGAAAGTTTGTCTTCCTGAAGAAGAGATGAGGCATCCTTCCCATAGCTGCAGCTACCTTTCTGTCGATTTGCTAGCCTGCGAGCTGTGCCCTGGGGCAGGGGAAGCCATCAATCTTTGACCCCTTGGGACAGGGAAGCACTGTGCTAGGTTCCTTTCTGGATACATCAGGTAGAATCCTCACCCAACCTTGTGAAAAATACCATTATTATCCTATTTTTGGACGGGAAATTAAGGCTCAGCTGGAGCAAATAAACTATCTGAGACCTCCCAACTTGGAAAAGGTGGGACCGTGGCATTAGGCACTGAGGTTTTCAAGACATTTCTTTAAGCTGTGCCTACCTTTAAGCAAAAGAAAACATATTCTCCATCTGACATCACCATTAAAACTTTAGCTCCTCATAACAAAATCTAAGATAGAAAACAAACAGTAAGATTTTCAACATCTAAACCACACCATACATAATTTTTTCATGTTTGAAATTCTGCAGAGCTGATAATGGCCCAGGAGGGTGGGCTTTGGCTTGGCCCGGGCAGGTCCGAGACCTCGGTGAGCTTCTGCATCTCCCCCGACACGGCATCCAGGAAGAGGACCCTGGGCAGTGGAGATGCCGTCCCAGGAGCTGGTAAGGAATTGCAAGCGGAGGCCGCGCAGGTGTGCAGGGGCCTTCCCTGCTGGAATTACGGACGTCACATCGATTTCGGAGGTCAGTCCAGCAACAATGAGAGCTTCCGTGAGCAGCTTCACCCCGACAACACATCCCACAGAGCCAGCTGCCCTTCTGGTCTGACTGCTTGCTCCTGCACACCACACTTCTTGTCTCAGCGGGATGTGACAGGAGCTGCTGACCTTCCCTACGAGCTCACCCAGAAAGACATGACAGACACAGGCCCTGACAGGGAGCAGGGCAGAGCGCTCCAAGAGAGTCATTTGGCAACCCCTGGGTACTGTTGCCCATGAGGCGACCAGCACCTACTATGTGGGAGGAACGGGGCCCACTGTGTGTGAGGAATGCAGACCCGTCGGGTGTGGGGCTCAGGACTGGGGGATGGGGGAGAAACTGAGGACAGTCAGCTGTAGTGGGGAAGACTCAGTGGCCTCTCCAGCAGTCCCTTTGTGGTCAGGGAGGCGCTGGCATCAGAATGTCCCCTGCCTAGTAGGGCTCTCTTCCCTTTTGACTCCAGCCTTTCTTTAGGAGACACAGGAGGGCCCTGAGAAGTTTCCAGAAGAAGTGCCAGGAAGTCAGAACCCATCCCTGGACCTCACTGCCTGCAGCCTGTAGGATGCCAGGGACTGGGGAGCAGGGGACAGCCTCTCTCCCCAGGTAATGAAGCCCAGCACATAAGACCAGGAGGAAGAAGAATGCACGAGGTTGCTCCCCAGCCCGCCCCAGAAGGTCATCCCTGCGTTCCCCCTGAAGGCCATCCCTGCGCTCTGCCTGAAAGCCATCCCTGTGTTCCCTGGGCTTTAATTGACTTGTCCCAAAATAAGGAGTCTGAAAGCGGTCACCTTCTCACTCCTTCCTGCCCTCTCTACAGTCCATGCCCATCTTTTTAGCCAACTCTTATTAAGGTTTCCTTCTGGGCTACAGGCATCAGAGGTCCTGCCCAGGAGCAGTTCAAGGTGGTCTGGTCTCCCAGGCTGGGCCAGGACAGGGGTCCCGTGGGTGGGCTGGAGCTGGGGGAAGGAGGCAGTGGAGGGCGATCCTTGCAAGGACCATCTCTGTGGGCAGTTTCCTCTTCGTCCCTGGCTCCAATCAGAGGGAAGCAAGCAATGAGCCCGACCGACGTCTTTGTTTTACACACGTGCCCTCTGAGGGTTGGGTCTGGAGGCAGCCTCAGGGTGGGGGCCACAGCTGGAAGGGAAGGGCAAAAGTCACCCGGGCATTTTGAAAACTGTCACTTTAAAATATGGGGTAACCTCACTCAGGCTTCCAGGCAGCGCCACCCCCTGCTGATGAGGAAAAGAGCTGGTGGAAAGGAAAACTGGCTAGCAGCCCCAAGGAGGCTGGAGCCTGCGTGTGGGGGAAACTTGTTTTTCAAAGAGAGAAAGAAGGGAACAGCCAAAGCAAGTATACCCTTTCTCTCTAAAATTCACATCAGTACACAAGGGAGCGGACACCGAGACAAGTGTCTGTGAACCCCCACATGCAGACATCCGCAGAGCCTTACTTTCATGCTTAGACGTAAAAAATCTTTCCTGTTTCCTTAGGAATGTGAAATTCATGGATTTCTCTAGACTTCAAGCTGGACGATAACTTGGGAGAACTGGAAAAGCCCATCATGGGACCATGGGTCTCTCCTGTAGAAACTGCCACAAGTGGGGTCCAGTGATTGAATTTCATGAGCTGAGTCGCATTGGAATCCTGTGTGTGGCTCTTAAATCCCAAGTAGTCCCTGATTTTTTTTTAATATCTGCCAAGCAGAACAATGAGACCCTTTTAAGCCCCCCGGTGAGCACCTATTAAAGCCACAATTTACAACTGTACATATCATGGAACGTGTTGACCAGGTGTTCCAGTGTTATTGTTTGAAATTCTACCTCGGTTTAAATCAAATGAAGAAAAGCCAAAAGTCCAATTAAAATCCCACATTGCCTCTGTATCGAGGGTAGGTAAAAGACATTTGTTACAGATTTAAGGGCAGAAATCTCATAAAATGTGAAGCCATCCTTTTTTCTTCTCAGTTTCTTAATTCTTACTAGATTCTCACAGCTTACTGGCATTTCCTGTTCCTAACTGAAGGGGAAAAAAGAACGAGAATAAATCTAGGAATTTCTGGGTTAATTTTACTAGCATCCTGGACACTCTAGCTGAATCTGACAATTGAGTGTTGTCGTGGGATATTAAAATTGCGCAGTGGGCTCATTTAGGCGATTATTTCATAGGCTGTCCCCTAATAAGCTCCATGCCTCTGCTGGGCCCTTCTCGCCAACATGTGTCCATTGTGTTTAATAGTTCAGTGACAACAAATTTATGTTGCTAAGCTCCAAAAAGTAAACCCAACCCAAACACCTCCCCCAAGTGCCTCTAGACACTGACCAAGGTAATATGGAATTCAGTTGTCTTCACTCGATGTAATTATTTCCAGACTTAAACTGCTCGTCTCTGTCTTTGGCCAGTTTTCTCATTGCATACCGGTGTTCCTCTGAGTTTGTGGTTTTCTGTTTAGATTTCATTGTCACCTCCCTATCACCATTGAATCTTCTGCAGACCTTCAGATGCCTCCAGGTCTTCGTTTCCGGCGGACTCTCCTCTCTCTCTCCCTGGCAGAACCAGCTTTGCAGTGAAGCACTTTCACCCAATTCCCTGGACCCACCTTCCTCTTCCAGGGGATGAAATTAAGACAAAAGGATTTTCTGGCGCCCTGGCCGCCTTGTAATAAATAGGATAATCTGATCAATCAGATCAATTTTTTTTCTTTTCACAGAATTCATGAAACTGAAGGAAAAAATGTGTCTGTTACAGCACATCTGTTCTCCTTTACGCCTTATTTAAGAAAATAATTCTTGCCAGATTTTTACCCACCCATAATCATTACACCATTTTTACAGATGTGGTTTTTAACAGCTTCATTTTGGCCCCAAATCTTTTATACAATTTGCAATGAATTTGCTTCTTGGCTTGCACTTCATTATGATTTGGCAATAAACAGAGGGAGGTAAACGAATCTGTTCCCAGGACTACGCCTTTCACAAACGTTCCGCGAACCCAAACGAGGAGAGCAGAAACGATCACTGCCGTCCTTACCGTTATTATCCTTATGATGATCGGCAGCATCAGCAGGACAAGACTTACAAGTTTTGCACTTGAGTGTTTCGTTTGGCAGTCACCCTCGGATTGTTTTTCTTTATTCTTAATTATCAACTCCCTTTCTGAGCCCCAGCCCAGAGGAAGGCTGTTCCTGCAAGTCCCTGGATGCAGACAAGGAGGCCGGTGTCTCCTCCCAGACAGTATTCAGCAATCCCTGTGCCCACAGTGAGCTGTGCACAGGCCAAGCACCGCGTGAGGTGCCCACCCAGGCCCAGATGATTGCCCCGCACCCTGCTGGGTGAGGCAGATACAGAGAGGCCACGGGAAGGGGAGTAGGTGCCAGCCTGTGCCAGAGGCTCCAGATACACAGTGGAGGAAGGTGAGAGCCAAACACGAGGCCAATTAAGAGCCAATAGGGTAGAGCAGAGGGAGCCAGGAGTGGCTGCGATGGAAACCCTGAGCACACCAGGGACGGGCCTGTGTGGATGATGGTGTGGGCCATAAGCTGGAATCTCCATCGAAGAGAAGCAGCAGTCCTGCTGCACCCCTCAGGGTATCTGTCCACAGGTTGTGTCCTTTAGTGCTCATGGCCACCTTTGGTGGTGAATGCTCCGTCCCCATGTAGACAGGGAAACAGACCCAGTGACGACGTCCACTGTGGAGCCAAAGCTTGTGCACCTGTAGATATCATGCTGTGGCCACACTGCGGCTGAGGCGGCTCTCTCAGCCTTCCCTTAGGTGGCCTTCTGAGAGATTAGAGTTAGTGCCACCATCAGAACCCACGTGAGCTACACTGCATGGTACCAGTCCCCAGTTACAGAGCGTAAGCTCCCCACTAGCCTGGAAGCCACCTGGGGACACACACCACTAGAATCAGAAAAGACCCCAAGTACAAGAGACCACATTCAGAAAAAGACACCCATGTGCCCAGGGCCAACACGGGTTTACTCTCCACAATCACAGCACGGGATTACCAGTCCCCCATGGCGTTCGCCAATTTCTGCTGCCTGCTGGTCCCTGAATGGCTTGGCATTCTTGAGTTTGGTGGATTTCAGTAGTTTGCTTTTTGCCCCAAATGTTCTGCGCTATGTTGACATAGTCATGAAAATTATTTATCTTCTTTAATATCCACCAAAACCAAAACAGAACAAAAAACAAACAAAAAAGAATGCAAGCAAATTAAAGTCACTCACAGGAGAGTCGGAATTGCCTGAAGTGGAATATGTGGAAAGGTTGACATTGCCATGATGGGAACCACTGGAAATGGAATGTGAGACAAACAAACTATCCTTTTAAACGTGTTTCTCGTCTATTCCCATGGCTCAGACCCAGGCTTCCCAAACTGTGGTCTGAGCCTCCACTCTTGCCTCTTCTCTTTCTGCTTCCTCCCTCCCGGTCCAACAACAAAATCCCACCATTTGCTCCCTCTGGTTGATTCTGCCTTCCTCGCTGGTTCTCTCAACCTGACTCCAGGCCTCTCAGGCAGAAGCAGAGGAATCAGTTTCATTCAAGTCCTCCATCCTAAGGCTCGCTGTAGTTGGTGGTGGTTGCGTTTTTCTAGTTAGTAAATAATTCTGCAATGACTGCAAAGGAAAAATCACAGCAAACTGATCAAGGCCCTACATGGCGGCATGACAGGGGACGCTACACCTGAGCCTCTGGGCAGGGCAGCATCTGGCGGCCCCTGCTGCCGCCACTCCCGGCCCTCTCCACGCATCCTCTGTTGGGTCCTCCACTGGACAGGCAGTGCCATCCTAGAAGCAGAATGGTTTGCTCTTCTTCTCCAGCACCTGTGCATAGAAGGAGCTCAGAAATACGAATGAGTGAATGAGGCTCTGACAGGCAGTGGGAAAGACTTTAGACAAGGCCCAGCTACAGCCCCGCACCTGACCCCAGAGAGTACTGGTGGAAGAGAGCTGAAGGAGACACACCTCAGGGACCTCATCTTCAAGAGGGGACAGGGCCTGCAATTCAGACCGTAGGAGCAGGAAAGCATGGACACAGGCTGGGAGGGGCTCACAGGTTGGGAGAGGCACCCAGGGCACTTGGTGGGCAGCAGGCCACCTCCCAGGTGCCTTTCTGTGTGCCCTGCCTTGGGGTTTGTCCCAGCCCCTCCACCTTGTTCCCCTCCTCTCTGGCCAGCTCCGAGTCTGATGTCTCTAAAAATTATTGTCCCCATCTACAGATGGCGTGATGGGGGCAGCAAAGCCAGGCATGGCCAAAGCAGTGCAGCCCCCATTCAGCCCTGGTCATTCAGCTCCAAAACCCCCTCTAAAACTCCCGAGTTTGGTTGGTTGAAGGGAACATTTCGAGGTGAATGTGTAGTCTGCACAGTCCCTGTTTTTAGATCCCACTGCCTTAGCAAAAAGCCTGAGTCCCTACCTCCAGGCTGAGCCCCCACAGAGGGTCCCCAGGCCTGTGTCATGAAGGGTCTTGGACACTGGCCAGGCTTCGTGTGTCCCATTGAAACAAGGAGAGACTCCCTGAAGGACCTGTGCTCTGTAACCCAGCCTGGGCAGGGGAGTAACTTCCTCACCCTCCTCCTGCAAGCCCTCCCTCGAGGCTGGGTGGGAGAGGCAGAAGTGTCAGGGAGGGAGTATCAGACTCCAGATGAAACAGCCTCCCAGTTCAGATTCCCCTCAGCGTAAAGGAAAGTGATTCTCTCCGGGGGCTTCCAGAGCATTTCAAGTTTTCGAGAGAAGAGCCTGGCTGTCCAGTAGCGCTGACCACAGCCTGGCCGCAGCCTGGGACCTCAGGTGGCAAACGTCCCTCCTAGCACCCTGCAGCCCAGTCCGCAGGGTTCCTTGCTGGGGACCGTGGGCTAAGTGAGGTTGTGGCAGGCGATTTTGTTTGTGTTTCCCTTCCAGTGTCAGCCCAAGGCACTGGCGGCCTGCGACAATGCTTGGCACTTTCCTGAGGTGCACAGGGCCTGGCATCCCTGCCCATCACGGCCCAGGGACCTCTGCGGTAGACACTGTTCAGGGTTCCCTTCAAAAGGCCCCAGCTGCCCAGCCAGCTGGCATCCACCCAGAGCCCCCGCGGCTTGCTCCAGCTCCAGGTTCCCTGGGCTCTGGGTCCCCCAGGGCGTCAGCCGCAGGTCTGGAGCCTGGGGACAGGGTTGGGGCCCACGTGGGCGGGGCCTCCGGAGCTGCACGCACGTGGCTCGCTCTGGGCTGGGAGGACGCGCGCTGCCCGTCATGAATTTACATGATATTCAGCCGCCTCTGCCACTTAATTCATTCGGCGTCCTTGGAGCTGGAAGGGGCCAGCAGAGGGACCGGAGCCGATCTGGTCGACGCGGTGTCAGAGCCGTCCCGACAGCAGGCGCGGCCACCAGCCCCTGCCCGCGACAGCCACCCGGGCCCGGCCTCGCAGGGAGGGTCCCCCCGGCCGCCGGCCGGACACGGAGCAGCAGCGCGGTCCGGGCCCTGGGTGGTCTGGGGACTGAGGGTTGCTTCCCAGCTCATTTGCCTGCAAACGCCCTCACCTTGTCAGCGCCAATAATTATCCAGTCGGTGCTACTCAGAGCTGCCATTCCTTAAGATTGGATTAGATTGAAGAGGCTGAGGCCGGGCTCCTCTGTGCATTTTCGCAGTCAGTTAGCGTAATCACTGGGGGCCCTGCCAGGCCTACAGCAGAGCTACACTAACTTTCTCTCCCCTTCCTTATTACGGAGCTTAATAACAGCAGGCAGTGTATTAATATGTAAGAGATCAAGAGATTATTGATTAGAGTCACTTGCCTAATATCCCCTGTCCGTCATGTAGTTCAGCAGCCCTTTCATGATTTTTGTGTCAGGCCATTTAAATATTCATGACTGAGTTGCTTTGTACCGCCACGGCTGAATTTCTAATTAATCTGTCAAAAGAAATACAATATGCCCGGAAGCCTTATTATTATAAGGGTCAGCTGAAACAGAGATGGCCTGGCGCGGCCTGAGGGGTAATTAATTATAACAATGCAGTGTTTACCTTGTGTGGTACCTGCCGCCTAAATGAGGGCTAAATTAGACTCAAACCACTCCAGTCTGCGTTTGAAGCTTCCTGATCTGCCAGGCTAGATCACGATGATGGGAGGACAGAGCCGAGAGCCGCGGCTATGTAACAACATAATCAGCAATTATAGCTGCGAAATGGAGAGAAGGGGGAATTTTATCTCATTAGAAAAGCCCAAGTAGAAAGTTTTTTTTTCTGTCACCAGCTCTTTCCTTTAGAATTCAAATGATTCCACTCTAAAGGTGAGAGATCTCGAATCTCATTCCAGTGCAGAGAGCTGGCCTAATTAGTGGTATACTTTGGCTAAAATATGAATGACATTTGTTCCAGCTTGCAGCGGCCCTATTAATAGAGGGTGTCAGCGTGAAACATTAAGTGTATCATTCTTCTGTCAATTTATTTCTGTCATTATTGTTTCTTTATTTCCTCTGCCACATTATGGTCACTAATTTCTCCTCACTTTTATGGGATTCTTAATGCGGGCCTTTAATGAACTCCAAAAACTCAACCACAACTCTGAAATTAAAATACTAGGCTCCTGTCAGGGTGGCACGACAGACTGAAACTTGAATAGTATCATTCTTCTGTCAATTTATTTCTGTCATGATTTTTCTTTATACCCTGCCACATTATGCCCACTAGTTTAATTCCATTTTTATGTGACTTGTTAATGTGAATTTTAGGTGGCTTTTAATCACCTCCAAATTTGTAGAATATCACAATAAATCATAACTGTATCCCCTCTTATGACAATTTATTTCTGTCATTATTTTTTATTTCTCCTGCCTTATTACAACTCCGAGTTTCATCTCCTCCTCTGTGACCTTTACATTGTTGCATTTTAAAAAGAAGCACATAGAAAGTTTGCTCTTTCTCTGGAACTAAAAGAGGGAAGCCATTTTCTGGGGCTTCGGTTCCGTTGCCCGTGTGGTGGGTCATAGGTGTGCTCCTTTGCTGGCTCTGGCTGGCAACATGTGTGCCTTCGAGAAGCAAAGCATCCGCTGGGAATTTAGAAAGAGAAAGGGATACTGGAGCAAAAAACAGACTGTCTAAAGAGAGGGATGCAGAGAGCATACGTTGAGTCATTGAAAAAAATAATCGCTGATTTCATTCCTGAAACAAGACTCCCATGACTGTGCAACTCGGGAAGAGAGAGCCTCTCAAACAAATGAGCTCGTGCCATGGCTGTTGATTCTGCTCTCTCAAGTTCGTCTTTTAAAGCAGGATTAGCCAAGGCCGGTCTGTGGGCCAAACCTAGCCCCACCACCACTTCTTTTGTACAGCCTGATTGTAAAACGAGTTTGACATTTTTAAATGGCTAAAAAATAAAGCAAAAGGACAGTGATGTTTGGTGGCATGAAAGTTACAGGAAACTCCAATTTCAGTGTCCACCAATAAAGTTTTGTTAGACCACCATGGCCCTCTGTTTGTGCATTATCTACGACTGTTTTCAACGTGACAGGGGCAGGGTGGAATAGTTGCAGGAGAACATATGCCCCCAGGCTATCGGACTCTTCACAGCTAAAGTTTGTTGAGTCCATTATAAAGAAAACTAAATTACTTAGCCGTGGCTAATACTTCTCCTGAAGAACTTTCACAAAGATTTGTTTGTTCACTATTCAGAGATGGTTTCTAGAACTTTGCAGATCAGTTCATTGCAAGCTGAGTAACAAGGATGCCTGAGCTACGATGTCCACACTCTGAGCAGCACTCTCGGTGGTTAAGCCCATATTTTGGAGGGACATTCATCCATTTATTTATTCAAAACATATTTTCTGTGTTGCAACTCTGCAGCAGAGATTGTGTCAGGGTATCGGGCTTTTGAGAAATGGAGGTGTTGAAGTCCTCAACAACTGTGTTCTCCACCACTAAAAGGAACAGAGATTTCAAACCTACAAGTGGAGAGAGAATCCCAGACGAATCTTAATATGAGTTACAGTGTTTAGCTGGGAACAGAGGAAGGAGGGGGCCGTGATAGCCTAAAACTGACCAGCAATTTCCTTTATTTTATTGATCACATGATATAGGCCAGGTAGTTTGCTCTGCAGTGGGAATTCAAAGGTGCCTCACTTACAAGATGCCCTGCCTTCAAGTCTCTTCCATCCTCACCTTTTACTTCCAAAGAAGTAAAGTTCATGTACATGTTTTCTAATCACTGGCACTTTCTCTCATCTTACCTGCAGGAATGGACAGGATTGATTCAGATACCTGCCAGTCCTCTCAAGCCATGGAAACCCATGGTTTTCTGGACTCAACGAGCCAAGGCATCCAAAATAACAAAGGTCCATGGCTCTCTTTGTCTGTGGGTTCCAGTTCACCCCTCACACCCCTGTGCCTAAGCCGACCCATCACAGGCTGACCCCCACAGGAATTCTCACATTGGATCCCACTCTGGCCTCTCAAGGAGCCTTCTGGCTGCTGAGCACAGATGGACCCTCCCCTCTGTGCTGTAGCTCATGGCTTGCTGCTTCTTAGAATATTCACTCCCAAGAGCATCTCCATGGCCTCCAAGAAGCCATATCCAAGGGTTCCTCATTTTCTCACCCAGAAACCAAGACACCTGCCATCAGTGCCAACCACTGAGAAGGCAGCCTCATAGCTCCCTGCCTTCAGTGCCAGCCACTGAGAAGGCAGCCTCATAGCTCCCTGCCCTGAGCACACACATTGGACTAGTTCTCACATCATCACCCGCATGTGCTCCCACGTGCTCCCTCTTTTCTCTCCCTCTCCCTCCCCCTTCTATCTCTACCCCTCCCTAAAATATGAAATGATTATATTTATTGTGATTTTTAGTGATTCTGTCCCTCCTGATAATAAAAGTAATATATTCACTTATTGAAAAATATAGAAAATTCTCAAGAAGAGAAAAATGGGCGTCCATCATCTTACCATCTAGAGAAATACACTACTAATTCTTTCTTGTTTTTTCCTGTGCTTTTCTCCATTTATAACTGAAGTGTACTGGCTAACATTTCTTTTTAATTACATACTTAACATTGTGTTGGATTCATTTTTCCGCATTAAAAAATTCCACCAACGTGTTTTTCCAAAGGCTGTATATAGCCTTTTGATTATTAAAAAAAAGAAAAAACCACTCAACACACTGGGAACAGGAGGGAAGTATCTTCACATGATTAAGGGCACGTGTGAAATGCCCACAGCTGACATCATACATAATGGTAGAAGACTGAAGACCCCTCCCTAAGATCAGGAACAAGGGAAGGATGTCTGTTCTCTTAACTCTTAGCTGGAGGTTCTAGCCAAGGCAATTGGGCTTGGAAATAACTAAAAGGCATTCAGTTTGAAAGGAAAAATATAAAACTATCTTTATTTATAAAGGACATGATTGTGGAGTTGTATACAATTTGTTTTATTTTTTATATTGTTATATTTTGATGGAAAACTGATTAATCTAAAAACTGTTTTTTAAATTTCATTTTTGATAGCATCAAAAAAATAAAATACTTAGAGATAAGTTTAACAAAAGAAATGGAAGCTATATACACTGGCAACTGCAAAAGTTCATTGAAAGACGACTAAAAAATAGAACAAATCCCATGTTGATGAGCTACAAGACTTAATATTATTAAAATGTTAACAGTCCCCAAGTCAGTCTAAAGAATGAATTAAGTTCCTATTAAAATCCAAGCTAGGCTGGGTGAGATAGCTCAAGCCTGTAATCCCAGCACTCTGGGAGGCTGAGGTGGGCGGATCATGAGGTCAAGAGATCGAGACCGTCCTGACCAACACGGTGAAACCCCGTCTCCAACAAAAATACAAAAATTAGCTGGACATGGTGGCGTGTGCCTGTAGTCCCAGCTACTCAGGAAGCTGAGGCAGGAGAATTGCTTGAAACCGGGACGCGGAGGTTGCAGTGAACCGAGATTGTGCCACTGCACTCCAGCCTGGTGCCTGGCAACAGAGTAAGACTCTGTCTCAAAAAAAAAAAAAAAAAAAAATCCAAGCTGATCTTACATTTATGTGGAAAATGCAAAGGACTCGGAATAGCCAAACAATCATGAACAAAAAAAACTAAGTTGGAGGATTCACATTTCTCAGTTTTAAAACTTAATACACAGCCACAATTATAAAGATGAGTTAATAATAGCCTAAAAATAGATATATAATTAATGAAATTCAATATAAAATTCAGAAATAAACCCATACACTTAGGATCAATTGACTTTTCAACAGGAGTGCCAAGACATTTCAATGGAAGAAAAAAGAGCCATTTCAGCAAATGATACTACAAATGGATATCCATATGAAAGAATTTTGACCCCTACCTCATATCATATATAAAAAATAACTCAAATGGACCAAAAAACAAAATGTGAGATGTAAAGCCATAAAACTCTTTGAAGGAAACATAGGTGTAAATTTTTATGACCTCAGAATAGGTAATAGTTTCGTAGATATGACACCTGAAGTATACATACCAAGGAAACGAGATAAAATTGACTTCATCCGAAACCACTGTGCTTCAAAGGACACTACCAAGAAAATGAAAGAATAACTCAGAAAATGGGAGAAAAAAATGACACGTTGTATGTCTTATAAAGATCTAGTATTAAAACAATCAACTCATTCAATCCAGCAATCAAAATACAAACGATCTTATTTTAAAATATACAAAAGACTTGAATAAACGTTTCTTTAAAGAAAAATACAGAAATGTCCAATAAGAAGATGAAAAGATTCTCAAAATCGCTGGTCATTTGAAAAATGCAAATCAAAACCACTTCATACCCACCAGGGCAACTATAATAAAAAAGACAAAATAACAAATGTTGCTGAGAATGTAGAGAAACTGGAAGCCCCATACATTGCTGGTAAGAATGTAGAATAGTGCAGCTACCCTGGAAAAATCTGGCAATTCCTCATATGATTCAAGAATTCCCTCTTAGGTATGTACCCAAGCAAACTGAGAATGCATTTCTGCAAACACAACATTCACAAAAATGTTTGTACCAGCATGATTCCTCATAGCCAAAGAAAAGCAACTCAAAGGATCATAACTGCTGATTGGATAAATGAAATGTGACTTTGCCACGAAAAGAAATGAAGTACTGATACATGCTACTACACAGCTGAACCTTGGAAACATGATGCTAAGTGAAAGAAACTAAACCCAAAAGCCATGTGTCATATGACTCTATTTATGTGAAATACCCAGAACAGGCAAATCCACAGAGATTGAAAGTAAATTAGGCCAGGTGTGGTGGCTCATACCTGTATTCCTAGTACTTTGGGAGGCCGAGGCAGGTGGATTACTTGAGCTCAAGAGTTCAAGACCAGCCTGGGCAATATGCTGAAACCATGTCTCTACAAAAAAAAAAAAAAAAAAAAGTTAGCCAGGCATACTAGCTTGCTCCTGTACTTCCAGCTACTTCCGCTGGGGTGGGAGTAGGGTTGAGCCCAGGAGGCAGGGGTTGCAGTGAGCTGAGATAGCCCCACTGCACTCCAGCCTGGGCAACAGAGTGAGACCCTGTCTCAAAAAACAAGAAAATGAATAAGTGGTTCCTGGAAGGAGGCCAGAACAGAGAGTGACGGCTTAATGGCTACAGAGGTTATTTTTGGAAGCGGGAGGAAAATGTTCTGGAATTAGTGGTGATAGTTGCAGAAGATTGTGACTGAACTGAAACCTACTGAATTGTACACTGCAAAAGTGAAGTTTATGGCACATGAATTATATTTTGTAAAGAATATATATAATTACATCATGTAATTAAATTGCAATGCTTACTCTCTGATACTGTTTACCTGAAATGTCATGTGCCTTGTACCTTGTACCTTGTACACCCCACAACGGAAGCATCTCTCTCTACCATTAGCCCCGTTTATTAGCCCTGGACAGCTGCATTTCCACAGAACCACTTCAGGAGTGCCCTTGGGTCTTGGGGGCTCCAGCCAGTTGCTCCCCTGAGTGGTTACCCTGCCCGTCTTCCAGCACCATTCCCCATTGTTTCCACTGCAGGCTACTGAATGGGGTACATCCCATGCCAGGGAGCCCAGTGGCTGCCTTCTTTGTTTTGGAAGGTGTCCCTGAGGAGAGGGAGGGCTAGATTGGTACTGGTTCTCCTTGTGCCCAGAGACACAGGGGCTGCCTATGAGCTTTAGGTGCACAGAGAGGCACTATCAGGAGGGCATACTGTATGCAGAGAGCTCCAAAGAGGTGCTGAAGCAGGCAATGAGGAAATCAGCCTGATCCATGCGACCCCAGCCCTCATCATCTCCACCTAACCCAGTCACATCCCAGCCATGGCTTCTGGGGGTCCATCCTTCTTGCAATGACCTGGAGAGCTCAGGCGAATATGTATGCAAGCGTGTGTGTATGTATTCAAACACACACATGTCCCTATGCATATATATTTATTTTAAATGTTCCCCAAGGTGTTGTTATAAAAATTTCAAAAAAGAGAAATGCTGAAAACATAATGCAAATACATAATTTAACGATTGTTCATATTTTGCTACATTAACTATCTGCCTTTGTAGATGTTTCTATAACACATTTTGTTTTGCGCTACTTGAAAGTTGGAACCTCATGATACTTAAATGATAAATACTTCCCCTTAAATCTCCTAAGAATAAAGAGGTGTATTTGCCTACACAGCCACAATACATTATCTCACTGAAAAACTATAAATAACTTCATAATATTATCTGACATCCAGACCAAAGTCACATTTTCCGAATTATCTCAAGAATGCCTTTTAAAGGATTCGATTTAGATCCACATTTGCTTTTGGTTGCTGTCATGTGCCTTTGGTCCCCTCTCATTGGGAAAAGTCCACCTCCCTCCTTTTTCCTATGACAGTGTCTTTTTGAAGAACCCAAGACAGTTGTCTGTGGAACGTCCCACATTCCGAAGAGGTCTAATTATTCCCTCATGCTAGTAGTTTAACTCTTTCCTCCAGCCCCGTATTCCCTCTAAGCTAGAAGTTTCATTTAGAATCTGATTCTATTTTAATGATTTTTAATATTAAATTCATATACATTGATTGAAGAAAATTTGGAAAGTAACAAAAATGTTTGACTCACCCACATTCTATTTTCTCCTCACAACTATTTTCTGCCTTTCCTTGCAGTCTTTTGTGAACATTCATTTGGATATTTTTTCACCCATCCGTTTAATAAACATACTCATTTATCTTACATTCCGTCTATGGATACCTGCCGCATCTGAAAAGCGGCATGGCCTTGTCTAGATGGCTGTGTTCAGGCTACGTAAACACATTTTCATTCTGCTTTTTCTTTCCACTACACACTTTACCATAAACATTTTCCATGTTATCACATGGAAATTCATTGAAATTAATTGATATAGTCTCAATTCATTTATTTCTTCCGAAATTCAAAATAATGTCATCACCACAATTGCAACCAGCGAACTACTATAAAGATGCAGAAAGAACAAAATTGGCACTCACTCTTGGCTTCTCCAGGTGGTCAAGGCTGCCAGTCCTAGCCTACCTAGCTCCAGAAAGGAGACGCAATCTCTCCCTTCATTGTCCATGTTTAGAGGGCTGGTGGCTTTGTGAAAAGAGAAAAGCCTGCATTACAGTTTGGTCTTGGAATGAACTTGGCTTCATTTCTCAGGCTCGTCGCCCCACTGGGATGAGTGTGAAGTGTTCCCCTGTCTTCTACTGAGTCCACTTTCTCCTGAGCTACCAGAGGGCCCTGGGTAGAGGTGACAGTGGGGGGTCAAGGTGAGCTCAAGGGGCTGGCCTCTGCTCTTGGGAGTCCTGATTATTAGACTCCTCATGACATTGCTTTAAGGAGAAAAACCCCTGCCCTCCTCCCACTCATCAAACAGCAGTGTCTGCAAGACTCTCACCTCCTTGACATGCAGGGCTCAGGGTCAGCTGTCCTAGAACTACCCAAGGACTTTAGAGACAGCGGAGCCTCACCAGCCTTCGACCCATCTTGACCCTTCAGAACACTGATGGGGGCCAGAGATCAGCGTCTAAATTCAGCTGGACCGGGCCGGCATGAAACTCTCCCGGATGCAGGAATGCTGCACATCTTGGTATTAATCCCCAAGTTCTCCTGTCTGGACTCCTGGGACAAGCTCTGCTCAGGGCCAGCCAGCACTGCTGGTGGGGCAGGAGGGAGGGAGAGACGGAGACATGATCTCAATGCTCAGAACCAACCAGGGGCAGAACTGGAAGGAGGTCTGGGCCCGCTCCCCTCAAGGCAGAAACCCCCTCCCATGGCGATTGCTCCAGGAATATATGTGGAAGGCTCACTTCTTCTGGCCCAGCTGCAGCCTCAGCTGTCATCTCATCCTGAGCATCCCCCATCCTCCCACTCCACGTGACCGTCCCTGGCATGGCTACTGTGCATGAGTCGGGGCCAGGCAAGACCCCCGACTGCAGCGGGAAAGATACTTGCTCCGTAAATGTGCACTGACATCCCAGAATCTTCTCTCAAATTTGCTGCCTAACAGGGTTTTCTTGTTTGTTTGTTTGTTTTTGAGACAGAGTTTCGCTCTTGTTACCCGGGCTGGAGTGCAATGGCGCGATCTCGGCTCACCGCAACCTCCGCCTCCTGGGTTCAGGCAATTCTCCTGCCTCAGCCTCCTGAGTAGCTGGGACTACAGGCACGCGCCACCATGCCCAGCTAATTTTTTGTATTTTGAGTAGAGACGGGGTTTCACCATGCTGACCAGGATGGTCTCGATCTGTTGACCTCGTGATCCACCCGCCTCGGCCTCCCAAAGTGCTGGGATTACAGGCGTGAGCCACCGCACCGGGCCCTAACGGGGTTTTTGAGCACCACTACTTTTTGGTTGTTCAGAAGGGCATGCTATTTTAATCTGAACAAAAATATTTTCTTCAAATATAGCTTTATGGATCTTTTTCTGATTATAAAATAAATCCATGCTCATGATGAAAGTATTCACAGTGATGTAGAAATCCATTGTTGTTTTTGGTGTATGTAATCCCGGTGTGGTGTTTTTTTGTGCTTGTATGCGAGTACACGCTAGTGCACGATGGGGCTGTGGAACGTCCACTGTAAACCTGCATCATTATTTTAACCCTTATGTAGTATTTTATTTTATGGATATTCGACAATGTAGCTAACCGGTTCTCTGCTACGTGAGGTTCCAGTTGTTTAAAATATTTTTTCTCTTATAAGCAACTTAGAAAAACTGCCTTTATATTATCTTCCATGAATTTCCTGATTTGATCATTGGAAGCAGCGTTTAAAGGTGTGCACACTACTGAAGTTTGCTCTGCATTTCAACGGTCTCCTTCACAATGTTTAAAAAATCTCCCCCTCTGACAGTTTGAGAATGTCTATTACCTCATATCATATTCAACATTACATATGATTGCATTGTTTCATTTTTGCAGATTTTTATTCTTTTTTAACCTAACAGGCATATGTGTCTCAGGTAAAATTTTATTTTCTGATTATGAGTGAATCTTAGCATCTTTCTATCTGCTTATTTCCATTTCCATGTGTTTGACCATTTCTATATGAAGTGTTAACCTTTTCCAATTGATCTGGAGGAAGCTTTCATGCATAAGGCTACCAGCAGCTTCTCTGGACTACCCTTGATCTGCCCTTCCTGGTCTGTCATATGTATTTGCATTTTCCTTGTAGATGTTTGCTTTTTTTGGTCTTATTTTAAAATTTTTACTTGTTTGCTATATGCATGATTTTTCCCCCTAGCTAAATCTTTCCATCTTTTTTCCTCTTTATGATTTTACCCTCTGATTTAAGCTTAGAAGTTCTACTCCTTCTCAAGATCATTTATTTCTTCTGCTTCATAGGGGGCTTTATTTTCTGTGTTAAAGCGAGGATACATCTGGACTTAATTTGGGTATATATTATGTGCACTAAGATTCTTCTGCCCCGTAGGATGCCCTTGGAAAAATAAGAAAAAGATGCCTTTTTCTCAGGAAAAAAGTTAACATACTGTTTCTCAATAACAGCATACATACTGTTTATAAAACAACTTATTAATATAAAATAAATATTAGTAATTACATAGCAATTCATGGCAGCTGAAGGTACTTGGAGTTTAGACTGAGAACTCAGCAGTGTTGTTCTGATAAATTTCGTA
The DNA here is from genome assembly GCA_028533165.1 of Leontopithecus rosalia. Classification (NCBI taxonomy): domain Eukaryota; kingdom Metazoa; phylum Chordata; class Mammalia; order Primates; family Cebidae; genus Leontopithecus; species Leontopithecus rosalia. The sequence goes on from CM052660.1 coordinate 4,394,620, forward strand.
AACAGCAAGGGATATAAACTACAACATGAATGTTCTAAGTCTTAGGCAGGACATGAATGATAAGAGATTTGTTTATGTTTTATTTATTTTTCTTTTTTAAAAAAATATCTCTAGATGAATACATGAGTAGAGAATGCTCTCATTGTACGGTGGCTCTGGTCATGTTTGATATTGCTAAATTTACAAGAGCTTTCAATAATTGAACCTGTTCTTCCTCTCCAAGTCTTAAGCAGGGTGATATACGTCGACCAATTCCGAACTAAGCACAAGACTTTCATTTGATGAAAAATTGCCATAATATGTTAATTTATGCTCAAACAAGATTCTTACTGCCATCTGCTTGAAAACTCTCTAATACATACATACATACAAAGACTCCAAAGACAGTCCACAAATTCATAACACAAACTTGAAAAACTAAAAATAATGAAATGACCATTATGTAAAAGGCAGCCTCTTCCTTGTGGCTCTTGTCCTTACGAAATACACACCTGGGCATCTGTGAGGCACCCCAGCGATCTGCCCCTCTTCTCCAAAATGCTTGCTCAGAGGTCCTGCCACCATTTATTAAACAGCTTATTTTTACATTGACTTCAAGTACCACCTCAAAGCTCATACTGAATTGCTAGGCATGCTTAGGTGTGGCTTTTGTGTTTCTTCTTCTATATTTTCGTGTCTTTGTGTTTGCACAATTACGGCACTGTCAATTCTATACTTTGTCTAATATATGGTAAAATAAGCTTCTCATTATTCATATTTTGTTTTTTTCAGCAATTTTCTATTTTGCATGTTTATTCTTTACATTAAAGTTTCAAATCATTTTATTCATTTCTAAAATCTACCTCACACTCATACACACACACAGATTCTGCTGGAATTTACAGGGATAATTTTTAGCATAAAGAACAATTTGGGGAGTAGTGTCTTTTTCACAGTATTGAGTCTTCCTGAAAACACAGAATGCCTCTGTATGAATTCGAATCTCTTTTACGTTCCTTATTAGATTTTTACAGCTTTCCCAGTATACTTTTCCCGTGCATTTCTCGGTGACTACTCCTAGGTCCTTCATACCGTGGTTTTGCTATTGTCTATGGAGTCTCATATGCATTTTATCCTCAGAATGATTGCCACTGGCATATAATAAGGCAATTCATTTTATTTATTTATTTTAAACTATGTCACTGAAATCTTAGTATTTCTAATATTTATAGTGGTTCTTTTATATTCTTGCATTTTCCAATCATTATGTTTTTGCAAATAATGAAAAACATGCCCTTGCATGCCAACATTTATACCTTTTATTTTGCTTTTCTGATCTTATTGCATTGGGTTAACACATCCTAAACCATGTAAAAGACACAGCGGCCACAGTAAATGCAGAGAGGCTCTGGTGAGCTATTTTTCGTGAATGTGTTCATCCATGAAAGCCATTGCCCTCTGTAATCTGGCAATTTTCTCTTTCTTCCATAGCCCTTAGCAGGACCAGCTGGCCTTGGCTGTGAACTCAGTAAGTGGGAGGCCTACTCGGCTAAGGATGGCCAAGGGGCCCCAGATGCTTAGAGCTTAGATGATGAAGGAACATCCCTCCTCAAACTCACCTGAGACTGAGCATCCCTCCTACTCAAAAGCAGCCAATCCCCACCCCGCATAGCAGGGGTATGTTGGAGATTCCTCCCAAACTCCAACTGGTAAGGTGAGCGGGAGCCTCTCTGCTCTGTGACTGCAGGTGTGGAAGGAAGCAGGTGGCACTGAGCAGTTGCGCGGGAGCCACGGCCTGGCTAGCGTTCTGTCAGACGGGCATGATATCCGGATTCCCTTCTCATTCACTGATTCAGAAAGCACCAACTATGCATGGCACCCTCTGCTAGACCCTGGGGATGTGAATGCAAGGACAAGGCTCCAGGGAAGCTGTGCCCCGTCAAAGGCTCCCCTTGTGCTAAGTGAGAGTCTGGCTTGCAGGCTTCAGAGCCAACCTTGGCTGAAGCCTTGATATTTTCAACTAACCTAACCATGAGGTGAGGCGTTCACCAGGTAGATGGGAGGAGGAGGCTTGGCACATGTTCTGGGGGTGAGAGGGGGAGGCCAGGGTGAAGGGGCAGTGCATGGGGACAAGCAGAAGGAAAGGACCACCACTGGGCACTTGCCTTCTGAGCTCACAGCTCAGACCAAGTCCGCCATGCCGGAGAACCTGCCTTTCCTCAGCCCAGAGGCTGGCATGTTTGACCACCTGCTTAAATGTTTTTTTTTTCCCTAGATCCTCTACAGGTGAGTATAAATTAGAAAGGCCATAAGTTCCGGAGACTTTAATCATATCAGTATGACTGCAGCAATCTTCAGACTTAACTATAAAGCGGTTTGCCTTTTAGAATCTCAGCTCACTATAAAACTGGGTGAGCTTTACTGGGACCTACAAAACAAGTCCCAGACTGCACTCTGACTACCAGCCTCCCAAAGTCTGGACTTTGGTAACTTCCCAAAGTCTCTTGAAAACCCACATCTTTGGCTGGGCGATGCGGGTCACCCCTGTAATCCCAGCACTTTGGGAGGCCGAGGTGGGTGAATCATGATGTCAAGAGATCGAGACCATCCTGGCCAACGTGGTGAAACCCTGTCTCTACTAAAAATACAAAAATTAGCCAGGCATGGTGGTGTGTGCCTGTAGGCCCAGCTACTTGGGAGGCTGAGGCAGGAACATTGCTTGAACCCGGGAGGCGGAGGTTGCAGTGAGCCGAGATAGTGCCATGGCACTCCAGCCTGGAGCCTGGCAACAGAACGAGACTCTTGTCTCAAAAAAAAAAAAAAGAAAAGAAAAGAAAACCCACATCATTAACAGGGTGCTAGGAGGGGTTGGAGAAGCAGAGGGACTCCCTTGCCTGGCTGCTGGAGTTTCATTAAAGGGAACACCCAAATTATCTAGTGAGTTGCTCTTTATCCCATACAATCTTGTTCTTTTAACTAAGTACAGGCTAATGATTGTGAACAGGGATTAAAGCCCCTTATTTTAAAGAAAGACTACTTCCCATTTGAATTACTTTTAAACACACCACTTTGCCTCTAATTTAAAATGAATAACAGGCTTAGAGCAGACAACAAAAGATCATTAACCTCATAAGAGAAGTGTATGAGGAATTCTGTGTTTTGCCAGGAAACGGAAGGGAAGGGGAGAAATGTGCTAACGGGGGAATTTCTTAAGCATCATTATCTGGGGGACATCTTTTTTGGCATTCAAATAAGAAAACGGAATTCTCTCCAATGCCCACCTGAGCTTTTGTTCTGCCCTAATTGAAAGCAAACCTGTACATGAAAAAAATGATCCTTATAAATGTGAAAGGCTTAGTTTGGGTTAAAAAAAATTAATCTTTTTTTTTTTTTTGCAGAGAATGATTATCTTAGAGAGTAGTGTTCATCTTGTTTGTCCTCTTATTTCATTTTCTGTCTTAATAATAGTTCAGAGTGAAAGAGTGATCTCACAGTCCTGGGAAGACACAAAAATCCAAAGGAAAGAACAGCAGATAATGTGAAGAAGCTCTGGAATCAAAGATTCTGGAATTCTGTTTTTTATTAAACATGCGTTTCTAGAAAAGTCTTCGTTTTTAGAAACCTTTAATTATTTTGTTTGAACGTGTCTGTGGAGAGGGAAAAATCAATATGAAGGGTGCTTTCACAAAAAAGCAGAGGAAGGGCAAGCTGGTTTGGAAACAGAAATAGAACCAGAGAGAGCCAGGGAGACAGGCTGAGGGCATGGAGGGCTGTGGCATATTTCGAGAAGCTTCTGGATTCCCGGGGAAGGTGAGCCCACAGTGCCTGTGGCTGGGCTGGCCTGGCCTTAACCCTCCATTGCACCGCAGTGGCCCCCCAGGCTTTGTCCCCTCTGCTTCTCTCTGTGGATGGGCAAGCAATGGCCCTGCAGGGCAGCCTCACACCGCACAGGAAGGCTGCTGTGTGGGGGTGGCTCTGGGAAGAGGCCAGGGGTGCCCGGCAAGGCTAAGAAGGGTGAGCAGCTGTCTCTTCTGGGCTTTCAAAAACTCCTGTCAGTTGCTTCTGACTTCCTAATGCACACTCTTCTAATTCTTAATTAGAGCGACATAGCTAATTAATAAGTTTTTTCCAATTATAAATCAACTTAGGATCAGAACTCTGGCTTTGCATGTAATTTCCTATAATCGCTAAAGCTACTGCAAAAACATGCCTCCTGCCAACCGTAACTTTTTTATTTAACACAGACAGACAAGTTCTCACTGGGTTTACATTTTACAGCAAATTATCTCTGTTGGGATTTATGAAGAGAAATTAAAAAAATATATATATATCAGAATTCCCCCCTTCTTCTCCCTCCCCTCTCCTTGCTTAAACAAAGTAGCATCCTTAAAGGATCATTTCTCTTAGAGATTTTAAAGGGAATTTGTCTTAATATTTTCATGTTATTACAGGGTAGGAGAAGAGAAAGAGCAGGTGATAATTCGTTTTTGTTCATAACTGTTACCACCTTTTCATGGTTGCTGCAAAAATGAATTGGGAGGTGCCGGCATGCTGTTCATTTATAGAATCTTAACTGGAGAGACACTTATCTCTTTAGTAATGGAGAGTAATTAAAGGTGGGCCTGTAGACCAGGCACCAGCTCTGGTGACATGTCACATCCTTGGCTGCCACAATTCCTTAGTGGTTTATCAAAGACTACTCCTTTAATATGGAGATTACACTTATGTACTTGTCTGAACTTGAAAGGCATTTGCCTAATTTACTTATTAATGAGATGTAAATCTATTTGTATGGCACGTCACAAGTTTCTCCGAAATCGCTGCTACTTAACCGGTGATAAACCCTATGATTTAAATGAAAAATAATACATTTAGCTTTCCACATTCATTCTGTTAAAAATTGATACAGTCTATGTTAAATTTATTAATATTGCTTGCTGTCATTCAGTTTGCAGCTCCTGGTGAAATATGACTTGACAGCGGCCGCATTAAAGATGTATGCCATTGTATTCAACAAAGATTAATGAAGCCCGGTAAAAATAGCTGTAAAAGAGAAAGTGATCCGAATGTAAAATCAGTGAATTAAATGAGGCCGCGCATACCATTTGTTAATATGCATGAGGAGGGAGGCAGCGAATGAAAATGTCTCTATGCAAAGTTCATTTGGGAATGTTTCAATATTGTCTGGATATCCCGCAACTACTGAAGAGCAACCTAATGGAGCAGCGTCCACGAAGACCGGGTGCGCCCGGGGCCCAGTGCCCTCCTCGGTGTGGCGGGCTGGGGTCGGGGCAGGCCGCGAGGGGACCCACGCGTCTCCGCATCCTGATGGTTTTCTCCAGGTCTCTCTTCGGCGCCTCCTCCTCCAGACCCCTTGCCTGCATCGGCCTCTGTCTGTGTGAAGGAGAATGAGCTGGGAGCGTTTCTGCTGGGGGTTAGGCTCCAAGTTCAGGTGCTGGCGATACCAAGTCTGCTGGGCTTGGAGTCAGATTGCAGATCAGAGATGAAGCCTTTCTGTGCCTTGATATTTTTCCCCCAAAATGAAGAGAAAACTTAGCATTCCACCATTCAAAGCACTTGGACATCATTAGATGAAAGACCTACATGAGTCCAAATTATCCGTATGGCACTTCCAGAGCACAGATCCTGGGGATTTCACCCCGGCTGATGCTTCGGTCTGTCTGTTTGCATGACGAGCCTGTTCCCTTCTGGAGCTGGTGTATTGAGGGATTCGGTAGCGCTTTCTTTGTACTATTTGGAGGGGATGATTTATTTCCACAGTTCTCATTATAAAATACTGCTGGTGTCATACCCTGCCAGGTTAAGACTTTCAAATAAATTAACAGTGACAGAAAATTGTATGCAGTAATCATAATATAAACCCGGCATGTTTATCAATCAAGGATGTGTTTTGATAGATTTAAGCCATTAATGATAGGTATTCCTCCCAGCTTTGCCTACAAGGAGGTCAAAGGCTGTCCAGAAGAAAATATTTTGAAGTGTTTTGTTTGGGTTTGTTTTTAGAATTTGCTGGGGATGGGGTTGTGGTTGTTTGAATGTGTGTGTCGGTTTTAATTAACACAGTCAATGGCCATAGAGGAGCTGGTGCTGCCGCCTGACTGGCAGCTGGGAGGCAGTTGGGGGGTGCGCACGTGTTGAGGGCGGCAGCCCAGAGAAAGTGCTGCCTAGAGCGCTGAATTTCCCAAAAGGGTGAATACAGGTGTCCGTGCTCAGAACAGTTTAGAGGGATTGTTGTTCTGCAGCTCAGCAAATGTCACCCATTCTGTAGTCTCAACAGGTATTGAGAAGCCAGAAGAATTTGCTGGATAGTGCGAGAATGCCCTGCATGGGGGCTGGACAGGTCCTTCCCTGGGCAGCCTCCATGAACCATGTGGTGGGACTCAGTTCCAGTAGCTGCAGCAGGGGAAGTGACCAGGGCAGGGAACAGGCCAGGAAATATGAACATTCCCTCCTCTGGGATGTTCTCCCAAGGGCCAATAGTTGGCCACTATTTTAAGGTGATCATTAGACCTAAGAGTATTTAATGCTGTGATTAAAAGCCATGGAAGTTCCGGCACGGTGGCTCACACCTGTAATCCCAACTTTGGAAGACTGAGGCAGGTGGATCACTTGAGGTCAGGAGTTTGAGACCAGCCTGGCCAACATGGTGAAACCACATCTCCACTGAAAATACAAAAATTAACCAGTCGTGATGATTCATGCCTTTAGTTCCAGCTACTTGGGAGGCTGAGGCATGAGAATCATTTGAACCGAGGTGAAAGAGGTTGCAGTGAGCCGAGATTGTGTCACTGCACTCCAGCCTGGGCAACAGAGTGAGACTTCATCTTGGAAAAAAAAAAGAGAAAAAGAAAAAGCTATGGGAACGTGCACTGTAAAGGAAGTGGTATTTTTGTCACTTGGACGCTCTACCAGCAAACCTCAGGTCCCGTCGCCCTTTGGCCTGGCCCCTGCCCCAGTGGCATTTTTGTCACTTGGACGCTCTACCAGCACACCTCAGGTCCCGTCGCCCTTGGGCCTGGCCCCTGCCCCAAGCTCATAGCTAACCCTGCCATTTCCACCTAGGTTTGAACCCTCTAGGCCTCAGGCTCACTGCCATTTCAGAGTGGCCTTTGAAGAAGCCAGGTAAGCTGGCATCCTCTCCACCTGTTGGGCAACTCAGCCTGGCCACCTGCACCTGCCCTTTGAGGAGCTCCCTTTGGAGCCAGGCTTCCCATTGGAAGAAGTCCCAGGCATACGAGGCTGCATTTGAATCTTTGCTGGGCGTCACCTTCCCTCCACCATGGTGCTGACACACACTTGTGTGAGCATGGGCCTCCCCGCCCACGCTCACTGTGGCATCAGGGACAATGGCAGTCTAGGCTCTCCTTGGGGGCACTTCTGGAAGCACAAAGCAAGGAGACCAGGAGGACCCCCGACACTCCAGGCAACAGGACATCAGGTCATGGAGTCCAGGGCTGCAGGGACCTTCGAAGTCACTTTTTAATCCCTCTCCCATTTTTTTTAACTCCCAATGCTGGCTGGGTTGTCTTTTCTGATTTGACTAGGATGAGGACGACTGTTCTTCTACAGAAAGTGAAGTCACGTTGACTCCATATCCAGACAACTTAGCCTGTTGTCCAACTTTCCCCAATCAAAGAAATGGAAATGGGAAGACGCCACCTCTTGAATGATAGCCACCACTCCTGGAAACGCTCAGCTCTTTGGGCTGCTGTGCACATCCTACGGGGGACTCAGTTATTTTAAGGCAGATGTAATGAAGACACAAGGCCCAGGGGCTTCGGCTCTCACCCGAAAGATCCCTATCGGTGGTTTTCTGAGATTTCACCCAAGTGGACTGGGAAGTCACAGGCTCCTGTTATCACATGACGGGGACTGATTATTCTGTTTCTTGGTTCCCAAGTTAACCCCACTGAAATGCCCAAGTGATTTTGCAGGTGACGGCATCTGCAGATGCCACGGCGCCTTGAATTGTCAACACCCCTCTAGTAACCTCTCCTCCTCTGAGAAAGGACGGTAGTGGCAGGACGCTCATGCAAAAGCCCATTCCAAAGTTAAGGAAGCTGAAATGTAGACGTTTTGAGACGCCGGGTCACGTGGCGAATTTAGACAGGACGGTACTGGTCCAAGCTCCAGACCCTGATCAACCAAGTTTTCGGGAGACAAGACGGAGACTGGGATTCCATCTTGGACTTGGAAAGGCAGGTGTGTCAGCCAAGAAGAAGGGTGGGGGGACTAAGAAAATCTAAATGCATTTTCTTTCTGCCCTAAGCTTCAAATATAGTCACAAGATTGTTGTAGGAATAAGGGTATCTGTGCTGTTTGGATTTAATGTTCCTTTTTAGGGAAAACATTCAAAGTAAAATTAACATCCAGATGTCATTTATTTAACTAACCTCTGAGCCTTTACATGGAATGAGTTTGTGACCTAAAAATTTGTTTTAAAGGATTCAGATGAACTGCAGGGTGTCAGTTCTCGAGCGGTGAAAGTCTTACATTTTGAACGAAATGCAGTTGTATACATTTGTAAACAAGTGCCTCAGAAATACCAGTTTTGCACATTTGCTGTGGCTTTGTAGTTAGGACATTAATTAATGACCAAATAGAGAAATGTCTGTGAGCCCAGCAGATGGTAAACAAGCCCAGGAGAACATTACCATCTGAATTGCAAAGAAGGCTGGCAGCTTCCTCTCCTCACACCCTGCCTGGATCTGCCAGCCTGCTCATAAGAGTGGTCGCCATCGCCCACGCAGATTCTGAGTGGACTGGAGATGGGCTGCCAGGGGCCTGCCACTCTCAGGATCAAGGGCCGCAGATCTTTCCATCAGAGTGTGGGAGGGGGCATGGGTCAGTAACTGACGCAGGATGCTGAGTTACCTGCTTCTATTTCTCTCTCTCTCTCTCTCTCTCTCTCTCTCTCTCTCTCTCTCTCTCTCTCTCTCTCTCTCTTTAATTTTAAAGCTGCAGGGAGGATGCTCAGGTGAAGTCTGACCTCTGAGAGCCAGGCTGGTTTTTCTCTCTTTCTGAGCTCAGGGGCATTGCTGCTAATGAGGGTAGAGAAGGCACAAATACGACTGGGGCAATAAATGCTAAGGACCCACCCAGGAGCAGTGTATGGCCTGTGAGCCTCCAACCTTATGCAGCACCCCATGGCCAGCAGGGCCTCCACCCCAAAGAGAGCCAGGGTCACTAGAGGCAGGGCATGTGCATCTTGCCCTGGAAGGTGACCATCTGGACAATGTGTGGTGCTCAGGAGACAGGCAACCACATTTCTAAGCTCAGCACTATGGGGACAGCTGAATAATGGTTGGAATTAGCAGAATTTATTGGTCTCAAGAAGCCTGTGGAATAATCAGCCTCTGGCTTTGTTGTCAACAAGATATCCTGAATTGAAGCAAATGTCACTCAATCAGAATGTTGAAGGCAAATGGTGACCCAGAAACTTTCTTTTATTCTCAAATGCAGATTTGGTACTTGGATTTATGAGTGACCATCCTGTTTACTCCTTAAGCAATTCGTTTCACTAAATTAGAAACTCTACAAAATAGCACTCACTGCCTGCCTACACTGATATCTGAATCTAGGCCTGCTTATAAGTAGTTCAAGGTAGAGAACAGAAAAACTTTAATTGTATAGTTCAAAAAATTAGTGACAAACTTGCTTTAGGTGTTTAGAAATCAGTACGCTTAGTTCTTAACTATTTTTATACTTTTTTATCTTTTTCCCTTCATGTCTATCTGAGATATAACCTCATAAATAGTTATACCTCTGTATTTTATTTCCAAATATTTACTCTCCTTGATTCTTTAACTAAAACAACTTCAGTTTAAAAATAAACAATTCGGGGCATAATCGGTGTGCACAAACAATTCATTAATAATTAAAGTCATCAGTCAGTCGGCATGTGTGGTCAGAACCAACAGGGACATACAGTTTTTAAGCCCCAAAGCAGAAAAAAGACACCTAGACATTAGCAATGTCTAGAAATGATGGGGAAAGGGCAGGAGACGGGCCAGTTTGGCAGCCATCCTCACTGCTGGAAAGGACTGCCACCAGAAGCGCTGCCCATTCATTACAGAAAACCTCTGGGAGTTTTGTTTTGTTTTGATTTGTGGGCTGAAGCTGATATTGACGAAAAGTTGTATCTCAAAATGGCCTGTTTATAACGTTAACAGTCACGGGTTCTAGAAGCTGCGGTGCTGCTGAGAGCAAGCCTTTTACCCACCTGGTCATAGCCCATCTCCCTCCAGCCGCATGAAGCCTTCCTGTCACTCCCACTAAGCCCCTTTTCGTTGATGGATGAACTGAGACTTGGAATCAAAACAAAGTGGAAAACTCCAGTAGGCACCACGCACCTAAAATCATGTCTCTCAATGTTATTTATTGAGCAAATTAAAAAATTTTAAAGTTAGCGTAATGCAGAGATGAGATGTCTGGGCCATTCATTCCACGTGGAGATGTGGGCAGGAGATGCTGCATTGGACTGGTCAGTTCGGCAGCCTCAAGACAACCTCATAGAAGCCTGTCTGGCAAATCTGTGAACTCCCTGAGGGCAGGACAGGTGACTTCTCACCTCACCCTCCACCTTCCAGTACCCCCATCAAGCCTCAGAGCAGACAGCCAGGTAAGCTCAGGGGAGATCAGTCCGCATCCGAAAATCAGTGATGGCCAGATTTGTCTTTTCATCCTGTAACTCAGCACATGTGTTTTAGTCCTGGCTGCTCCAAAAACATGTAAGGATATGGACTATTTTAGATTCTCATTAGATTCGCTTGCTGATTTATTTACCTTAAGCACCTTTCTGTGAAAGTTTCCATAAAATCATAATAAATATGAGCTGCCTTGATGGAGTGCCTAGAAAGCGTCTCGTCCTTTTTACCTGCCTCGTCTCATTTGAGTCTCAGGGCAGCACCCTTAGTGGTGGTCTTACCCTCAGGGCCAATGTGTGTATATATATATATATATATATATTTATATATATATATATATATAAAGAGAGAGAGAGAGACATGTGTATATATATGTATATATATATATGCCAATGTGTGTATATATATATACATATATATATGCCAATGTGTGTATATATATATGCATAGAAAGTTATGATTACTTACATTTTCCTGCTGCTTATATTTTGGTTTTGACTCAAAACAATTTTAATGAAAATAAAAAACAATATAATTTTTTTTTTAGATGGAGTCTTGCTTTGTTGCCCAGACCACAGTGCAGGGTTGCAGTCTTGGCTCACTGTAACCTCCAGCTACTGGGTTCAAGCAATTCTCCTGCCTCAGCCTCCCACAGTGCTGGGATTATAGGCATGAGACACTGCACCCAGCCAAAAACCAATGTAATCTAACCTCTAACTCCAGAAAAGCAGATGAGGCTACTCCTTAGAAAATAATTTACAGATCATGTTGTGGTGGAGACAAAGCAGAATACAGTTGAGATTTAGTCACAGGTGTGAGCGTTTCTTGGAAGGAGCCAACAATAAGATGCAAGGAGATGCTCTCATCACCTTGTCTTGGCAACATACACTCAAGGCGACAGAGGGCCCGGGGTGGAGGCTGGTCAGAGAGCTCACCTGTGACTGCGTCCCTCAAACTCCTGGCCACTGAGAGACTCCATTTTGCAATCTCAGTTGCTTCTGGTTGGGCCCTGGGACCAGACGGGTCATGCAATGTGGTGTCACCCACCTCTATGCAGCCTCTCCATATCCTGCCTTCCTCATTCACTAAGCAGAGTAGGCAGGGCCACAGGACAGAACGTTCTAGATCCTGAAGCCTGCATTGAACACACTGCTCCACTTTGCCAGCCCTTTTTCAGTCAGGACACAAGTGGGGACCACACCTTGTCTGAGCTGCTGAAACTCGGGGTTATCCATTGTACTGGCTCACCTTCCCTGACTACGTGAGAGCATGACTTGGTTCCTGAGTCAGGAAGAAGAGAGCCCAGCAGCTGGGAAACTGCCTCTGTAACTGTGGATCAGGACCCTGATAAACTGAGGACAATGTTTGTACCAGAACTTACCTAGACGATAGCTACTGACTCATGATATGATACAGTTAAGAATGCAGGAGCACAAATGCTCTTCTGGTGCAGAGAACTTTTGGATCTTGTTCACTGCTATCATCCCAGGGTTTAACATGGCGCTTGACAAATGTTTGTTAAATGAATGAATGCACATCAGGCATTCCCACTCACAGTCCCCTTACTGAAGGCTCCCTCAGCCCACCAACAGGGCTCTTTCACAGAAATCACTAGTCCTCTCTCATGCGCTGACTCCTCCTTGGCACCCAGGACGTACCGCGTGACTGATGTTAGCAGTGATCTTTCCACTGTGCACTCCCACTTCCCCACCCAGATGGGGTATATTTTCAATAGGACCTCTGTTGGCTGAGAAGGATTTCTTTTCCCACCCATTTGAAAGCTACCCACTGTGAAATGTAGCTAGCAACCTGCCATCAACAATAAATTAAAATCAATGAAATTCCCAGTCTGAGCTTTTGCAAATTTAGGACTGGGCTTCTCTGAGTGGGTGTGGGGCTGAGGCTTGATGCAAGCAACACTCCTTATCTTTGACATTTTGGGCGGCTTTCCCTGTGCTACCACTTGCAGGTGAGAGCAGGTGAGCTCTGTGTCTGCATTTACACTTAGTATTTGGTGACAAATCATTTTTATACTGCCTGTCATCACTAGAAGAAGCCCCTCTCAACGAAGTCCATTGGCAAGCTTCATGAACCAAGATGAAGGCAGAATCACAGTTCCACGAGACATTTCTCCTAGCGGAAGCTGGGTCTCCAATTCCTGAAGCTTATAGTAATGACAATACCATCTAATGTACATACTTTTAATATACAAACCCTGTCACATTTATTGCGAGTGCAGTTAAGCCTAAAACAATCCACCACGGAGGAGGATATGTGCATTTTTTTATGGCTGAGACAGCTGAGACTCAGAGAAGGTAAGGGCTAGTCCAGGGCTATATAGTTAGAAGAACTGGAAGGTAAACACATGTTTGCTGGCTGGAATTTTACTGCAGAAGGGAAAGTTTAGGACACTGTTTCTGTCTTTGTTTTCAAAGACAGCATCTTTCTTTCATGAAGAATTGGGTATTTGCCTAAGAAACCAAAGGCCACCCTCTGAAGATCTCTCTAGAATGTGGCTCAGGACAAGGTAAAGGACACTGGGAAACAGAGGACAATGTTTGCAGCAGAACTTTCCAGAACCACAGTTACCGACTCATGACATCATATGGTGAATAACGCGGGGGCCCAGATGCTCTTCTGGTGGAGAGAACGTTGGATCTCGTCCACGGCTGCAGTCCCAGGACTTAGCATGCCCCTTGATAAATGTTTGTTAAATGAATGAATGCACATCACATGGTCCCACCCATAGACCTACCCAAGCTTGTCCCACAGGTGTGCTCTGTTCTTCTGGGAGCCCTCCCCAGGGACAGGGGCTCTCAGGTTGACTGGGGCTCACGAGGACCACACAAAGTCCCCTTGTGACATCCGAATCCCCATCTCAGAACCAAAACCTGGTACAAAATAACAACATCACAAGACTGACCAAGGATGGGGGAGCCAGTCTAAATTACTCCTCCTCTGTTGAGTGAGCCCCCTTCAGGGACTGTTCCAGCTGCAGACACCAGCCTCACCTGAAGGCCACTCTTTCCAAGCTGCCCTTACCCCTGGCTGACCCAAGAGTGCAGAAAGGTTTGGCTGTCCTGGCTCAACTTGGGACAGACCTAGAGGGTAGTTTCAGCTCTGGGACACAGGAGGGAGTGGAGCATGGCAGATCAACGCCCCCCCCCCGCAGTCCTGTCTTTTCCATGCCCTTCCTTCCACAGGCACTGATGCCCACGCCTGCCCTTGGAACTGTCCTCCAAATCTGCCTCTTGTACCCTAACTGGAGGCACATCTTGGGACAACGCCACCTTGGTGAAGCATCCCCATCACCCTGGCATCACTCAGGAGGCAGTGTCCCTGTCCCTTGCTTCTGGAATGACAGCAAACTGTCACCTCCCTCACGGAGCAGGGTCTGTGTGTCTTCAGTCCCTGGGCTGCCTGGAGAATAATCACTCCCTCTCCCTCTCTGCACCTTTTGCTCTGCCGGGCTTGGACATTTATTCAAGGAGGGTTTTATTTTTTCACTTCTGTTTGCCTATGTTAACATCTACATTGAAGCGATGTCTGAGTTATCACCAAAGCTTCCGCTTTTGCAGTAAGAAGTTCATCAAATCCTTGCCCCGTGGCACCTGGGTGGCCTGACAGCTGGACCTGAAAGAAAAATTCTCAGTTCTGCCTGGAAGAGAACCATACTCTCCCAATGCATGGAAGTGGGAGCTATGCCCCATTCCCCCACTCTGAAGACAAAATCAGGATCCTTGATGACACCAGTAAAACCCAGTTTCCAATTCTGCTTGGTAAAAAGCGAGGTAATTCAAGAGGGAAAGCAAAAGTGGAATTCGGGCGCTGATTTCTGAGTTCTCAGCCCAGCAGCCCTCAGCTCCATCCCTGAGCCCAGGCCCTGAGCCGTTCCTTCCCCTGACCTCTCACACTCTGTGTGTGGCTTTTGAACAACCAAGGGGAGCTAGGAAGGAGCTTCTGGACAGACTCCGAACAGGCAGACACCGAGGTGCGCAGAGTGCAGAAAGAAAAGACAGACACAACAATGCTGTTTGTCCCCTTGCTACGATTTCATCACGGTGTCCCCCACGGCCACTTCTCCATGGTCTCACTTTACGCAGTTTCGGTGACCTGCAGTCACCCTTGGTTCAAGAAGAAGTGAGCACAGCACAATATTTCGAGAGAGAGAGAGGCGCCATCTTCTCATAACTTTTATTACAGTGTATTGTTACAACGGTTTTGTTTTATTATTAGTTATGTTGTCCATCTCTTACCATACCTAATTTACAAATCAAACCTCATCATAGAGATGTATATGCAGAAATAAAGAGCATAGTATATCCAGGGTTCAGTCCTATCCAAGGTTCCAGACATCCGCTGGAGGTCTTGGGGCATGTCCCTGAGAATGAGAGGGACAACTGTTATTGTAACTGTGCTTGCCCTCTGCCAATCAGCTCTGGTTCTATATTTGTTTTCAAATTAGACAACAGGGAAGATATGTAAAGTCATAAGAAGGGCCTTTCCACAGGAAAAACAGTGAAAAACAACCAACAAAGCTTAGCTAAATTGTGAAGGTAAAGGCTAAGGGAAGGACTTCGCCAGAGTCGCTGACCTGCTGAAAAGATGCTGCTCATCAGCTAGACACGTTCTAGAGCTGGCCTTCAGGAGCTCTGTGCTGATGTCGGTGTGCCCAGGAAGAATGCTACCTGGTGTCATTCAAGAATTTTGATCTGGGCCAGCGTAATGGCTCACACCTCTAATCCCAGTACTTTGGGAGGCCAAGGCGGAAAGATTGCCTGAGGTCAGGAGTTCGAGACCAGCCCAGTCAATATAGTGAGACCCTTCTTCTAAAAATACAAACTTTAGCCGGGTCTGGTGGCACACACCCGTAGCCCCAGGTACACAGAGGCTGAGGCAGGAGAATGGCTTGAACCCAGGAGGTGGAAGTTGCAGTGAGCTGAGATCACATCACTGCTCTCTGGCCTGGACAACAGAGCGAGATTCTGCCTCAAAATAATAATAATTTCTGATCTGTCATAAATCTTGTCTCTTACTTAAAGAGCATGAAAAAAATGGTTTCCCATGCTAGATAGAAATTGCAAACTCTTTCACTGAAAATAATCAATGGAATGGAATTTCCCGTTTCCACTGCCTGGTCCTGGACGACAGGGCCACTGAGTATTCCAGCTGGGAGAAGAGTGCTGAGCAAATTGTGCAAAGAGACTAGTGTCCGCCTTTGCTTGGAACAGCCGCAGTGCATATTTATGAAATACCTTAAAAGGAGCTGGTGGATACTATTGATACTTTCCTCATATTTTACATCAAAGAAACTTCACCGGTGGTTCAGGTCACTGAAATCACAAATGAGGTGGATTTAATGGCCCAAGTTTGGTCTCCAGAGATGAGGATCATAGCTACACAATTTCAGTCTTCTGGCAGATTTCTACTGATAATAGGTATGAACGAATCTATTTTAGAGAAGGCAGGAGATGGGCCCATTGAAGAGACGGGCAGCAGAGTCCAGCCCGGTTCACCGTGCAGTCTCCTGCAAGGTTAATGCAGAGATACCTGTGTGAAAACCGCTTTGCCCCACATTAAAAGCAGCTTATCCTTGGGGCTCACCTTACCACGGCTTCAGCTGCAGGTCTTTGCTTAAAGACTTACAGGCAAAGCACTTACAGTTCCCAATCCAGTGACATTTGCAGCTTACTACAATTTATTGAATATCGTCCAAAGAGCAAACACAGGGTTTATCCTGGTGGCGTTTTAGTTGGGTTGTAAATGTTTGCCAGTTACCAAGAATAGAAAGGAAGGGTGAGACAGGGACATAGAAAGAGATTGGAAGAGAGAGGGAGGGAGAGATGCGGAGATGTGAAAATATGGAAAGAGAAACAGAGGATTCAGCTCTCGAGATTGAGCCGAACGTGACGGTGACGCCGCAGCTGGAGTTTTCATACTTGAATTTGCTTCATGCTCAGCCTCAGCTCCTTTTGCCCACTCAAGCTCAGGCACCGACATTGGCGCATCTGCCAAGTTGCCTTGGTAGCCTCCGTGTTCCTCCCTGGCTGGGCTCACCTGGAAGCCTGGCTCAGAGACGGACTTGTTTCTACACCCCGGAGGGACAGGACAGCAGTGTTCTGCTCTCCCCTTTCCATAGCCAGAAGATCCTATAAGGAATAATATTTCTTGAGGAGGGGGCAGGGGGAGGCAAATGGAGGTTATCTCAATTTAGAAACAAGATCAATTATTTGATAAGGTTAAAAAGAAACAGCCAGATGTTCAACATCATTAACCGCTAGGGAGAACAGAATTAAAACCACAAGGAGATACCTCTGAGTACCCATCCGAATGGCTAAAGCCGCAGAGACTGGGTCTTGTACTGCTGGTTCCTCCCTGCTTCTGGTGCCTGGAGTCAGTTAAGAGAACTGTAACTAGCACTCTACAAAATGAAATGAATCGAATAAAGTATGAATATGAAAGGACTTATCTTAGAGGCAAGGAGAGTTCTGTTAAATTTTTCTTGATGAGTTGTGTGTGTGTGCATGTGCACGTGCGTACAGGTGCACACGTATGCATACACACTTGTATGCACTCTGGATATTGATGTCAAAAAGATTAGTGTAAGGTATGTGTTTCTAAATACATAACTGTATTTAATAAGCAGATCAATGACTTCTCTCACATTTTAAATTTACTCAGCTCTACTCTAAATATACCAAGACCTGATAAGCCCATGTTAGCATATTAAATACGGAGTTTGAAGATTCTCGCGAAAGTTAAACGTGGTGATGTTTATAGAAGTACTTTGTAAACTCTAAAGCTTGCCCAGATACAAGGGATTCTGCTGCTGATACTCTTGGAAAACTGAGGATGTTCTAAAGGGCAGCATTTTTAAGCGCCTTGGCGTTTCGTCAATTTTAGGCCTAAGAGTTAGGCAGAACGTCCCAGAGAGACCGTTCAAAGGCTACGTTCTAACTTCCTGTCCTGTTAGGTGCTCTGCTCGGCCACCAGCTGATTCTTCTCCTTGCTTTGAAGATCAATCTTGTGGTCAAGGTAGAGTCACAACTCCCCGGCCATTTCTCCTGCTACAAGCTGATTCCGTGCTGCGGGAACGACCCGGCTTTCTCGGGGGATTACATTTGCATCGTCATTGTTCATTGCCTGCACATCATCAGCCAGTGGGCACTGGGGTCAAGTGCACAATGCCGGGTGCAGGTGGACATTGCACCTAATCAGATGGCGCTCGGCCCCTGTGCTGGCTGCATTGTGCCAGGTTAGGAGATGATGGCTCCCCTTGGGACTCCAGTCAGAGGCTCCTTGGTGGGTCCTGGCTGTGTGGGGAGACTTCAAGGTTCTGATCTGACAGTCCTGGCAGCCCTCACTTGTCTGGCACTCTGAGCAGCTGCATTTCCACCTCCCTCCCAGGATGCCAGAGGGGAAAATGACGATGTTTTTCCCATTTAACAGATAGGAAGACTGGAGCTCACGGGGGCTCAAATAGTTCCTTACACCGCAAAAACACGTAATGGCTAAGTTTAAATTAAAAAATGGGTATTATATTCCCCACAACTTAGTCCAGTTCTATACTACCCGTGATTGTAACACATTAGTCATCTGTAAATGTCATCTAGAGCTCCTGGCAAACAAAGGATATTGGTTTATCCACCGGTAGACTGAGGGCTTTTGGATACTAAAAGCACAAATGCACCATATGTCCAAGACATCTTAAGAAAGCTAAGCATCTCTTTCCTGTTGTTCTCAAAAGACTCTAGCTTCACGTCCAGTATTTGTTCATAGATGGCATCCCAAGGCAACGGGTAAGGCTTATGTTAAACCCATTTTAAAAACACGAAAAAAACCACGAAGGAAGTGGCTTGTTTATGATCATGAGGCAAATTACCCGATGCCATGGCCCAGACTGCTGTTCTGCCATCACTCCGGGCAAGAAGGGCTCAGAGAAGGCTTCGGATGCTGTTCGGATCTGAACCAAAGGACTGAGCTTGCCCATGCCTCCACTGAGACTAGTTTTCATTTCTCTGAATCTAATGAGTACATTCTTAGTAAAGTAAAACACTCAAATACTTTCACAAATAACATCTTACAAAATGTGCCGTGTCCCAGTTCCGGATGTGCAAAAACTGGAAGGCCTATTGAATATTCTCTGGCTTCTGATTCTACCAATAATGCTATGTTGATGAGTGAGACTCATATGATCAAACTGATTTTTTTTTTAAGTTTTAGGTAACGCATTGGCTGACACAGGAGTTTTGTTTTATTTTGTTTTTTTTTGTTTGTTTGAGACGGAGTTTCATCTTGTTACCCAGGCTGAAGTGCAATGGCGCGATCTCAGCTCACCGCAACCTCCGCCCCCTTGGTTCAGGCAATTCTCCTGCCTCAGCCTCCTGAGGAGCTGGGATTACAGGCACGCGCCACCATGCCCAGCTAATTTTTTGTATTTTTGGTAGAGATGGGGTTTCACCATGTCGACCAGGATGGTCTTGATCTCCTGACCTCGTGATCCACCCGCCTCGGCCTCCCAAAGTGCTGGGATCTTTTCATATACTCATGCAGTGCAAGGAGCCACAACAGCCTCCTGATCTGTATGTGTATTAAGAGCACAGGTGTCTGAATTTTATGGGGAAGGAGTTCAGAGCTGCCTCTATAGCTAAGATTTCCTGGGCATGTCCTCAGCACCTACTGCTGGGCTTGCCTTAGTTTTTTCTTGGCAAATTCACACTGTGGGGCCCCTCCCGGCTTGCCAATGAAGTACAAGGCTATTAAAGTGTTTGTATATTTCGAGGGATGAGCATACATTTTGCTGACCATAGTCCCACCTGAATAATGTCTAATAACAGTATGGGAAGGTCACAGAGGTTTTCCCAGGAAGCAAATTTAAGAGGCTCTGGCTCTTTGCCATGCAAAATGAATCTAGCTTCTCTGATGTGGGTAAACTCATCTCAACCCAGAAGTCCTTTTGCACAATAACATTGCCCTATAGCGGATTAAATTTAAGAAGATGAAATCAACACTCATTCATTTTTCATGTTTATTCATTTTGGATCCAAGGCTTCAATGGGAGAAAACTCAGCAAATCATGGCCCCTCACAGAGTTTAATCGAGGCCATGACAACACTCAGTCCCTGAGAGCCTTGGGGTCCCTCGGATGCTCACTCTGAAGAGGGGGCAGAGTGTACAGCAGGACTTCCCCCCCAACCCCACCCAGTACCTGTGCCCCAGCTCTCATGGAGGACAAAGGGCGCTCAGAGAGCAGGCACTGCAGATTTTGTCTACTACTGGCAGCCACATATCCTAATTCCACAGAACCCCAAAGACCAGACAGTTTCAGGGGCAACGTGGGCACTCCCAGCCTCCTGGGCAGCAAGTCCTCATCTGAAACTCACCCTTGATCTGTGTTTTCCAAACTTCACAACAAAACTTCAAGAAAAAAAAAAAAACTATTAGCTGCAAATTAGATATTCTGGTGGAAGCCTAGAATTATTTTTCAGGACAGAGGGCTCAATTTCCCGCTCTCAGGTGTATGATTAAAATCAATTAAATCACTCTTCCAATGTCAGCTGCAAGATTCTCCTGACAAATGAAATTATGCGAGGAAAGTGTTCTCTTCCCTCTTCAGCCCCTTCTCAGCCTCCCTTTCACCGCAGAGGAGATCAAAATGCTCAGCTCGGGGATTTCCGAGATATTTTCCATAAGAACAGGAGCTATCCCGGGACCCTTATGTAAGTAGACGAGGAGGTCTCTGGTGGCCAGATTTGATGGCCTCTGTACGTGGAGATAGACTTGCAACTAACGAACAGGAAATGCTACTACGGGAAATTTAACCGTTTGGGGGCTGAGCCAGGCTTCTTTACATAAATTAATGTTTCCTTGGCAGGAAAGCAAATGAGCCCTTCAAATTCGGATGTAACCTTTTTGCATGTCTCTTTTTACACATAAGACAACCTTTTCTGTGGTTTTCCTTCTGAGAAAGCTCTGTCTTATCAGCCCCGGGAGGTCTTAGTGGATTTAAAACCAACAGAGGAGCTCACTGATGCCTTCTCATCGTCCAGAACATCTGCAGAGTTAGCACAAAGCAGCCAGCACTGGCCTTGAAGAATCATGCCAGGGAGCCCTTTTCAAGGGAAAATAGAAAGCAGTACATTCCCATGAAAATACATAGTTGTGGGACAAAGCTTTCTCATTGGCAGAGGTGCTCACATGTGGCTCTGTGCTACCTTTGGCAAATTATTTACTTCTTAATTTGTTAAAACATATGGGCTTGGGTGTGACTTTTGCCCAAGAGACGTTTGTCAATATCATACGTATGCTTGGTTTGACTTTTTCCCCTACTGAGGATTGAACAAATGTTTTCTGCATTTCGGAAGTGTCCCATCCTCCCTCTCTGCCTCCTGTCCTCCGTTCTGGCCCCAGCTCACTGGTGCCAGGCACGCTGGATGATGTCTTCTGTTCCTTTTCCATATTACAAGTCCAAGACATCACACTGAAGGAGCAGCCTTGTAGCCAGCCACGCAAATCCTCCACACCCCCAGCTGGAGGTCTCCCCCTCAAGGCTCCTGGGCTGGTTCTGCCACCGGATCCCAGGACACCTCTTCCTCCTCCAGTCTGAATTCAGTCCTCCTTCACACTAGCTACCCCGAGGATGTTCCAAAAATGCTCATGCCCCATGCCACTCCCCTGTGTAAGTTTATCACTGTTTCCAGGTCTTTCTGAGGGGAAGCTCAAACTTCGCAATGTCACCTGAAAGGCCAACCCTACTGGCCTCCGCATTGTGCCCAGTCTCATCTGCAACCCTCCCCTGACACACCAGGGAACTGGCCACATTGCACTTGTACACACTCCAAAAGTCTACAGCTGCTCTCAACTGGGTCCTTTGCAATGGCCATTCTTTCTGAATGCCCAACCTCTGGTCCATGAGGGGAACTCTTGGCCTTTGTTCAAGTAGAAATTTGTGTGTAGAGCTGTGGTTAAGAGGGCAGGCTCCCTGTAAGCCTGGAGGCGACTCCTGCTCTGAGACTCACTGGCTGTGACCTTGGATGTGTCATGTAGGAGGACACAACCTTCCTAAGGCCCTGTCTCCTTTGCATCATAGCAAGGAAGGCATGCCTACCCACACAGTTGACACAAAGTTGAAATGAGCACGCAGTCCAGGAGCTCAGCACAAAGCTTACTGTGGGGCAACTTCCCAAAATGCGCCGCTGAAGCCTCAGCATGCTGCGCCCTCCATGAGCCCCTCCCAGATGCCCCGGGCGCTTGGGCACCCCCTTCCCCGTGCTCATTGATTTATGTTTCTCTAGTCTGGAGGCTGCTGGAGGGCAGGGGCCTTTGCTGCACACATATTTCTGTTTGCGTTGGTGTTGAACAGTGCCTGCTCCCTGGCTAATGCTTATACAAGCTTCCTATTTTGGGAAATGAATAAATGAACACTGCATTTTCTGACACTTTCAAACTTTAAATGTGAAACCAGAATTGTCAAATATTCTACAGATTTCCCCACTTGATCTGAATGTTGTTAGAGCGTTTCCTTCAGCAGAAGCCAGAGCTGATGGCATTCGAAAGTCAGATTCGAGTCCTTACTCCACACTGCAGCTCTCTATGAGAGTCTCTTCTGTGGCAGAGCGAGGCACTGGTCTTCGCTGGATAGAGTGAGAAGAGGCAGTGGTATGAGGGACAGCCACCTACGCTGCCCACAGTCCACCCGTGAGCAAAGTCCTCTGCCTCCTTCTCCAAAATATGTTCTGAATCCACCCCTCCTAGCTGCCTCCACCCAGGCCCCCATATGTCGTGAATGGATCACATCAAGAGCCCAGCCAGCCTCCTGCCTCTATTCTTCCTGCTCCTTCCTGCACCTGCAAACATCCCTTCTCTCCCTGGAGCCTCCCTCCCTACTTAGAGAGCTCTCATTGCTCTCCCAGTAAAACCCAAATGCCTTACCCTGGCTCGGAAAACTGTCTGCCTGACCGTGAATTTGAGCATTTTTCATCTCGCACGTTTGTGTGTCTTGTGCTGTCACCACCATTTTTATATGTACACGAGGCTCATCTCATTTTTCTACTTGTAATTTTGTGGATTTTAAAACAAATTTTCAAAATGCCTTTACACATGAATGATGTCAAACCCTTCTTGGTCATCTGCCTTCAGCCTTTCCATATTGTCAAAAATCTTTAGGTTTTTTATTTTCACATACTCATACCTTTTATTTTT
This sequence comes from Leontopithecus rosalia, assembly GCA_028533165.1. NCBI lineage: Eukaryota > Metazoa > Chordata > Mammalia > Primates > Cebidae > Leontopithecus > Leontopithecus rosalia. The sequence goes on from CM052660.1 coordinate 4,417,467, forward strand.
TTCCTTTGTTTTCTGCCATTAGCTAAATATTTAGAAAGTTCTCTGATGACTTAAGATTGTGAAAGTATTTTCTGGACAATGCGTCTACAGCTTCACTGTTAATGATGTTACATACATATCCGTTAACTTTAGGTAACGAGTTTTCATTACAGCATTTCATTGTTTAATGAACTATCCGTTACCTGTGGATTTCTTTGTCCTTTTACAATTTCGTATTTCTCTCTGTGTTTAGCATTTTCATTCTTATCTGTTAATCTACCTGTTCTTTCTAACGCTGCACCATTGCATCCTAATGAAACTAGGTTTCAATCTCCTACACTGATGGCACATCTCTTCCAACGTTTTCTTTATCATTCCTGTGAGTGTCCTACAGAGTGAATTTCACAATAGTTTTGTTTAGTTCTCCACTACCCAAAAACAACCTTCTTAGGAAAGAATATTACTCAACAATAAAAGTTAGTATAACATTGATACACACTACAGCATGGTTAAATCTCAAAATAACCATCCTGGGTAAAAGAAGGCAGAAATCCAGAATACACTGTATTATTTCATGTATATAAAATGTAGGAGATGGAAGTTACTATACAGTTACGGAAAGCAGATTAGTGTTTGTTGGGGGATGAGGTTGGGGAGTCAGGGAGGAGTGAGAGAAATTTTCAAAAATTTAGGGGGCTGATGTGTATAGATGTTACCTCGAGTGTGGCATGGACATACATGGAAACTTACCAAACTGTACGATTTAAATATGAGCAGTTTATTGTGTTTCAAGGATATCGCACCGAAGCTCTTAAAAGAGACAGTGGACTTGGGAGGAAAAACATCACATCCCCCAGATTGACATCTTCATCCTAATCAGCCTCCTCGTGCGAGGGCTTCCAACTCTACTCTCGCTGGCTCAAGCGTCCTTTCTCCACAAAGGCCTGGATCCTTCTTGTGAACTCTATTCCATAGCACTGTATTTTTTGTGATTGTAAATAGATTATTTTTACATTTTATTTTGTACTGATTATGGCAGATTCCTAAGGAACTGCGTTTCTAAGGCTTTCTTTTCACTCCATGCGTAAGTTCCTTTTTAAAAAAACAAATGTTTGAACATAAAGAAGAGAATCTTACCGCTGTGGTTTATGACCTGAAGCTATTGATTTGAGATGCTTATTTTATAACTGATCATCTTATTGAACACCCTTGTTATTTCTGATTTTTTTCCAGTAAATAATTTTTCTTTTGTGGGGGAGACAATTTGTAAACATCTGTGCGATGCACATAATGGTCATTTTTCCTCCTCCTTTCAAAAGGTTATATCTTCCAGATCAACTCTTTAACCCGGTCTATGGCAATGAGCAGAATTTTCTGAACATGTTAAACTTAAGTGGAGGAAATAGACATCCTTATCCTGTTCCTATAGAAATGCCTCCAACCTTTCAAACCTTTCATATCACATTTCCAGTTATTGATTTAAGATGGTCTTAAGTATTGAGAAATGGCACTTCCAATCTTGCCATGCTGAGATGACATTAAGATTAGATGCTGACATTTTTTCGGATATATTTTAGACATCTTCCTTAAAAGATTCTAATTTTTGCTCCCCTTTAATCTGCTGATGCAGTAAGTTATATTTACACATTCTGTAGCAGGAGTAAATCCTACTAGCATATTACTATTATTCTATTAGTACGGTAGTGGAAAACATCCGTACTCTATATGTGTATTAATATTATATTAGTCTGTTTAGTTTGATTTATGTCATGTTTTTTACTCATAGTCAAAGGTAAACGTGGTGAATACCTTATTTTCCTGTGTCTATGTGCCCACATGTGGGTCTTTTTGGACAAAGAGATGGCTGTTGATTCTACTCTTAAAAAATGAATTCAGAATTTGTCCAATTATTGTAAGATCGGAAATATTTTAGGTAGCATGAGCAAGAGTGAAGTCCATATCATTTAACATCTGGTAAGAGACGAGCCCAGAGGCTGGCCGAGCTGGAGCTGGGTCCCTGACTGCTAGATTGAGGGAGAGGCCAGGGCTCCATGCAGTGGGGAGTCACTGAGGGTGTCAAGCTGGGGTTTCTACCAACTGGCAGGAAGTGTTTTAATAACAGTTGAAAAGGCTGAACGTGAACCCTGAGAATGGAGCTTCCCTATTCTCTGACCCTTTTTCATGACATAACCAACAGCCAGAGGGTGACCTCCTCAGCACATGCAGATTTTCCTGTTTAGAGTTCACTGCGCACTCCAGGCAGGTACAAGCACGTGGGACAGATGCAAGGGATGACAGCATCCTCAGGAAATCATCAATACAATAATTGGGATGGAGATCACTGTTTTCCATCTCTTCCATCAGTTTGGGGTTATTTGTTTTTTGTTACTTGGTATTTTTAAAAATACATTTATTTCACAGAGATTTTTGAAATTCTCTGGCATGGATCTATACATGGCAGCCTTGTACAATTTATTAAAGTGGCCACGATTCCTATTAATTTATATTTTCTACCTTTACTATACTGCATAGGATTTTGTCTATTTTATGAGATTCTCTTCTAAATGTTCATGACATCAGCTCTTTGACGTGTCAGTTCTTTGACTTACCGGATTTTTGTTTTATTGTTGTTGCTGTTTTTGAGACAGAGTCTCTCTTTGTCACGCAGCCTAGAGAGCAGTAGTGTGATCTCAGCTCACTGCAACCTCCACCTCCTGGGTTCAAGCGATTCTCCTGCCTCAGCCTCTGAGTAGCTGGGATTATAGGCACACACCACCTACCCTGGCTTTTTTTTTGTTTTGTTTTGTATTTTTAGTAGAGACGAAGTTTTACCATATTGGCTAGGCTGATCTTAAACTCCTGACTTCAAGTGATACGCCTGCCTGGGCCTCCCAAAGAGCTAGGATTACAGGCATAGCCACAGCACCAGGCCTATTTTTAAATTACTAATATCTACTCTTATCTAACATAGGTGACGGTTGATAGGTGCAGCAAACCACCATGGCATGTGTATACCTATGTTACAAACCTGACGTTCTGCACATGTATCCCGGAACTTAAAGTATAGTAAAAAAATCTACTCTTATCTTTTTAATTATTTTTGTGATTTTGAAGGCGTTTTAAGCATATAGCGTGGCACCGAGCATGATACAAAAAGGCCCATTAAAGTGCCACAGACACTGAGAAAGGCGAACTTTCGCCATCTTTACTTCCAGTCTCAGCTGTTGGTAAAATAACCCTTTCCAGACACAGTGAAAGCCACCATCACCATCACTGCCCACCTTCCTCATCCCAAGGGTAACTGTAACCTTCAAAACAGTGAATGGCCATCTACCCTGCTGGGACATGTATACGTAGATGTGCATATATATCCATAAACAATAACTATCGTTTGTTTTTGAAGTCTCCGTAAAAATGGCAAAAACCCTGAAGATTCTTTTACGACTTTGTTTTTCACTTAGCATTATGATTTCAAGATTTACACATGTAGCTTTAGTTCATTTTAATGTATATTATTCTATTATATCAATTCATTATCATTAATTCATCTGTTAGTCTATGGAGGGTATTGACATTAGTTCCAATTTTTAGTATGAGGAGCAATGATTCAATGAATATCTTCATTGAAATATTCTTATCTACTATGTGAGGAATTCTCTAGGATGTGTACCAAGGAGTAGAGTTGCTGGGTTGAAGAACAACAGGTCTTCGACATGCGTGGACATTGCCAGATTAAGCTACAGGTCATGGCACTTTCCATCCACACAAATTCTTAGACCAAGGGTGGCCACATCATTTATTGCCTAAGCCAGAACACTCTGGACAGGGAAAGTGATCTCTGTGAACATTTATGCCTGAAGAAATGCAGAAACTTGAGTGGTCCAAGTTGAGCCAGGGCACGTGCCAGCCATGTCCCCGGTCCCCATGTCTCCGTGTCTGCGTAAATCACCAGATGCTTTCATTCTCCTATCTCAGGTGCAGAACAGTGTCTGTCTGTTTCAAATACAAATACAAGTTTCGATTTCCTTGATGACTAGAGAGGTTGAACAGTGTTCTCTCAATCCACAGCAACTCGGGGCTCACTCACTGAATACCCAGCCATGCCTTCAGTCCTGGGGTACAAGGGAGCTAGGGAGCCTAATTAATCTATATCCCCAGAACCTACCTCTACTGGAGGAGATTTTTATCATTGTTCTTATGTCTGTTATCATCTAACTTCAGGCAACATGAAGGGAAATTATGCTGGGTCGGGGACAGAGGTGATGCCGTTGGGGCCACATTAGGTATTTAGGACCCTGGGCCAGGCCTCTCAGAGGAAGCCTGTGTGAGGCGGGGGTCCAAGGAGGAGCATATCAGGCTCTGGGGCCTGGAAGCGTTTTACATGTCTGAGGAAAGTGGTAGGAAGCGACTTGGAACAGGAAGTCAGGGGCCAGGCCGTATAGAATCTTAGCCATGGTGAGAAATTTTTTTTCCCCCCAAGTGTGGCTGGTAAAATTGGAGAGTTTTAGAAACAGAAGTGAGCCACACCATATATAGATTTTTACAGCACTCTGGGGATAGATGGAAAAAGGGAGGCCAAGTGAGAAGTTCATGAGTCCTGGAGGGAGGGGCTGCAGATTGGTCTCAGCTGTCGCTGGAAGTTGAGTTGAGATAACTCATTCCATTCGAGTTATACTGGAGAAGTTAAACCAACAGGATCTGCTGAAGGATTTCGTGTGGAATGTGAGGCAAACAGCAGAATCAAGAACGACTATTAGATTTTTGACATGGGCAACTGGGCAAGCTTCTTCTCCTGTGAATTGTCTAAGCGTGATCTTTGCCTGTTTTCCTCAGGAGATTTTAAACATTTTCTTGTGAATTTGGCAGGTTTCTCTATTGATAATTCATAGTCATCATTTGGCAGTTACAAATGTATAAATATTTTCTTGTCTGTGAGGTATCTTTTCACCTTATACGAGGCTGAATTTACAGTTTGGAAAGTTTGTGTTTTGTTGGACACTGTTAGAAGAAAAAGATGTAAATCTTGAAGGTAACGTGTTTGTTCTTCACATGTCAGTCTGGAATCCATCCAGAATTTGGGTGATGTAAGATACAATGTTGGCATCAAGTTTTATTTTTTCTAAAGAGAATAACCACGAGTTCTAGTACTATTTACTTAACACCATCATTTCTCCCAGTCTTAACACCACTACTGTCATGAATTACATGCTAAATCGTAGTCAAATATATAGTTAATTTCACAGACTTTTGATCTCGTTCCATTACTCTTTTTTTCTGTCTCTCTAAAAGTAATAAACCCTTGGATCTGGTAGATACTCCCACCTAATACTTTCTCATCATTTTCTTGGCCCTTGACAAACTAGTCAAAAACTCTTATGGACCGTAAGTTTCCAGTGAAAACCACTATTGCCATTTATATTGAAATTGAATTAGTTTTTGATTAGCTAGGGGTAATTATGATCATTTTGGTACTTAGTCTTTCTTCTAGGAACTTTCTATCTGCTCATTTATTTAGGCCTAAATTCTATAATATGGTTTCTAATTTTCTCTGTAAACGTCCTACATATCTTATATTTAAATTTAAGTCATTTATAGATGTTGTTGCTATCATAAAAAGAAACTGGTGTTACCTTATTTATAATTACCTGTTACAGGAATGTGTAAGTGACACGAGCAGCTGGGCAAGGTTCTTCTCCTGGGACTTGTCTAAGCATGATCTTTGTTTGTCTCATGAGATTTTAACCATCTTCTTGTGAATTTGGCAAGTTTCTCTATTGGTATTTATTGATTTATTTGGAGTATAAATGTTGATTCTTGTAAACTTCTGGTATCTTGTATTATTAGTTCTAACAATGTCTTTGCAGATTTCTCTTTAATTTCTAAGCTGACAATCATATCCACGGTGATTAATGGGGACATTTGTTTCTTCCTTTTGAATTCTCCTAATTTTCTCACCTTTTCCTCCTCTTCACCTTTCCCCACTCGCTTTCTGTCTCTCCTGCTGTTGTATTGGCTGGGGTCTTCTGGATGAAGAAGGCCTCTGTACCTTGTTCCTGATTTCCTAATCTGAAACTATCTGTTTCCAATGTATTTTACTCTAAGTGCAACATTTGCTGTAAATTTTTTGGTAGTTAGGTTAAAAAATGTATCTTCTTTTTATATTTTTTCATTAAAATGTATGTTGGATTTTATTAATTTTTTTTCAGAATGTAGGGAAGGAGTTTATCACAGAGTTTTTCTCCTCTAATGTGTTAATTTGACAAACTACCGTAATGGGGTTTTTTTTTAGCATTAAATCATCTTTACACTTACATGATTAAAGCCTTATTAAATCACAACGAGCTTTAAAGAAACATTTCTAGAATTTGGGGCTATTATTTTATTTAGGATTTTCAAATCTGTTTATAACAAGCAAGATCTCAGCTTTCTCTTCAACGCGTCGTTCTTGCTCTACGTTTGGTGTCAGTTAAATTCTAGCTTCCTGAAAGAAGCCATGAGCGCTCCTCTCCTGTTTATCATCTGGGATGGTTTATATGAGGTATAAATGAGATTTTACTTGAAATTTGGGGTAAAATTAAAATTCACTTGCAAAACCACCTGGGCCTAATCATGTGTTTTGGGGCAGATTTTTAGTATTTTATATAAATAATTCGGTGCTTATAGATCAATTCAGTGTGTCTATTTCTCCTATATTCATTTTGTGGATTTTTATTTTTCTATAAAATTATGCACTATTTCTGTTTCCTAATATATTGGCATAAAGTTTCCATAGTAACCACTTTGTTTTTTTTATTGTGATACATATCATAAATACCAAAATTGCATAAAACATAAGGGCAGAATTAATAAGAAAGCCATCTAACCATCACTAGGTCTTCAAAAATAGAATATTTCCTGTGCCCCAGAGCTGCAAACCACTCCTTCTCAACCACAATCTCTCTGCTCTCAAGGTAATCACCATCCTGATTTTTGCGATAAACAATCTCCTTGCTTTTCTTTACGGCTTTGCCACCTACAAATGCATCAGTAAAGCATATGGTGGTGACTTAGGTGTTTTTGAACTTTAATAATACATCCATAAAGTATATAGTAGATATTTAGGTACTTTTTAACTTTAATAAGTGGAATTGTGCTTTACGTATTCTCTTGTATCATATCTATCTGATCAACATTGAAATACTGTATATAGTGGTCACTTGCAAATTTTCATTGAGGTGTACTATTCCATTATATGCAGATATTATTTATCACTGATAAACATTTGAACTATATTCAGTGTTTACCAGTTACCAATAATGTTGCATAAACAGTCTTGCAAACATCTCCAGACCTAGAGCACATTGTTGAATGTTAGGAAATGCATATCTTCAACTATATTAGATGATGTAGAAAGTATTTTTCAAAGTGGTTCTACCGGTTTACACTCCCACCCGCACTGTGTGGAATGTTTCACTGCTTCACGTAATTTGGTACCTCAGACTCCTTGACTATTGTCAACCCAATGTATGTGAATAGGGATTTCAGATTTTAATTTGCATTTGCACAACTACTAATAAAATTGAGGATCTTTGCATATTTATTGGTCATGTAGAAAGTCTTTTGCCTATATTTCTGCTAGATTATCTACTTCTGCCTTGGTGATCAGGAGGAGTTCTTCATGTTTTACAGAAAGTAGAACTTGTCGTTTTACACCTGTTATATACCTAATTTCCATTTTGTGTTTAATCTTTTCATTTTCCTTACGGTACTTTTTTATGAGTAGAAGTTACTATTTTTAATGTTGAAAAACCTGTCAAACACATTTATAGTTGGTGCTTTTTGTGTCTGCTTTAAAAAACCTTCACGTCCGTAATCCCAGCACTTTGGGAGGCCAAGGTAGGCAGAAGACGAGATCAGGAGATCGAGACTAGCCTGGCGAACATGGTGAAACCCTATCTCTACTAAAAGTACAAAAGTTCATCTGGTGTAGGGGCACAAGCCTATAGTCCCAGCAACTCAGGAAGCTTAGGCAAGAGAACTGCTTGAACCCGGGAGGTGGAGGTTGCAATGAGCAACCCGATCCGTGGGCTGTCTCTTCAATAACTGTTTCCATTGCTCTATAGGAGCTTTTTCACTTGATACAATCCCATTTGTCTATTTTTGCTTTTGTTGCCTCTATTTTTCAGGTCTTATCCAAAAAATCATTGCCCAGACCCATGTCAGAGAGCTTTTCCTCTATGTTTTCTTCTAGAAGTTTTACTATTTCAGGTCTTATGTTTAAATATTTCACCCATCAATTATTTATATGGTGTAAGCTAAGAATCCAATTCGCCTGGTACCAAAGGCGAAATGAGGACTGCAGGAAAACCTTAGGCTGATATTCTAGGTGAACATAGATTTTAAAAAATACCAGCAAACTGAATGCAATAGAACGTTAAAAGAGTCTTTTAATATAATTGAGTGGTATTTATCTCCGAGATGCAACGACAGTTCAACATAAGCAAATCAATAAATGTAATACATAATATTAACAAAATGAAAGAAAAAAAATGCACATGATCTTCTCAATAGGTGATGAAAAAGCATGACAAACTTCAGCATTATTTTATGATAAAACAGCTCAACAAATTAGGTATAAAAGAAATGTACCTCAACACAGTAAATACTGTATATGGCAAACTTACAGCTAACATTATATTCAATAATGAAAAACTGAAAGCTTTTTCTGTAAGCACAGAAACAAGACACAGATGCCCACTCTCACCTCCTCTATTCAATTTAATACTGGAAATCCTAGACATAACAATAAAGTAAGAAAAAGAAGTAAAAGGCATCCAAATAGAAAAAGAAGTGAAATTGTCTCTAATGATAACATGCTCTTATATATAGAAAACCCTAAGGATGCCACCAATGAATTCATTAAAGTTGCAGGATACAAAAACAAAAACAATGTATAAAAGGCAATTATGTTTCTATATACCAACACAAAACTATCTGAAAAATCAATTAAGAAAATAATCCTATTCACAACAGAATAAAAAATAGTAGTAAGTTTAAAGAAGAAGATGAAAGATATGCACACTGAAAATTGTAAAATATTGATGAAAGACATTGAGAAGGCTAGGCATGGTGGCTCATGCCTCTAATCCCAGCACTTCAGGAGGTTGAAGCAGGTGGATCTTGAGGTCAGGAGTTCAAGACAAGCCTGGTCAACATGGTGAAACCCTGTCTCTACTAAAAATACAAAAAATTAGCTGGGAGTGGTGGCAGGCACCTATAATTCCAGCTACTTGGGAGGCTGAGTCAGGATAATCACTTGAACCCAGGAGGCAGAGGTTGTAATGAGCTGAGACTGTGCCACAGCACTCCAGCCTGGTCAACAGAGCAAGACTCTGTCTCAAAACAATAATAATAATAAGACATTGAAGAGGACAGAAAAATATGAAAAGATATCCCATGTTCATAGATAGAAAAAATTAATATTATTAAAATGTTCATACTATCCAAAGTGATCTACAGATTCAATGCAATCTCTATCAAAATTCAAATGTCATTTTTCATATGACATTTAAATAGAATTAAAAACAATAATTTTTAAATTTGGATGGAACCAGAAAAGACCCCAAATAGCCAAAGCAATCTTGTGCAAAAGAACAAAGCCAGAGACACAGTAGAGGATACCAAAATCTACTACAAACTTACAAACAACATACTAATCCAAAAAACATAGTACTGGCAAAAAACCAGAAATACTGATCAATGAAACAGGATACAAAACTGAGATTACTGGGTGACTCGTCTTTGTAATGACTTTCTTCCAGTTTCTTTCTTTCTATTTTATGCTCCTGGTACCTAGAATGAGATTCCCAACAGAAATATTTGAACATTAATGTTTATCTCAGGCTCTGCTTTGGAGGGAACCCTGGTCAAGATATAATTATTACAAGAGGAATTAGATGTTTGAAAGGAGAGTTAATTTTTTAAATTACTAATGTAGACAGAAAGCCAACTGGGGAAAACACAAAAGATCTTGTAATACAAGTAATGCTAATGTTGTTGACCTTGACTTCAAGGTAACATAAACTACATTTTGGTGTCTTTTCCTCACCAGACTTCAGATGCTCAGGTATAAGCACCTCAGTGCAGCTTGTCTGACTGAGGTTTGAAGATTTGCCAAGATTGTGTGATCAGGCAATGGGTCATGGCATTTGAAGTCTTTGGAAAGAAAGTGATTTTTAATGTAGACCTTAAAGTCTACATTGCAGAAAGAAGGAATTAAAGAGAAGAAGGAGGGTGTTTAAAAATGGGACAAAGCAGAGAGATCAGAGTCTAATGGTCTTGAGGAGGGAGAAAATCAGTGCAACTGGTTTACACAGTCCTGGAGACTCCAGGTATCAGGGTGTGAGGCATAGAGTCCAAGTCCCTACGAAATGGTGAGATGGGCTGTAGACAGGTCAGAGTACATGAAACCCAAGGCAGTGCAGCATCTTGCTATGGATTAAATCACAGCAAAAACCCAGGGAAGGCTACCCGCTGGCAAGGAACCCTTCAGGTTACCTCTTTGTGCACTTTTCCAAGTGCACAGAGTCTACTGATTTTCAAATGTCCTCTTTATTTATTCCATTTTTTCTTTTTGTTTCTGACATCCCAAGGTCTCATTCAAAAATGTAGCATCCAAATGTATTCTTACAAAAGGAAATTTTCAGCTGGGAAATCAAATTCCTAAGTAGGAAATTATATAACTTTTCTTAGTTCACACATTGCCCTTCATTATGGTTTTGAGAAGCAGTAATAAAATTTTATTTCTTTGCACTTGGCTTATAGAAATCAAAACTCCCAAGAGGAAAAAAATAATGGTAAAAAAAAAAAAAATCCACCAGAGGGAGCTTAGAATTGGCAAGTCTCCTCGGGACTCTTTTCTCCTCTCCTGCCCTTTCTTTGTCTCTTTTTCCTTTCTTTCTCTTTTTTTCCCCCATCTATTTTTCTCTCTTGCTTTGTTTCTTCCTTCCTTTCTTCTTAGAAATCAATACTCAAAGAATTGTATGGTTTCCATTTGTTTTGACAGTAGTAAATATTTTATTACTTAAAAAGGGAAGCAGTATTTGTTCTTAATTGTTTTTGATTAAATATGCTAATTACATTTTGGAATACTAATGACATACACAGTACTAAATGTTTTAATAATGCAGTGAAATCAGATGGCAAATATAACAGCAAATTAACCTGAAATGACTACATAGCTTTTCTCATTTTAAATTGTAATAATACAAAACAAAGGGGGGAAAAGTCAAAATTGTGTCATCTAATGCAGAAGAAAAAAACTTTATTAAACAATTTTGGCATTTTCATATATTTTCTCCCTAAAAGAGTTCATTATGAAACTCGTCTTTTCTAGAATAGCAGCCTAGAGAACATCTATTGTTTGTATTTGTCTGTCAGAATCCGTGCTTCTGAAATCAAAACACAATTAATGTTCTGCTGGGTGGTGCCCTCCATCCCAGGAAGTCTGCCTGAAATGGTGATCAATGTCTCTTTGTGTCAATCCAAGCTATGGCATTGTCAGGGAGTAAAAGGTGAGGGGAAAATATCCATCCTGAAGCCCATACATGTTTATAGTGGAGACCATTAAAGACTTTCAATATGAGTGACACTGTGGTGTAGTCTGTTTCTGTATTGTCTTATGAGTGGGGAACACATCCTGGGGTCAGCGCCCCAGTCGGGCTGTCCCCATCAGTGACACAGTGACATCAGTGGCCCCAGGTGAGGGCACAGGGCTGCCTCTGAAGCGGCCTTACCTTTATCACATGTCTCATGCATGTTCACGTGGGGAGATATGAATACCATGGTTTTGGTGTTCCTAGAGAACACTGGCAATATCTGGACCTATTTGCTGCTAGCATCTGATCAGGAGACGCCAGGGATGGTGCTAAAAATTCCTGCAATGCACAGGACAGTCCCCACCACAAAGAATTATCCCACACCAGTGTCAATTGTGCAGCCAGGTGGGAAGCCTGCTGTAGATTCAGCTACCAAACCATAGCACAGGTGGGACAGAGAGGAACACAGTCAGCGGCAGGGGAGCCCCAGCCAAATGCAGCACTCGGAGCTACACAGGACAGCCAGCCCCTTCCTTCAACTGAAATTGCTAAGGAGAAGAAAGGGCAAGAGGAGGAAACAGAGGAAATGAGAAAAGAAGGGGAGAGAGAAGGTCCAGCCATCAACAGAGACAAAGCAACCAATCGCAGTCCGCGTCTCTTACTCACTTGGTTTAGATCCTCAGTTGAGCAATGAACCATTAAGCATGTATGAGTCTGCCAGGAAAATTTGAACTCTAATTGGATATTTAATGATAGTATAGAATTTTGAAAAGTTTTTAGGATATTGTGGATTTTAAGGAATCCTCTCTTTTTTTATTTTTTACCATAATAAAAAATGTATAAGCAGGCCGGGCGCGGTGGCTCAAGTCTGTAATCCCAGCACTTTGGGAGGCCGAGGCAGGTGGATCACGAGGTCAAGAGATCGAGACCATCCTGGTCAACATGGTGAAACCCATGTCTACTAAAAATACAAAAGTTAGCTGGGCATGGTGGCGCGTGCCTGCAATCCCAGCTACTCAGGAGCCTGAGGCAGGAGAATTGGCTGAACCCAGGAGGCGGAGGTTGCGGTGAGCCGAGGTCGCGCCATTGCACTCCAGCCTGGGTAACAAGAGCAAAACTCCGTCTCAAAAAAAAAAATGTATAAGCTTGAGATTTGCCTTAAAACACTGAAGAGTAGGCGAAGACAAAGGATACAGAGCCTAGATAAAGTTGGATACTTATTGTTTAAGCTGATTGATTGGTATGTGGGGGCTTCTCTTACTATTCTATTTTTGAAAGCATTTGCAATTTCCCAGAGTAATTTTTTAAGTCTTTGTTGTTAAAATCACACAGAGCCCATCCATCAACTTCATGGACACCTAGGTGGCTGCCCCCAAGGATGGCTCAACGAAGAGGGATATCTGAAATCCCAAGGCACCAGAAGACAGCAGAGCGCAGAGCCTCGGGGCTGGGAGTCTGGAGGCTAATGGAGTCTGGAGGGAGTCTGCTTGGGTAATGCAGCCTGGCTGAGGTCCTGAGTTCCCCGAGCTTCCATTTACACCACTGGCTGTGAAGTGAGACATCACTTCACCATGAAGGCATCCCTCACCACGAAGGCATCCCTCACCACAAAGGCATCCCTCACCGTGAAGTCCTGAACTCTGAGTGTGGATCGTGGATGCTGACTCACACTGAATCCAAAGCCCTTCACAGTGCACTGGGCTGTGCCTTCCTAAAGTGACTCGGGTGCTGGTATTTGGAGGAACAGGACATGTGGTCCTCTCTCAAAGGGCTGGAAGACCTGTGCCTTCTTGGGCCAGTGCTGGAGTTCAGCAAGAACCCAAAATTAATGACACCCAGGAACCATCCTGTGCTGGGAAGGTGCGCTGAGAGAGCCTTAGGGAGGCCAGCCACTCTGTATCTGAGAGTTTGGTGAACCTCAGGAATGAATCTGTGGACCCTGGAAGGGGTCTGGCAGTGCCTGGGCCAGGCTCTCCCAGTTTGAGAGACAGGACAACTGAGCAATGCCCATGGGTGCTCAGCACCAGGAATTGCACCTGTTTAGTAGAGATAAGGGCCGTGTCTTGCCACAGGTAAAGCCTGGAAAGATGGATTTTGAACATGACTCTGTCATGCCTGGCATTCATCAGGAGCTTGTTACACAAAGTAAACACTTGTCAAAAGCACGTGTGGCTTGACGGCCATGTGACTTCAACATGTCACCAATCACCAGTGGATGGGAGGCATTCCCACCATATATACAGAACCAGACAGGAGGACCGACTTTTCCCCATTTGCCTGGGACTTCTTGGGTACTAGCACTGAAAGGCAAGGTCAGAGAAAACCATTCTAGTTTGTCCTCAGTTTCAAGTAAACTGGGACTATTGGTCACCCTACATCCAGATGACCTGTGGAATGTTAGGATGTGAACTTGAGGGCAATGTGGAGGTCCTGCCCAGGCCCTTGCTGGCTCACACCTCTCAGCCCAAGGCAAGGGGGCTGTGGAGGTCTCCTCTCTGACTGGTGCAGTGGCCATGCTCCAGGTGCCTCAGGTGGCAGTGCTTCTGTCACCAGCATCTCCAGGTGGAGTTGACCCATGGAGCCTTCCTGAACTCCAACTCCAGCGGGTACGCTTGTTCTTCAGGGATCCTCCTGAATCTGTAGAGATTTAGAGGCATTTCCATTGTTATTCCAGATAAAGATCATTTCAGTCTTAATTTTGTATCCCTTTCTTTAAAAGGGCTGACCAAATTGTATGCAGTGTAGGCCTTACAAAACCTGGACCTGCCTCTGGGTCTAGGGCAGAGGCAGAGGATTTGAACTTGGGAGTCTGTTGGAGCCCTGGCCTGGCCTGTGCTTCTTAGAAGTCACAAACACATTCACCCAGCTTTATTCGGTATGTGGAATGCAAATTGTTTCAACTGCAAAAGTAAGGACATTTTTCCGGTTGGACATTAAGGTTCCTTTATTTTTCTTGAAGTCAAAAGCTCCTTTGACTCTGTTCATCAAGCTCTCATTTAGAAAGGCCACACTGTTAAAACCCATCAGCTGCTTTCAGCCCCAGTAGAGCCAGCCCTGAGTGGGGGCTTTTGAGACGGACCCTAGGACTGAACTGCAAGCTAGGCATCAGCCCAGTCCGAAAGGAGGGTTAGAGGGAAAGGGCTGCCAGAACTTTCCTGAGGAAGGGACCGTGTGAAAGCTTTCATTCACATGCTGTCCAACAGCCCCAGCCGCCCCTTGAGACTCCTGTGGCACCTGAGGTGTTTGCAAGGTGCCAAAAGAGAAGACGCACTCCAGTTGCTACAATAAAGAAACCCTTCATAAGAGCACCCTCTGTGATTTGGTTAAAAGACAAACACTTCCATGGTCATTCCCTGCAAGCCAGCACTCTCTCTTCCCTAGGATCTCCCCTCCTCCTGGTCCCCAGGGTGTCCACAATGACTTCTAAAGAGAGAAGCCAGCACATATCCTCAGCAGGTCCCACCATGTGGCCCTAGAACCACGGGAGACCCCATCACTCCAGGAATGGCAGGGTAACTGGGCAGGAGACAGGGACGTGAGAGGAATCGCGGTTTCTGTCCCAGTCAGGTTGTTTTGGGGACTCAAAGCCTGTGCCTAACACATTTGGCCCTGTGCCTGGTCAATGGTGGCCTTGAATTAACATCAACTGCAAATGCAGCTGTTCTTCAGGCCTCAGTTTTCCTGGAGATCAGAGTCTCTGGGACACAGAAGATGAGCTCGAGTTAGGAATGCCCAGCTTCATTGGGGAGAAAAAGGTTAGAATGGGCAGGGGTGGCCATCAGGCTATGGCTTCAAACTGACCACGTCTGAGCCAGTGCAGAGGGGACTCTGGAGAAAAGATTGCAAAGTGGTTGAAATGGCCCAACCCTCATGCCATCGATTTACTGGGTTTCTGGCTGGGACCATCTCTAGAAGAGCATCACTTTGTTCCAAAGTTGACACTGACCTTGAGGGAAGAACGGGGGGCTGTTGGGCAATCGTCCTTGAAGAGCAACCGGGTGGTGTGTCTCAGTCAGTCATCAACACCTCCTTTGTACACTAGGAATAAGAACTACCCATAAGTGGGTCTTAGGTTAAGCCAGTATTACCCTTAGTACACGTGGCCCAGAAGAGGCCCTCTATATAAGCAGAGCTGGCTATGCTGAGTCACAATCACCAGGGTTTTCTCAAGAAATAAACCCATCAGAGGGAGATAAATCCCACGTATTACTGTGGGAAAGGTGGGACTTGCAAAAGGAAGTTCTTGCTGATCAATTAATCCAAGGATCTTCATTTTTTAGATGAAAACCTCTGCTCAGCTCTTATTGTTAATATCTTTGTAAAACCTTCATGGCCCATTTTTGGCTGAGCACATGCAGTGGAAGGACGCTCTATGTCCCTTGCCGGCTCACACTCAACTGAGGGGTAGGTTGATGTCCCTCTGACACCCCCATTGCAACTTCCATTGTGATATGCGCTGCACTTCGAATTCCAGGCATGCAGTTAGTTCCATGGGGACAGAGACCTTTGCCTTCCTCTTCACTGTTACATTCCCAGGGCCTGCCGAGTGCATGCACCTGACAGATCTTTCTTGAATTGAGCTTATCTTAACTGGAATTTGTAAACGCAGCCACAGCTGACTCCTTAGAACATTGCTCACTTGAAACGAGACAGGGAAAAACCTTCAAATATGGAGATCCCTGAAACAAAATGGCTAACTAAAAATAGAAGATACACTTCTTAACTCTCTGAAGGGCTGTCTACCAGAAACCCATAGCAACCGTGCGCTTAACTGCAGAACGGCAGAATGTGGAGAGCGTTCCCATCAGTCAGAACCACAAAGGAGTGACTGCCCAGTAACTCATATTTTAGTCATTATTGTTTTTTCATGATGATTCAATCAGCTAAAACAAGAATAGAAAAACAACATAAACATGAAAACATTAATAAAAAACATTAAACTCTCACTTTGCAAATGATATTACTGCCTGCTAAGAAAGTCTAAATATTCATAATAGCATCAAGAAGAAAAATATTCAGAAACAAATTTAACCAAAGAACTGCAAGGACTTTATGCTGAAAATATTTTTTTTAATAATTTAAACCTTGATTATAGAATAAAGTGTCCACGTGCAGATTTGTTACACGAGTATGTTGCATGGCGCTGAGGTTTGGAGTACAAATGAGCCTGTCGTAGTGAACAGAGTACCAAGAGGTGCGTTTCATCCTATTCCCCTTCTTCCTCCCTCCTCTGTCTATTGTCCCCAGTGTCTGTCATTCCCATCTTAATGTCTATGTGCACTCAATGTTTAGCTCCCCTTGTAAGTGAGAGCATGCAGTATTTGGTTTTCTGTTCTTGCGTTAATTCACCCAGGAAAATGGCCTCCTGGTCCATCCATGTCATTGCAAAAGATATGATTCCCTTCTTTTTTATGGCTATGTATATTTCATGACATATGTATATACATAAACCACATTTTCTTTATCCAGTCCACCACTGAAGGTAACCTACATTGATTCCATGCTTTACTATTGTGGATAGAGCACTGATTAACATAAAAGGGTATGTGTCTTTCTGGCAGAACTATTTGTTTTCCTTTGGATATACATACATTCCCTTTTCTCTGCAGCCTTGCCAGCATCTGGTACTTTTTGACTTTTTAGTAATTGCCATTCTGACTGGTATGAAATGGTATCTTGTTGTGGTTTTTGTTGTTGTTGTTGTTGTTTTTTTTTTTAGACGGAGTTTTGCTCTTGTTACCCAGGCTGGAGTGCAATGGCGCCATCTCGGCTCACTGCAACCTCCGCCTCCTGGGTTCAGGCAATTCTCCTGCCTCAGCCTCCTGAGTAGCTTGGATTACAGGCACGCGCCACCATGCCCAGCTAATTTTTTTTTTTTTTTGTATTTTGAGTAGAGATGGGGTTTCACCATGTTGACCAGGATGGTCTCAATCTCTTGACCTTGTGATCCACCCGCCTCGGCCTCCCAAAGTGCTGGGATTACAGGCGTGAGCCACTGCGCCCGGCCCTCGTTGTGGTTTTGATTTGCATTTCTCTGATGGTAGTAACATACAGCATTTTTTCATATGTTTCTTAGCTGCTTGTATATCTTCTTTTGAGAAGTGTCTGTTCATGTCCTTTGCCCATTTTTTAATTGGATTATTTGTTTTTTGCTTGTTGATTTGTTTAGGTTCCTTGCAGATTCTGGATATTAGACCTTTGTCAGATGTATAGTTTTTGAATATTTTCTCCCATTCTGTAAACTGCTTGTTTACTCTGTTGACAATTTCTTTTGCTGTACTGAAGCTCTTTAGTTTAATTAGGTCCCACTTGTCAATTTTCAGATTGTTTATTGCTAGTATATAAAAGTGCAATTTAATTTTTATGTTGATCTTGTACCTTGTGACATAGATTAATTTATTAGTTCTAGTGAATTTTTAGTAAATTCCTTACAAATTTTTATGTAGAAGATTATATTGTGTGCAATAAAAGGCAATCTTATTTTTTTTTAATCTGGAGGATTTTATTTTGCCTTCTAGCATAATTTCCCTGGCTAATAATTCTAGTAAAATGTTGAGTCGAATGTTAAAAGTGAAAATTATTGTCTTGTTCTTAAACTTGCAAGTAAAGCACTCATTCTTTCATTATTAAGTATAATGTAAGTTGGAGGTTTTCGAAGATGACTTTTAGTAAGACTCAGAATTTTTATCCTATTAGTAGTGTGCCAGGGGTTTTATTACAATGGATGTTGCATTTGTCAAATGATTTTTCTGTGTCTTTTGAAATGTTTTCTTTTGTCATTTATTAACATATAATGTGTATTATCTGGATCGACTTTTGGCCATTAGGCAACATTGCATTTGTGAAAATAAAATCTCAGTTGTTCAAAAAAAGTCTAGATATCAACAAAAACTAATATTAATGCTAATAAGCTATTTTAATATTAACTTTGTACTAAGCTATGCCTTTCCTGTATGCAGAGGTGAGCCAGTAAGCTGTACTGCCTCTCTACAGAACACAGAAGGAAAGGCTGGAGGTAAACAGAGAAATGAAAATTTTATGCATAATGAGTCCATGGTCTTTGCCTCTCACATTGACATATTTTTTAAAGTTAGGGTTGGGACAGTATAGAAAATGGATGGTTTTCTTACTCTTAGTGACAGTACACAGTTTTGTACAACTGTTGGGGAATCATATTTGTAAATGGGTATATTTTATTATCAATCTTTTTAAGGAAACTTCCCTATTGAATTGTTAGCATGAATCTGTTAATGTACATGTACAAAGATATTGCAATCATATGTGGAAAAGCAAAAATCTCAATGAAACTAAATTTTAGATATCTTTAAAATACAAAGGTGTGGGAATGCATGCAGGCAGCTCTTTTAAAAGAGTGAGGCAACACTATATTTGCTAATGGGGATGGGTGTGCACAGTGTTTGTTAAAATACAAAGACTTACAGATTATGTAATGGTATGATTTCATTTTTTTTGCAATGTATAACATATATACAGACACATGCACATATATACACACATATGTATGCATGCATGTACATATAAATATACATGTATATAAGATATATAAAGTCTGTAAGGCTGTGTCCAGTTATTAATGATTGTTATCACTAGGCTCCGGGGACAGGGACTTATACCTTTTTACTTATGCAATTTTATATTGTTTAAATTACTTGCAAGGAGCATGTGTTCCTTTATTTTAAAATAAATGTTATAAACCATCTGTTTTTGTTGCCTCTGTTATTCTGGTTTAGAATTTATTTGGTTATATTTTATGATTTGTCTCTTTTTCCAACAAGTAGTCTCTGAGGGGAAAAATCCCTCAGAAGAGTTTGAGGCAGCAGTACGTTACTGGAGTTAATTCTCTAGTGGGTGATGGCAAGCAGGGATTACAAAAGCAGGCACATTTATCCCGAAAGTCCTGGGATGGGCCTCTTGGATTAAAGGGATCGGCCATTTTTTATTTAAAAAAAAATGTAGACCAACTGCTTTACCAAAAGAAAAGTTGTTCTAATTCATATTGTCTTATTTCTGCCAGCAATGGGTAATAGAACTATTGCTTTTCGCCCTTCAGAGAAACATAAAAGCACCTCCCATTACTGCATTTCCCTGACTCCTAGTGAGTCTGAAAACTTTTTACCCATATTTCTATTAGCTTGTTTGCTTTTTCTTGTTAAATTTTAAGAGTTCATTATACATGTGAGATTATTGTATATAATATGTAATAAATGTTAACTTTTTTCACTATCTGCTTTGCAAAATTTTATCAAATCCACTTTTGGTTTATTCGCTATTTTCCTGTTATATTTTATCATAAAATATTTTTAAATTTTATGTAGTGAAATAAATCTATCTTCTCTTTAACATTGCTAAGTTTCTTGCTTAAGAAAGTCTCTTTCTTCTAAATTACTTATAATTTTCTATTTTTTTCTTAAACGAGTTTTTCAGTTTGGGTTTTTTTATTATATATACTGGAAATAGATGACCAACTTAATTTTATTTCAAAGGCATAGGCAGTTGAGGCAGCTTTGTTTATTAATTAATGCATGTATTTCTGATAAAATTCAGATGTAACCTTTTCATGTATTAAGTCACCATGTACAGCAATCTAGTTTTATTTACTTATTTAATGAATTGACTGATAGTGCTTACTAGACCTGTAGACTCTTCTAAGTACTTAATAAACATTTACTTATCTATTTTTTAAAACTCATATCCACCTTATCTACTTTTAAAACTCATATCCACCTTATCTACTTTTAAAACTCTTACCCACCTTACTATTATCTAATCTGTTTCACTTTGTCTGGTCCAATGGCCCTCCCCAAGGGGATTTGATCATAATAATATCATAATGCGTTGTGGTATCTGAGGAAGTGAGTATCCCCCTTCTTCATGATTCTTCATTTTCATACTTTTCTTGTCTATTAACTTTTTTTTTACTTTTTTGACATTTTCAGACGATAGTGTGTACAAACCCAAATTATATACCTTCATACATGTTTCCATTTTTAAACAGCTATATAACCATGCCCCAGACGAAATTAAAGAACATCTCTATCAACCCAGAAGATGCTCCCGTGTGCCTCCCAGACCATGCCACCTGTAAGCAGTAAAACTCAGCTCACTGCCATCTTCTGCGTTCAAGCAGTTCTCCTGCCTCAGCCTCCCAGGGAGCTGGGATTACAGGCATGTGCCACCACACCCAGCTAATTTTGTACTTTTAGTAGAGACAGGTTTCCACCATGTTGGTTAGGTTGGTCTCCAACTCGTGACCTCAAGTGATCTGCCCACCTGGGCCTCCCAAAGTGCTGAGATTACAGGCGAGGGCCACAGTTCCTGGCATTTTTTTTTTACTTTTATTAGTAGCCTTACTGACTGGTGTTAAGATGGTATCTCGTTGTGGTTTTAGTTTACATCTCTGATGATTAGTGATGAACATTTTTTCATATGCTTGCCGGCCATTTGTGTGTCTTCCTTTGAAAAAATGTCTGTTAATGTGCTTTCCCATCTTTTAATGGGTTATTTTTCATTGTTTTTGCTGAGATGTGTAAATTCCTTATAGATCCTGGATATTAGTCCTTTGTCAGATGTATAGTTTATAAATATTTTCTTTCCTTCTGAAGGTTGTCTGTTCATTCTGTTGATTATTTATTTTGCTCTGCAGAAGACTTTTACTTTAAGCTTTTTTGTGTATTTTTGGTTTTGTCACTTTTGCTTTTGAGGTCTTAGTTCTAAATTTTTTGCCAAGGCCATTGTCTAGAAGAGTTTTTCCTAAGTTTTCTTCTAGTATTTTTATATTTTCAAGTCTTATGTTTAATGTTTAATCCATCTTGAGTTAATTTTTGTATATAGTAAGAAATTGGAGTCTAGTTTCATTTTTCTGCTTGTGGCTGTCCGATTATCCCAGAACCATTTATTAAATAGGGTGCCCTTTCTCCTATACAACTAGTCAACTCCTATTGAGTTGTCTAAGGTCGGTTTCTGTAAGGGTGTGGCTTTGTTTCTGGGTTCTCTTTTCTGTTTCACTGATCTACATACTCCTATTGAGTTGTCTAAGGTTGGTTTCTGTAAGGGTGTGGCTTTGTTTCTGGATTCTCTGTTCTGTTTCATGGATTGTCTATTTTTATTGCAGTATCATGCTGTCTTGGTTACTACAGCTTTGTAGCATAATATGAAGTCAGGTAATTTAATGCTTTGTTCTTTTTGATTAGGATTATTTTGGCTAATGGGCTCTTTTTCGGTTCCATGTGAATTTTAGGATTTTTTTTCTAATCCTTTATTAGATGTACCTGTTAAAAATATCACCTCTTCTTCTGTGGTTTGTCTTTAATGCTTAATGTTATTGCTGAATACACAAAGAAGTTCTTTCTTTCTTTTTTGTGAGATGGAGTTTTGTACTTGTTGCCCAGGCTGGAATGCAATGCAGGATCTCGGCTCCCTGCAACCTCCCCATCCCAGGTTCAAGTGATTCTCTTGCCTCAGGCTCCCAAGTAGCTGGAATTTAGAGGCATGTGCCCCCATGCCTGACTAATTTTGTATTTTTTGTAGAGACAGGATTTCACCATGTTGTTCAAGCTGGTCTGGAACTCCTGAACTCAAGTGATTCAACTGCCTCGGCCTCCCAAAGTACTGAGATTATAGGCATGAACCTCCATGCCCAGCCACAAAACTTCTTACTGTAAAGAAGTTATTTGTCACTCTTTACTTTTATAGTGTGCCAGTTTCCAAGAGCTGCCATAATACAAGCCATAAAGTGAGTGACTTAGAAAAACAGAACTTTGTTTTCCCACAATTCTGAAAGCTAGAAGTCTGTAATTAAGGTGTCAGCACAGTCATGGGTTCTCTGAAACCTGTAAGGGAAAGATTCTTCCTTGCCTTCTCCAGCTTCTAGTAGCCCCAGAGGTTCCTTGGCTTGAGGCAGCAAACCTCCATTCTCTGCCACCATTTTCACATGGTGTTTCCCTGTGTCTTCTCACATCATCTTCCCTCTGTGTGTGTCTGTCTCCATGTCCAAATTTTCTCTTTTATAAGGACACCAGCATATTGCATTATGGCCCACCCTACTTATTTTCTTCTAACTCTATTTTCTCTATAAATAATCTATTTCCAAAGAAAGTCAAATTCTGAAGTACTGTGTGTTTTATATACAATATAATAAAAATATACAGGATGTTATATAGAGAGATTATAATATGAATATAATTATATATAATATACTTATATCACATTATATACAAATTAAATTGATCTAAGATAATCAAGAAAACACTGGAGAAGAAGCAAGATATTAAGATATTAAGACTTTCTATAAAGCTAGTTAAGACAGTTTGGTATGTATAATTGACAGTGCGGTATATATAATTGACAATTGTGGTATATGTAATTGTCAATTTCCACTTTTAAAAAACATGCTGAAATTTTTATTGGAATTTCATTGACCCTAAAGGTCACTTGGAGAAAAATTAAATAAGAATATTAAGTCACTTAACCCACAAGCATAGCATATCCCTCCACTTATTTAGGTTTTCTTTATTTCTTTCAGTAACATTTTATAGTTTTCAATGTAGAAAATTGCATATTATTC
This sequence comes from Leontopithecus rosalia, assembly GCA_028533165.1. NCBI lineage: Eukaryota > Metazoa > Chordata > Mammalia > Primates > Cebidae > Leontopithecus > Leontopithecus rosalia. The sequence continues at coordinate 4,440,606 of CM052660.1, forward strand.
AGAAAATGATTCTTAGGCATTTGGTGTTTTTAATGCTACTTTAAATGTATTGATTTTAGATTTTCTTTTAATTTGTTGGTTGCTAGAAGATGAAAATACAATTGATTTTTATATGTTAACCTTGTATCCAGCAACTTTACTAAATTCATTTATTGTTGCTAGCAACATCTTGGTAGATTCTTTTAAAAATTATACTCACACAATCATGTTATCTGCATATAACAGGTTTTTCTTCTTTAATTTTATTAGAAGTTTTAAAAAATGTTCTTGCCTCATTGCATTAAACTGCTATCTTCAGTGCAATGTTTAACAGAAACGGTAATACTGTGCATCCTTGTCTTATTCCTGATAGCAGAAGAAAACTCAATTTTATCACTCAGTTAATGTTTGCTGCAAGACTTTTTTATATTTATTTGGTATCTTCCTTTTATCAGATTAGGTTTTTTCCTACTTTTAATTTTGCTGATATATTTTATCATGTATAAATATTTATTCTATAAAAATTTTTTACATTCATTGACATGACAATATATTTTATATTAATGTCATGAATTACATTAATTATTTACCATTAAAGAAATTTTATTCTTTATGTTATTGTATTTGCGGGGAAAAGTCCACTTGGTTGTTATATGTTATCCTTTTTATAAGTTGTTGAATTTTAATTTCTAATATTTATTTAGAAAATTGGTTTATTTGTTCACGTGTGATATTATCTTGTAATTTTATTTACATTGAATATCCTTGTTAGGTTTCGTTTTGGGGTTATATAAAACTCATCAAACAGTCTATAAGATTTTCTTTAAGATATAAAAGTTCTTTCTTAAATGTTTGGTAAAATTCAACAGTAAGTCCACTTGGCTTAAAATTATCTTTGTGAGAAAATTTCTCATTCTTGCTGCATTTTGTTTAATAGACATAATATTATTGAGATTTGCTATTTCTTCTTGTGTCTGTTTATCTAAGCCATGTTATATAAAGAATTGGTCTGTTTGATCTAAATTTTCAAGTATTATTACTAACATAAAGGTTTTGTTTCTTAACAGCTTCATTGAGGTATAGTTGATATTTAAAAAATCATACGTAATTTGTATATACACTTTGATGAGTTTGGATGTCTGCACACACTGTGAAGTCATGACCATAATAAAAGCAATAAACATATTCATCACCGCCATAAGTATCCTCATGCTCCTTTGTCGTTTATGTTTTTCTTCGGTTTTCATGGTAAGAACATTTAACATAACATATAACCTCTCAGCAGTATTTGTAAGTGCACAATACAGTACTGTTAACTACAGACCCTGTATTACACAGAAGATCTTTAGATCTTATTCATCTTGCATGACTTTATACCCATTGAACAACCCTCCATTTTCTCCAACCTCATTCCCTTGAAACCACCATTCTGCTCTCTGCTTCTATGAGTTTGATCATTTTAGACATTTCATGTAAGTGGAGTTGTGCAGCATTTGTTCTTCTGTGACCGTCTTATTTCACTTGGAATAGGAAAGTATTTGCAAACCAGATATGAGATATGAAGTTGATATCCAACAACCTATAAAGAACTCCTACAATTCAACAGCAAAAACTTAACCCAAATAAAAATGAGTAAACTGCTTGAACAGAGATTTATCCAAAGAAGAATACAAATAGTCAATAGGTATATGAAAAGGAGCTCAACAGCACTAACCATCAGGGAAGTGCAGTTCAAAACCACGTTGAAATGTTACCTCGTACCTGTAAGGATGGCTATTATCAAAAATAAAAAGAAGACAAGAGTTGGTGAGGCTGTGGATGAGGTGGAACCCTTATAAAGTGTTGCTGGAAATGCCAAGTGGTACAGCTTCTATGAAAAACAATAAAAAGTTTTCTCGAAAAATTAAAAATAGAATTACTATATGATCCAGCAATACCACCACTCAGTGTATATCCAAAGAAAATAAAATCAACGGGTTAAGAGCCATCTGATATCCACACTCCCATGTTCATTTCAGCATCATTCACAACAGCCAGGGTATAGAGACAACCTAACTGCTCATCAGTTCATGGATAGATAAAGAAAATGTCCTCGATTCATGCAATGGAATATTATTCAGCACTAAAAAAGAAAATTCTGCCATGTCTGACAACATGGATGAACCTAGAGGACATTACGCTAAGTGGCAAGAGTTTTTAATCTACTTAATATTCTTTTGATTTCCGTAGGATTTGTTCCCTTTTCAGTCCTCACACTGCTAATTCCTCACACTGTTTGATCTCTGTCTCCTTTAATTAATGAGCATTTCTAGGGATTTATCCACTTCATAATTTTTTTCAAAGAACCAACATTTTAGCTTTGTTCATTTGTTATACATTTATTTATATTTTAATGATCTCTGATTTTATCATGATTGTTTATTTCTTCTGTTTTATTTGAGTTTAATTTGCTGCTCTTTTAACTTACTTAATTGGAAGCTTAGAACATTAACTTTATACACATATGCATCCATGTGTACATACAGGTACATATGCGTGTATGCAATATGTGTGTATGTAGGCAGGCATACACTTGCATTTTCTGGCTTTCATTTTAATTTCTTCTTAGCCTCATGAGTTTTTATATTTTCTCAATTTCTAGACATTTGGAGACTTCTACTTTTTTACTGCTACTGAGTTTTAATGTAATTTTTTGGTAGTCACAAAATATTCACTGTAAGATTTCAGCCTTTGGAATTTGTTGAGATAGCATGGTATATTTTACCAAATGGACACTAAAAATGTGTATTCTGGAACTGTGGAGTGTAGTGTTCTATATATTTACTGAGCCTAGATAGTTGGGTTTTTCAAATTTGCTGTATCCGTACTGACTTTCTGTCCATTGTTCTTTCAGTCAGTTCAAAGTGTTAACATTGTCCAAATATCATGTGGCTTTTCCACCCTTTATTTTAGGTATGACAACTTTAAGTTTATAGATCTTGAAGCTATCTCAGTAGGTAAATTTGCATTTACCGTTGTTCTATTTCCCTATTGCGTTGACCCTTTTATCTTCATGAAATATCCCTTTTCTACTCCCATAATATTTCCTCCCTGAGTCTCTCTGATATTTGGTTGGTATTTCTGTGGCACATTTTTGCCCATCACTGAACGAAAGCATTTCTGCGTCTCTGTGTTTAAAACCTTTCCTCCATAAACAACATGGCATGTGAAGGAACAACAATTCTGCCTCCTGAACCACACGTTCTTGCAGGTAGGTGACCAAGCAGCCGAAATCACTCTTCTAAGAATGCTGAGGGAGAAGCGGAGCACAAGAAAAAGACCAGATGTATCTCAGTCGAGGCAGGAAGTGGGGAGGCTGAGTGTGTGGGAACTTGTTCACCATTGATGAGGCTGTCCAAGGGCACGCGCACGGAGTTCTTTGGAGAACGCAGCATCACAAGCCCGTAGGAGCAAGTGCAACACTGAAAGTAAATGCAGGAGAGGAAGAGGCTGGCCCTGTGGGTCCTCGAGATTCCAGACAGGGCACTGACATCATTTTCCAGAGTGTGAGCTGAGCACACGCTGTGTTGACTCTGCTTCCCTCTCCCTCCTCAGCTGGGTTGTCATTTGTCCTTGGCTGCCCATCCGGGCTCATCCTCATTGCTGGCACACAGTACAGGCTATGACACCTCAGTGGTGGAATGAAAGTCTTCTCAGCCCTGATGAGGCAACAAGGCAACAGCAATTGTCTACTACCTGCCTTCCTCTGCAGGAAGAAGGACAGAGCCTTCCTGTGCCTGAGGTCTCTTCCTACTCTACCAGACTCAGGGACAGAGAGAGCCCAGCCTACCCACTGAGCATCTCCCGGACTTGTGTGTGCAATGACGAAATGAACCAGTGCTAAAAATGACATTCCTCCAAGGACCACGTGACACTAAGGACTAGGCTCTTTCCAGAATTCTCTAACTCCAGTTGCCCTACTAGCAAGAGAATCCAGACTCTTTCCAACCTCACAAGGAGAAAGCCCTATCCCTCTACCTGCAGGAATCCCACAGCTGCCAGTGAGCCCTGAGATCATGTCCTCTTTGGGAGAGCTGGATAACCTGAACTTAAGTAGTAGAAAGTCATATTCAAGTTGCCGCCTCCATGAATTCATGTGTAAATTCTAAATTGAATTGACCCTCTTGTGACTCAAAAACAGCCCATATAAATTACTTGAGAATGGGGATTTTCTTATTCCCTATGATTTCATTATGTGAAACTGCTGAAGCCACTATTGATTGTGTTACAGTTCTTTTCAGTCCCCCTTCCCTTTGAAAGCGCCCACATCTAACAAAGTCATGGAGGTTGTTGGCCATCCTATTGCACACTTTCCTGACCCCCCACCCAGCCTTGGTCTTCTGTGCCTTGGATAGCATAGCATCTTGTTTCACAGGGGGATGTGTAAAGAGATGTCCCAAGCGGGCTGTGTGGCATGTGCTGACTGTGCAGTGGCCCTCAGAGCAAACTCTGTGTTCCCCTCAGAAGGCTGTGAGCCTTGTGCTGCTCTTGGCTTCGGTAAAGGGGAGGCTGGTAACCTGCTGGGGCACTGTGGACTGGCAACTCACATCTCTAGTTCACATAAAAGGACCCAAGTGAAGTGGCTACAAACTACAGAAAAGAAGATTGAACTGGAAGTTCCTGGCATATTTATTCCCATGGCTCTGGGATCCTGTATGAGGGAAGAGCACATGACCTTTTCCTTAAAGGTACCTTTATAATTTCTCATGAAGTGCCATCAGAATCACAACCCAGAAGTGTCCCAGGCAACTCCCGGCAATATGGTCTCAATACTTGTGTACCCCAAATCCACATGTTGAAATCCTCACCTCTAATGTGATGGTATTAGGAGGCAGGGCCTTTGGGAGGTGATCAGGCCATGGGGGCAGATGCTCATGAGTGGGATTAGTGTCTTTATGTAAGTGACCTAAGAGAGATACCCCAGCCCTTGCACCATTTGTGGAAACAGTGAGAAGGCATTTAATGAACAAGAAAGCAGGATCTCTCCAGACACAGACTCTGCTGGCTCCTCTCTCTAGGACTTAGCCTCCAGAACTGCAAGCAATGCATTTCCGTTGTTTTCAAGGTACATTGTGATAGCAGCCCAAACAGACTAAGACACCTTTGACGCCACAGTGTCTAAGCTCAAGGATAAGCACAGATGCTCTCTCCCAAAATCCTCCCCAGGTTTGAGTATTTAAACTTAAATGGATGAAAATTAAAGAAATATTAAAAATTCCATTACTTTTTGCACTAGGCACATTTCCAGTGTTCAGCAGCACAAATGAAAAAGACATGGGAGGAATATCCCTGGATAGCAAAGATGGAGAGCTCTCAATCAAGGTGGAATGTTCTCTTCACAGGAGAGTCTGCTCAAGACAGAGGACATCTCACTTTCCCACATGCCAGCATGACACCTCAGCACTAATCACCATGTGAGATTTTCAGACATCTGTCTGTCTCCCCTCCAGGCTGAAAAATCTGGAGCGCCAATCTGGGTGTCTCTTCCCCGTAGCTGGACCGCAGAATCAGTCAGCAAAAACCGGAGGAGATAGTCTGATATGACTCCAGCAGAAGTCAATAAAATGAAAATAATTACAATAGTCCCTCCCCTTGCCTGTGGTTTTGTTTTCCACAGTTTCAGTTATCCACGGTCAACCATTGTTAAATGGTAAAATCTTAAATGGAATATTAGTCCATTCTCACACTGCTGTCAAGAAATACCCAAGACTGGGTAATTTATATATATTTTAAAAAGGCAGGGGGTGGATTCAATTGACTCACAGTTCCACAGAGCTGAGGAGGCCTCAGGAAATTAACAATCATGAAGGAAGGTAGAGCAAACACGTCCTTCTTCACACGGTGGCAGGAAGGAGAAGCATCAAGCCAAAGGGGGAACAGCCCCTTATAAAACCATCAGATCTCATGAAAACTCACTATCACAAGAACGGCACTCCCACTGGATCCCTCCCACAACACACGGGATTAGGGGCACTATGATCAAGATGAGATTTGGGTAGGGACACAGCCAAATCATATCAAATGGAAAATCCCAGAAATAAAGAGTTTATAAGTTTTAAATTGCACACTGTTCTGAGTGACATGATGAGATCTTGAACCCTCCCTTCTGGGATGTGAATTACACCTTTGTCCAGTGTATCCACATTTCACACGCCACTCACCTGTTAGTCACATTGGAGCAGGCTTGGTTGTGAGGTCACTGTTCATGGTCTGGCGGTGCTTATGTTCAAGTCATCCTTGCTTCACTTAGCAGCAGCCCCAAAGCACAAGAGTGATGACACTGGCAATTCAGATGTGCCAAAGAGAAGCTGGAAAGTGCTTCCTTACGTGAAAAGGTGAACGTTTTTGACTTAAAGAAAGCAAAATAAGTTGTATGCTGAGGTTGCTAAAACCTATGGTAAGAATGAATCTTCTATCTGTGAAACTGTAAAGAAGGAAAAAGAAATTCATGCACAGCATATATAGGGCTCAGTACCATCTGTGGTTTCAGGCATCCACTGGAGGGTCTTGGAAAGTATCCCACATGGATAAGGGGAGACTAATATATTGTGAGAATAAGGCCAAATGAGGAAATTCTACAGTCAGTTGGATTGAGCCTGCAAGGTTTTTAAATGTTTCGATTAAAGCGAAGCCAGTTGATGAGTGTGCCTGATTAACACAGGGGAGGTGAAGCCATGTGCAGGGACTGAGAGCACGTTGGAACTACTACGTTCTATCAGGTGGACTTTAAGACCTAGACAAAATTTTATTATTTTCATTAAAATAATTATAAGTAAAAACTAAAATGTCCAAAATCATACACACTGAAAACTGGCTTAGGGGTATATTCATTTGCTAGAGCTGCCAAATAACTAGATGCTGAAAACAATACAATGTACTCTCTCACAGACCCGAAGTGTGAAGTGGAGCTGTGGGCAGGGCCATGCTGCCTCTGGAGGGTCTAAGGCAAGCTTGTCCAACCCACGGCTGATGGGGAGCATGTGGCACAGGACGGCTTCAAATGCTGCCCAACACAAATTCTTTTTTTTTTTTTTTTTTTTTGAGGCAGAGTTTTTCTCTTGTTACCCGGGCTGGAGTGCAATGGCGCGATCTCAGCTCACCGCAACCTCCGCCTCCCGGGTTCAGGCAATTCTCCTGCCTCAGTCTCCTGAGTAGCTGGGATTACAGGCACGTGCCACCGTGCCCAGCTAATTTTTCATATTTTTAGCAGAGATGGTGTTTCACCATGTTGACCAGGATGGTCTCGATCTCTTGACCTCATGATCCACCCGCCTCGGCCTCCCAAAGTGCTGGGATTACAGGCTTGAACCACCACGCCTGGCCCAACACAAATGCTTAAAATTTCTGAAATGTTATGAGATTTTTTTTGTGTGAATTTTTTAAGCTCATCAGCTATTGTTAGTGTTTTTATGTATGGCCCAAGACAATTCTTCCAATGTGGCCCAGGGAAGCCAAAAGATTGGACAATCCTGCCTAGGGCAAGAACCCTCCTGACTCTTCCAGCTGTGTGGCTCCAGGCTGTCCTTGGCTTGTGGGTACAACACCCTGATCTCTGCCTGCCTCTTCAGACAGTCTTCACCTCTTGCATCTCCTGCCTTTTACGGGGACACTTGTCACTGCATCCAGGATGATCTTATCTCCAGAACCTTCACTCAATTACATCTACAAATACCTTTTTTTTTTTTCAAATAAGATCAGATTCACAGTTGCCATGGATTTTGACATGGATATGTATTTTGGGGGACCACCATTCAACCCACTGTGAGGGGTGGGGTTACTTTTTTGTTCATGTAAAAGTTTAAAACACTGCTCAATTTCCTCAAAATTGTGGGAAAACCCATTCCACCTATTACCGGTCCCAGAAGCAGTAAGGCTGGCAGCAGCAGCCTGAAGGGCCTCAGAAGGGGTACCGTCTAGCTTTCCAAGAAGCACTAACAGGCACAGACTCATGGAGTAAGTGCTCTTGAGAAGAACCTGGACTCGAAAGAGCCTGGACCACACCTCATGCTGCTTTTTTATTATTATTATTTTTTATTTTACTTTAGGTGTATACTATATCCTGTGTCTTTCTGAGCTTATTTTCCTGTCTACCCAGGGAGGTTCCCCACTGAGAGCACCATTCTTTCTCCTTCAGCCCGTGAATCATCTGCTGTTTCCAAAACCCAGAGTGATGAACGAGCCAGCCCAGGCTAGCACCATGCCTCTGTCTGCATCAGACAACCTGAGAATACGCATTTCTTTTCACTTCTGACCTTTTTGCTGTTCTGCAAACCCACAAGATCTGGGCTGCATAATAATATCTGAGGATCAGAGGTGAGTGTTTGGAGTATCATCCAATCCGTGTTTACTTGACCTTATGATGTTAGAACCCATATTAATCTTAATTGCACTGTTAAAATATAGTAAATATCTTTATACAAATTAAGCGATAATGGGAATTTGCAGAGGGTTTTTTTTTTTCATGAATTAATCTTAAAATAAGCTGATTATACAAATCTTTAACCAAGCAATGACTAATCCAAAACACAAACATTACTTTGATAAGATACATTCAAACAAACATTTTTGTGACAAATATTAGCAGAAACCAAGCAATAATTGGAGATGGCATTCAGTGGCTGACAACTGTGAACACATAGGGGGATGGCCAGATGTGCCCAGTGCTTACAACCACATTCTAGAGCTGGACCCTTTCTGGATTCATTGTCAGATGTTAGTGACTTTGGACGGAGTAAACTGGAGCATCTGGAGAAAGAAGATCAAGGGGATGATAAAAGAATTTATTACGCTTACCCCCATTAAGCTGTTTTCTTTAAGGAAAAATACATTTATCCAACAATGACTCAATATTCATTAACTGGTAGACACTGCTTATCCTGAACAACTGCTGTGTTTTCACATAGCTGTGTCCCAGCAATATACCTCTTCGATCCCATTTCTTTTTTTCTTTCTTTTTTTTTTTTTTTAATTGAGACGGAGTTTCGCTCTTGTTACCCAGGCTGGAGTGCAATGGCTCGATCTCAGCTCACTGCAACCTCCGCCTCCTGGGTTCAGGCAATTCTCCTGTCTCAGCCTCCCGAGTAGCTGGGATTACAGGCACGCACCACCGTGCCCAGCTAATTTTTTGTATTTTTAGTAGAGACGGGGTTTCACCATGTTGACCAGGATGGTCTCGATCTCTTGACCTCGTGATCTACCCTCCTCGGCCTCCCAAAGTGCTGGGATTACAGGCTTGAGCCACCACGTCCGGCCAGGATGGACCTCTTTCAGCCATCTTTTGCTTTTGGTTTTGAAGGAAGCATTTTTACTACTTAGTCATGTTTGAACAAAGTGTTCTGTGTAGAAAGCCACCATGCCCAACTAATTTTTTTGTATTTTTAGTAGAGACGGGGTTTCACCATGTTGACCAGGATGGTCTCCATCTCTTGATCTCGTGATCCACCCGCCTCGGCCTCCCAAAGTGCTGGAATTACAGGCGTGTAATCCATTTCCATGCACCCAGGAGTTAACTCTGCCCTGAATTTCGTATCTATTACTCGCTCCTTCATTTTCTTTTTTGTTTAGTTATATCATATATGTACATATACCTATACAATATATTGTTCAATTCTTCTTGTTTCTGAGGCTTATAAAATATTATATTCTATGAATTGTTCTAGGATTTCTGACATATTTCTATGATTCATTCATACTGTTGCATGCAACTGTATTTCCACTGCTTTATAACTGTTCAATTTAAGACTCTTACCAAAATATGTTTATCTATTTTCTTGTGGATGAGTTCAGGATGATTTCTGGTTTTGCTATTATGAACAATACTTCTATTCGTGTATATGGCTCCTGGGACACATATGCAAAATGTTCTGCTATATCCCCAAGAGTAAAATTATTTGGTCAAATATTCATATTTGTAAAATAATGCCAAATAATTTTCCAAAGTGGTTTGTATAAGTTATACTTGGTCTAATAATAAAGTCTCTGTTGATTCACAGCCTTACCAATAGTGGGTGTTGTAAGACTTCCAAATTTTTGCCCAACTAGTAGACAAAAAAAAAAAAAACCTCACTTCGCGATATGCATTTGCATTTTCCTAATCTCTACTGAGGTTGAGCATTATTTTATAATGTTTAATTGTCATTGTGTTTCCTTTTCAGGAAAATACCTCTTCATATTTTTGCACATTTTTCTTATTGATTTGTATCAATAAGAATTTGTAGATACAAATTATTTGTGGAATACAAAAGGAATCCTTTTGTATTCTACGTATAAATCCTGTTTTAATTATATGTGCTATGAATGTCTTAGTACATGCCTTGAATTTTTACATTCTTCCTGTGTATTTTGAAGAACAAAAACTTTCTAATGAAATTATAGAATATATCATTCATTTATTTTATGGCATATGTATTTTATGGCTTTTTAAAAAGTGCTTTTCTATCCTTTGGTCATAAATGTGAAAAAAGCAAACTAAAAATACTTTTAAAAGACTGGAAGTCTAGGGACTATCATTAATCTTTAAACCACCTGAAATTGATTGTTGAGTAGGCCTGAGGTAGGTGTCAAATTCCACTGTTTTCCATAGAAACAGCAATTGGCCTATGATCCTTTCACTAAATAGCTTTTCCTTTCCTCAGTAACCCACAGTGCCCACCCCCGCATGAGGGAAGTGTCTGTATTTCTGAGTGTCAGTTTCTGGCTTTCTGTTCTGCTCCATAGGCTATTTGCCTAGTCCCATGACAACTCTGAAACATCTTATCTTTGACATTTTCTCATAAGAAAGAAATCTGATAAGGCAAGTTCCACCTCCATCTTATCCTTCAGAAGTATTGTGGCTATTTTTGGGCTCTTTGGGGCTCTCTCTCTCTCTATATGTGAAAAATACTTCTATGAATAGTCACGTACATGTCTACTTGAGCACACGCATGCATATTCATACATATATTTACCCACATATATATTTTATATACACACTTGTCAAGTTCTATTAAACCTATTAGCATTTGGGGGGAATTCCATTGAACCTAGAGATACATTTGTAAATAATTTGCATCTTTATCCGACTGAGTCTTTCTATACAAGTCCCTTCTATAGTTTCTATTTATTTACATTTTTTGATGTCCTATATTAAGGACATAATTATTTACATAAAGGATGCTTTATGTAAACTTTTGTTACTGAAAATTACATTTAAAAATTATATTTTCTCATTGATTATTTTGATTAAATATAAATATATATATTTTAAATTTTCTATATAGGTGTTCAGTAGCAGCAACTAACGAGAGTATCATTTCTTTCTTTCCAATGCTGCCACTTTTTATTTCTTTTTTTGTATTGGTGTCATTGCTAGTACTTACAGTAAAATTTTGATTAGGTATTGAATAGAAGGCATCTTTCTCTTTTCTAATATTATAGACAATCCTATTGAACTTCCATTGTTATATATAATGTTTACTATACATTTTATGTGCCTTTTATCAGGCAAAGATAATTTTTCTCCTTTTGTAGTTTGCCAAGATATTTTATAATAAGTTGACTCTTCATTAAAGCATTACTAGAAGGTGTTTTGTCACTGAGAATCTTTAAATTTGAGGATGCTATTAATTGCCTGTTATTAAATCAGAATTGCATTTCTGGTATAAATCCAAGTTATTTAAGATGTGTTATCTTTTATTATATTGCTGGATGATATTTGCAAATATTTTTGTTTAAGATTTCTGGTTTTGTATTCATGAGAAAATGGGATATGCATCTTTCTTTTCATACCATGTGTGTCTGGTTATACTATCAATGCATTGTCAGCCTTGTAAGAGAAATTGAGTTTTCTTCTTTATTTTTTTTCCTTTCCTTTGGAGTAGCAGAGATAGAAATTATCTTTTCTTTTGCTTCTGATAAAACTCATCTGCAAAGAGAACTGAGTTTGGCATTTTCCATTTGAAAATATTTTAATTTTCTCAGTGACTGTAGGACTATTTAAGTTTTCTATTTTTTCTTGTGTATATTTGGATACATTGTATCTTTCTAAGAATTTATCTATTTTGTCCAATTTTCCATTTTTTGACAGTTTTTAATAATTTTTATCATCTACTTAATTCTATAGTGTTTAAACATGTTTCATTCATTCCTAAAATTGTGCCTTTTCCTTCTATTAATCTTTATTAATTCTACTGTTTTTTTTTCTATGACTTTTAAGTGAGTGCTTGGCTCACTAATGTTGAGTCTTCCATTATTTCTGATATAGGCATCAAAGGCTTAAATTTCTCTTGACGTGCTGGTTTTGAGGTACTGCATAAGCTTTTATATGAGTAGGATCTTCACTATATTTTAATTCTAAATGCTTTTAATTTCCTTTTTATTTTTTTCTTTCAATATAAATTGTTTAAAAGTAAGCTTGAAAATATTCCAAATATGAGGAGTTTTCTAGGTGTCTTGTGTGTGTGTGTGTGTGTGTGTGTGTGTGTGTGTGTGTCCAGCATACTTAAAGTCTGTTATCGTGTTCTGTCAGTTCACAGCCTTTGAAATTTTCTGAGACTAAAATTATGGCCTGACAAGGGGTCAGTTTTAGCAAATGTTCCATCTGCTTTTATATTTATTATTTCCTTTTCCTGCTTGCTCTGGGTTTGGTTTGCTTTTCTATTTCAAGTTTTTAAAGTAGAAAATCAGATTATTGATTTGAGTCCTTTATCTTTAATGTCATTCCTTAATGTTATACATGTCCCTCTCAAGTACTATGTTAGATGTATCCCACACAGTCTAAGTTAGATTTTCATTTTCATTCAGTTCAAAATATTTTTAAACTGCTCTTGAGATTTGCTCTTGGAACCATGGAATTTTAGAAATATGTATCTAGTTTCCAAATATTTGAGCATTTTCCAACTATTATATTTTTCTGTGATTGATTTCTAATATAATTCCACTGTGGCCAGATAATATATTTTGTATGATTTCAATTGCTTTACATTTGTTATGGTTCTGGGTGTGTGTATGTGTGGGTGTGTGTATATGTCCAAAAATGTAGTTTCTCTTGGTGAATGTTCCATATGCCCTTGGAAAGAATGCACATTTTATTGTTGTTGGATACAGTGTGCTATAAATTTCAATTTGGTCAAGTTCATTGATGGTGCTCTTCAGGTCTTCTCTATCCTGCTGACTATCTATTGTTCTATTGGTTACATAGAAAGGAGTGGTAAAGTCTCTGGCTATAATGTGGATTTGTCTATGCATCTTTTAGTTTATATCAGTTTTCATGTTAGGTGCATGTCCGTTTAGTATTCCTATATTTTATTTGGGAATCCATTCTTTTATCATTCTGCAATGTTCATTTCTATTTCTGGTAATTTTCCTTGTTATGGAGGTTATGCTGTATGATGTGAATAAAGATGTTTCAGTTTTCTTTTGATTTTTATTTGCCTGGTACATCATTTTTTATCATTTTACTTTCAACCTAGCTATAGAAATATATTCTAAGTAGATTTCTTGTAGGCAATATATAGTTTAGAATAATTAACAAACAAAACAGGGAACTCATTATCATATTAGTCATTTTCAAGTTTTCAATTTTCTCCTCATTCTCCTTGGTATTTAAAAAAATTTCAGAATCTTCAAATAGTCATTGAGTCATTCTTTCCAGAGTTTCCAGCTGTGATAAGTGAGTGATAAGTGGAGGGTGATGACTCTATCTTGGCCAGATCTTGAAGTTCCTTTTGCTAAGTTTTAATTTAATTCCAAGTTAGGAACAAAGCTTATATTTTATGATTCTAATCCTTTAAAACCCCCTGAGATTAATTTGTGCTCTACAACATAAATACTATATTAGTCCTTTTTCAGACTGCTCTAAAGAACTGCTCAAGACTGGGTAATTTATAAAAGAAAGATTTAACTGACTCACAGTTCAGCATGTCGGGAGAAGCTTCAGGAAACTAAAAATCCTAGCAGAAGGCAAAAGGGAAAAAAAGGTACCTTCTTCCACAAGATGGCAGACAGGAGAAGTGCCCCTTATAAAACCGTCATATCTCATGAGGACACATTCACTATTATAAGAACAGCATGGGGGAATCTGCCCCCATGATTCAATTATGTCCTCCAGGTCTCTCCGTTGACATGTGGGGATTATGGTGATTACAATTCAAGATGAAATTTGGATGGAGACACAAAGCCAAACCATAGCAAACACAGATTTTGGTAAGTGTCCTAAAGAAACTTCAAAAGAAGGAACTTCAAAAAATTGGTGAGCAGTAATACAACTAACCAACCTGACTTATTATATTCATATTCATATACAATATGTCATATATGTTATCATATTCATATACAATATGTTATAAATGTTATATACATAAGAATACATATGTCAGGTATATATAAGAGAAGAATACATTTTTATGTTTCATACGTATTAGATATGTTATGGATATGACATAAAAATATAGTGGATTCTTATATATACCTTACATATTTATTCTTAAATATATATCCTATATAACACATATAACATATTATATATAAAAATAATAAAATTAGATAGCTTGGTTAGTTGTATTTCTTTTTACTGATTTTTTTCTCTGCTTATTAAAAGAAGCATGCTAAAAATCTCCAGTCATGCCTGCACATTTGTTATAATCTCTCTCCCTTTATTTCTGTCAAATTATATTTTATATATTGTGAGATTATAGCATTATATATGTACAGATGTAGAATTCTTATGTTCTACTGGTTGTTCAAAATGTTACTATTACATGTCCATCTTTATACCTCTAACACTTCTTGACTAAAGTCTATAATGTGTGATATGAATATGGCCACACCAGCTTTCTTTTAAGTAGTGTTTTCATTTGTATATTACATAATTTTTTCTATTTTTTCTTTACCTTTAACGTCTCTGTATCCTTAAATTTGATGTGTTTTTTTGTAAGCAGCTTTGGATTCTCTCTCTTTTTTTTTAATGCAGTCTGAGAATCTTTGTCTTTTCAATGGAGCATTGTATTTAAATCTACCATCTTGCAATTTGTCTTCTACTTAGTTCTTTGTTTTCTCCTTTCCTGCCTTTAGTTTTTGTTCTTGTTACTTAGTCAAGCATTTCTATCGTTTTATTTCTTCCTTGATATTAGGGTTTTTGTTGTACATCTATTTTTTTTTAGTGATTACCCTAGAGCTTACGTTTATTCTTTGAATATTGCTGTACTTTAATTTAGCAGTCTTACCACTTCCTGAACAACGCAGAACTTTAAAATAGTTCAATTATATTTCCTCCTTTGTGTTTTGTTGTCATGTAAGTCACTTGAATACATGCTAACCATTCCATAATGTATTGCTGTTGCTGTAGGGTTACGCAGTTCATACTCATCTCTACTGACCCATATAGAGATCTTTTCTGATGCTGTTCTTTCAACTGCTGATAAATTTTTTTCCCAAAAGAATTTAATGGTTTTTTTTAAGTTAGTTTATTTAAAATTTAATTTTATATTTCCCAAAACATTTTTATTTTGACATCAATTTTTAAAGATAAGCTTATTGGATATAGAATGCTAGGCTTTTAGTTTGTGTCTGTGCTTTAATAATGTTATTTGATTGTATTCTGCCCTCCCTTGTTTCTGTTGGGACAGCAGCCCTCTGTTTTGCCTTTGAAGATTCTATGCTCCTTTCTCCCCTTTCCTCACTTTCACTATTTCTTTGATTTTCAGCAGTGGGGCTGGGATGAGTGTAAGGTCCTAATTATGGAGGTCTTGTGAGTCCTAACGAAAGTTTGGGTTTTATTCAAAGACAGAGATGGAGTCACTGAGTCACGTGGACCCGATGTGTATTTTCTGTTGTTGGAAGAAGCAGAAGGCAATGGGGAGGGTGGATGCAGGGAGGCCAGGCAAGGCTGTGCTGCAGTTCCAGCAGAGACATGGTGACCGGGGCAAGAGCTGGAGGAAATAGTGAGCTCTCACCAGAATCAGGGAATATTATGAAAGTAGATGAAATAACAGTCTTAAGAATATATATATGTGTGTGTTAAGAAGAAAGAAAAACTTGAGAATATTCGCTGGGTTTTCTACCTGAGAAATTGGGTAGACAGAGTTGCTGTTTATTGAGAAACAGAGAAGTTGAGGTAGAGGAAGTAGGTTGGGGAAGTCTACAGTTCTCTCTTCATCCTGAGTTTGAGATGCCTGTTAAATGGGGATGATGAACAGGAAACTGAAGAAATAAATCCCATCTGAGAGTCTAGGTCTAGGCTGGAGTTTGAAAAGCAGCTGCAAGTTTGAAATCATCAGTGCACAGAGGAGGGTCAAGGCCACGAGACTGGGTGGGATACATCAGAAGAAACGGGTAGGTGCAGAACAAGACCCAGGACGAATCGCTGGAGTGCTCTGCTCCTTGGAAGTTCTGTAGAGAAGCAAGCAATAACAAAAGGGGATAAGAATGAGCCACCAAAAATGTAGAAACACTGAGAGAGGTGGTTGCAAAAATACTAAAAGAAAACATTTCAAGGAAGAGGGAGT